>CAOLHI010000955.1:0-473290 GCA_948474755.1 Ctenosaura bakeri
GGCGGCGAGGCCACCGGACGCTCGGAAGAGCGGGACCGGGACCTGAAGGAGGTCGAACGCCGCTCCGGAGAAGCAGAGGGCTCTCTCTGCTGCAGGTCGGCCGACCTGCGACGGCTAAGAGGGCGGTGGCGCTCCTCCACCAGGGTTGGAGGGTCTGCCACAGGCGAGTCCGGGCGCTGTTGGGGAACGTCCTCGATCTCATCCTCCGAGAGGTCGACGGACTCGCCTCGCCCTTTGGAAGGCTGCTGAGTAGGAGGAGGAGTAGGAGGTTGAGCGTCCCCAGCCGGGGAGCGCTTCTTTTCCTTCTTCTTCTTCTTCTTCTCCTTCTCCTTGCCCTTGCCTCCGTCCGGGGCAGGGCGCTTTTTTGCAGGCGTCTCCGCAGGGGGAGCCTCAGCCTTCCTTGCCGTCGAGGATCCTTTTGCTGACTTGGCAGCCGCCGACAGCTTCGGGATCCTCGGTAACGCCGAGATCGGCGTTTTCGTCGGTACCGAGCCCGATACCGACGAGGTGGACGGAACGGCAGCCGCCGATACCGTCGATGGCGTGGTCGTCTTCTTGTCGGCCATCTTAGAAGTGGAGGTCTCGTCTATCGCCCGCAGAGACTGCTCCCAACAAAAAGATTTGAGTCTCGCGGAGCGGTTACGAAGAGTTTGGGGAGTAAAATCCCTACAAATTTGGCAAGTCCGGATATTGTGGGACTCGCCCAAACAGAAGAGACACTCCTTATGGCCGTCGTTGAGGGCAACCTTGCGGCCGCAGGACACGCACTTCTTAAAGAGCGCGGACATAAGACGAAGAAAAAACGCCAAAAAGACGAAAGCCGAAGGGGGGAGTCCGAAAGAGAGGTCAAAGACAGTCCGAAAGTCCGTAAAACCGTGAAAAAACAGCAAGCCAAGCACGACGTGAGAGGAACAAACTAAAGAACCTTCCGTACGCGGCGGCGGACGAGAAAGAACTGAGGAGAGACCGTTGCTCGGCGGGAGGAGCATGCGCAGTACCGGCGTGGGGGAGGGGTTCCCGCCAAGCGAACAAGCTCTAGAAGTTTCCGAACGCTACCGCACAGGCGCTAAAGCTCCTAGTGTATGAAGGCACAGAGACCACGAAGAAGAAAAAATATTATCCATAAATAATTTCTGAATAATTCTAAATAATGTCTATGTCTGCATCTCCAAACATGAAAATTCACCACGATACAGATCAATCCTCTTTCTGCTAGATCAGTTGCTGCTGCTGCAGAGACAAAGTCCAGTTCATTCGAAAGGTAGCTTTTCTTTTCAGAAGCAGAATTGCTGCAATAGAAGCAACTATCTACTACATACACATGTGATTTCATTCTGTCATTCCTATGTCCAACATTTCAGTTATATTCATACAACATACATTTAAAATGATCCTTCCAACAAAACAGTCACTGGTATATGCAACATATATGCCCTAGAAAGAACATTTTTATGTTAGGAATCTATTTCAGAATTGTTTTTCAAACCATAGACACATTTGTATTAGGCACTATCATTTCACCTTGTTACAAGCACAGAATGAAAGAACAGAAATGCTAATTTCCTGAGATATACAATTTTACATTGGAGAGCAGGATGGAGTGGTTGGTTGCCTATGTCTATTGCAGAATAACACAATGAAGTGCATATTAGACTCGTAGGCTTTGTCATGCATGCACATCTACACATCTGCTTGGTATCAGTAAGGACTGAAGTCTGGGTTGGGTTCAGTTGTCACTATCTTTATATTTCCAGATAGTGAAATATGGCACTGGCATGTTTTACAGAAGCCCTGTCAAAGCAGATGTCACTTATTAGATCACTATCTTTCAGCTCAAACAGAAAAAAAATAATAATCGTGTAGTACAGGCATGATGAATTTTGACAAACAGCTGACAGCTTACTTGATTCTGGCTGGGTTTTACCTCTTGAAGACAGAAGCATAACATATGATCTTTCCTGATAACCTAGAAAATAGCCTGAGCAATTGTTCTGCAAAGATATTTCAGCAACATCTTAATAGCTTGATAGTTTTCAAAGAGATAGTCCTGTTTGTTTGTTTTCACAGAAAAGGAGAAGAGGAGGGAGTGAAGGAATTGGGTAGCACCTTTGAAACTGATTTAGAATAAGCCTTCACTGGTATCAATTCAGTTACATTTGAAGAAGTAGACTGGTATCATGAATGCTTATGTTAAAATATATCATTTAATCTCTGTGGTGCTACTTGGTTTCTCCACAACATCCATGTTGTAGGATTATGCTTGAATTTTGTATTCTATGCACATATATTATAATATTTATCATGCAGAGTAATGGTGGTACTTGTTTTACTGTCCCCCCCATCCAGTTCTCAGTGAACACAAAAAAGCAATGTTTTATGTCATCAAATGAGTGCAAATACAGCTTACTTTTTCTTCATCTTCATGTAGACTTTTCAAAGGCTTGAGCATAATGGTTCTCCAGCTGTTGATAAAGAAAGATTACTTGTTGCAGTATTATCTGAACACAACTCAGTTCTTTTACCTTGTGAAAAGTTATCTTGCACAGAAAACAGTGCACACATACTCATTCAGCAAATATATGAATTCTGCTTAGTTAATACTGATCTAGTTCAAAGCCATGGGCAGCAAGTTGGCAGAAGACATTCTTGGGACTTTTAAGTCTACAACAATGTACAATCTAGTAATTTCCTATCTAGATTGCTTCAATAATGTTTTCATCTATTCAGTGTATGCCACTGGAAGAAAGAAAAATATATATGCTAAAAAATAATCTGTCTATGTGATTTATGTCTTGGAGGCTGCAAAATGTGGAAACTAGATTGCTCTGGAAAACAACACAGAGAAAACACAGAACAGTGGTTTTATACTGGATGCCTATAATATCCTTCCATTCCACATTGAAAGATTAAGTGATGATGTTTAAATGGCAGCTGCAGTGGGTTGGTGGGTTTCCCTCAAAATTTGAGGGACTGCCTTTCCTTTTATAAACTGGCTTAAGATGCAAGATTACTGAGGGAACTCACCACTGAATCTCATCTTTGGCAGGAGTATGCTATGAGGAGATGTGAGAAAGGCCCTTCTTGGTTGCAACGCCTTATTTATGACATGCTGCTCTCCTACAGAACACTATAGACCTGGCTAGCACTGATGCTGGTCTCATTTCAGCATTAAGACCTGACTATTACCCATCTTTTGGAGTCTTACTGACCACAGCTCAGTTTTATTTTCTTGCACTTTCTAAAATGATCACATGTTTTTTTCTGATAATATGCCATCTTAACATCTACTAATATGTGGTATTACAGATTTTTATGCTACCAAATTTATTGATCTAGGGGTGGTTAGAAATGTTAGTTAATAAATAAGCCAGCGCGTGCTTGTGTCCAAACTTATCCATGCTTTAATTAGGCAAAAACACAAATATTTAGGCTATATGAGTTACCCACAGTTGATTGACTGCGAGAAGACAACACATCCTCCTCTCTTCTAAAAAGACAATTATTTTTAATTGGCTTTTTGCCTTTCTGATGGTTATTCCACCAGGGATCTTAACAGCAAGTTTCAAAGTTCATGTTTTTTAATTTAATTATTTTGCCTGTCCCAAGGTGCATAACTATGAAAAGATATAGATTACATTGTAGACATTCCGTGTTAACAACTGTTATCAAATGTCAAGGAAGCATACTTAAGCATTTTCATTCAATACAAATATCTTCAGGTTGGCCTGATTTATGAAGACTGCAATCTTAGCAAACACTGACCTTCAGTTTTAAAAAATGGCTGCTTTTTTGCATTGTAGGATGGCACAGAGGAACAATCCACTTTATTTCTGGGTTTATCCCTGTGTGCCAACAATGCAGGAACCAAAGTTCATTTCTGTTGGATACATAACAACTCCTTCCCTTCCCAGTCAGTTTTAAAATCTCCTGCCAGCCCATCATGTGTTTTTATTGCCTTCCCTTATAAGTCAGTTAATTAAATTAAATTAAATTACAGTTAGACAGAAAACGGAGAAGAAAATATGAGGGGAGAAACAAGAAAGGAGCATGTCACACAAACAAACCACAGTAAAAAAGAAACAAACAGTTCCCCTGACTGCAGACAGGCAGATGTAAGAGGAATTCTGCAGATGCTGTCCAGATGACCACTGCACACTATGTCTCTGTTGATGAGGGCAAACAAAAATTAAAGACAGACATGAAGTGGGGGAAGTTAAAATGAAAGAAGACAAGAGACAACACATGGAGAGAGACCAGGGACAGGAAATCAAGGAAAAAGAGGCAGAGCAAATTAACCTGCCAAAAAGATGAAAAAAGTAGAAAAATCAACAAAACATGTCATAACTTGCCCTCAGAGAATGGAGAAAGAAACCACAGTGGTGGTGGAATCTCCTGAGGTCACTTCAGGGCACCATTTTGAAATGGTAAGTTCTAAGGCTGGGAACAGTGCTACAGTGCTGCATAACTAAAAAGCATACATCAGCTGAGGACAGAGCTTTCACATGCTTAGCAACCAGCTGACATCAACTTTAGCTAAGGACTCCTCAGTGCCTGTAGTTAACCATAGCAATGATTCAGAGCTGTAGCAGCTGCCGCCACAAGCTCCTTTAAAATTACTGAATGCAGCTAAGCTAACTCCACAGTTCTTAGCTTAGTTTTTTTAAAAAACATGTTTACAGCTGTTCCTCAGCAGACTCAATTTATTGTCCAGGAAGGCTTACAGAACAAGAAAAAGGTGCAGAACAGGCTTCTATTGGGGCAACATAACCAATATTAACACCTAAAGGAACACCTAGTATGGCCAAAGCACCAGTGTTAGTGCCTAAAGGTGGTGTAGAGCCAGAACACCTACATAAGCACATCCCTTGGCAGTTGAATAAGATATTTGATATAGAATTAGAAAAATAATTAAAAATGTATTTCATGCTTTTACAAATAATTTTTAAATTGCAATCTAATGAGCTGGCATGCCCAAATGAATTTATATAACATGATGAATTGGTTTAAAGCTATGCAGAATAGAGATATGGATAATACCCAGCAAAAAACCTAAATTTTGAGAACAAGATTTTATTCCAAACAGTCCATCTGCTACATGTAAGAGGTAGTTAGGCATAGATATAGAAGTGGATGTTACTGATGGGGGTTTGAGATCTACAAAATGTTATAGGAAAATCAAACATATGCAAATAAATAAGGAGGAGGAAGAACATTTTGATATGCACTGGCAAGATGATGTGATGGAAGTGGATAATATTAGTAAGGTGTGTGTTTCATCAGATGAGGAAGAAAAGAAACAGGAGTCAGCAGACTGGTTGTCTGACGGCGAGCCATTCAGGAGTCTGTTGAAAAGAGTTTTGCAAACATTTGTTTTGGAAGGAACTGCAAATAGTTCAAAGACAAAATTACAAGGGATATTACAATAGCATCAGTATTGAAGATGCAGTTAGGACAGGGAATAGAAATGCCTATGCCCAAAATGTTCAAGGAATTGGTGGAATCTGAGTGGAATAATCAACTAAATACAAAGAGCTTTCTGTCTTATACTCAGAAGTTATACTCCTTTGGAAAAAAAAATGGAGTTCCTGAAAGTCCCATTGGTGAATGTCCCCACAGCTGCTCTTGTCGCAGGGGCAACTGTCCTCAAAGATGCTGATACATTGTTACAAGAAGTTGATGAAAGAAGTGCTGAGACAGCATTAAAGAAAGCACAGAAAGCTTCAGCACTAGTGGTTAGAACAATCAATGGCTTCTTCAATGTTTGCACATTCTTCAGTCCTATGATGGAAGATACAATACAATCTGAGAGTCTGATTGTGCATGTGTTGCACAGAGCCTTAGACAGAATACAAAAAGTACTGAGGTATGTGGCAGATGCTGGATATGACACAACTGCTTTTATAGGTAGGAACATAAATGCTGTATCAGTGACTAGGATATCTTTGTGACTGCATCACTGGGGAGCAAATCAGAAGTCTTAGAATAATTTGGTCAATATATCTTTTTAAGGTAAGCTCAGTAAGCACTGGAAAAAGTGTTGACAGAGAGTAAGGAAAAGAAAACAGTAATGCCAACATCAAGAAAGTTGGAGAGAACATCATTCAGGGGTAGATATTCCTCCTTCCATGAAGGAAAGACTAGTGAAAGACAGACTGATTTTTGATTCAGCAGAACCCAGTGAGGTAGACCCCCAAGGGTAATATAACTATCAAAGTCAGTATGGTCAACAAGGTCAAGGTTGAAAGGGAACTTTAGCCCCAGAAGAGACAAATCCCAAAATTAACAGGATGAAAGCACTGGTAAAGGGAAGGCTCTTTGGTTCCTTTGGGAGGAGATAACAACAAGTGGGTCATTCAGGTGGTGTCCTAGGGCTTCAGCATATGTTTGAACAGGAAACCAAGGTGCAGATACATTGCTTCTCTAATGTCAAAGGACAAAGGCAAACAGCATTTATACCTGCAAAAATTCAACACCGCATGGAAATCAGAGGGCTACGGCATAGGTCTGAAGAGGAAATCAAAGAGTAGATACATTGCTTCTCTGGTGTCAAAGGCAAAAGAAAACAGAGCATTGTATTGGCAGACATTCAACACCTCATGGAAATTGCTAACAATACAGACGGTGCCCGGGGAGCAAAGATCTTCAAGAGTTTATTCCATATTTTTACTATTCCAAAAAGCACTGGATCATGCAGACCTGTCTTGAATTTCAGGTACTTGAATTGATTTGTCAGGTACCAGTGAGTCAAGATCAGGACTCTGCAAATAATAAGGGAGAATTTGCAAATAGGAGATTTGATGGTGTCAATAGATTTAAAGAGGCATATCTCCATTTTCCACTGGCTCCAACAGACAGGAGATATTTGAGATTTCATTGTCAGAGAGAACATTACTAGTTCAAAGCACTTCCCTTCAGTCTGGCATCTACACCCAGAATGTTCACAAAGGTGTTGATTCCTTTAGTGGCATATCTCAGACAGAAGGGAATAAAGTATCCTCACCCAGATTATATTTTGCTGAAGGCCAGGTCCATGGAGAAAATACTTAGGGATTTAGATGTAACAATACGAATGTTGGAGAGATTTGGTTTTTATGATAAACTACAAGAAAGTCACTTAAAAGTACAATATTAACGCACTTAGGAGAACAGACATACATCCCAAAGTGTTATCTAGCATTGCCTCAGGAGAGGAGAGATAACATAAGGAAGGAAATAAGACAGTTGGTTTTCATTAGGGACAAAAGATATAATGTTCTTGGCCAAGATAATGGGAATACTGATTTCCACTATAAAATTAGTCCTTTGGGGCATATTTCATTCAAGAGGGGTGCAGAAATATTTCATACCTCATCAAATGTCAATAGGTTCCAAGTCACATTACCAAGTTGTGCTGCTGCTTAAAAATGTTTAATTCCTAAATTAAAAGTGTTATACAATAGTATATTAAAGGGTGAAAAAATTCCAATATCATGGAAGCAATCATTAATAATATTAATTTTAAAACCAAATAAGGATCCTACTGAACCAGGTTCTTATAGACCAATATCTTTAATAAACCAAGATGCAAAAATTTTGACAGCAATAATGGCAAAGAGGTTAAATAAATTTATTTATAAGTATATACATAAAGATCAATGTGGTTTTATTCAAGGAAGACAGATGGCAAACTTAATAGGGAAAACGATAAATAAAACAAATATAATGGATAGAGATAAACAAAAAGCTGGAATTTTAGCGTTAGATATATTTAAAGCCTTTGATTGCGTGGAATGGCTGGCGTTAAAAACAATATTAAATAAATTAGGAATATGAGAGAGATTTAAAGGGTTAATAAATCAATTATATTCACATAATACATCTGTAGTGATGGTAAATGATGGATTTACAGAGCAGATTCAAATAACAAGAGGAACGAGACAAGGATGTCCATTATCTCCAGTTTTATTTGCAATAGTTATAGAAATATTAGCGAATGTGATAAGAAATGATGAGAATTTGGATGGAATTGGAGTTAAGGAGAAAAATAAAATAAGCTTATTTGCAGATGATACATTGCTAACAATTAAAGATCCGGTTGAAAAGATAGATAGGATAGATAAACATTTAAAAGAGTTTGGGGAGAAGACAGGATTAGAAATAAATTGGGCCAAATCAGAAATAATGTTGTTTAATTATACTAAAGAAGAAATACAAAAATTTATAAGTAGTAAAAAAAGGTTACTTAAAGTAAAAGAATCAATTAAATATTTAGGAATAGATATTACAAAAAAATTACAAGGACTTCAGGAAAAAAATTTTAAGAAATTAAGATTAGAAATTAAATGGAAATTAGAGGATTACAAAAATATAAAGCTATCGTGGTTTGGTAGAATAGCAGTGGTAAAAATGAAAATATTACCTAAAATTAATTTTTTGTTTAGAATGTTACCAATAAAAGTATCAGAGGAAGAATTAAAGGAGTGCCAAAAGATATTAAATAATTTTTGTAATGGTAATAAGAAACCGAGGATTAACAAGAAATATTGGTATAAAAGTCAAAAAGAAGGTGGCCTGGGACTTCCAAATTTAAAATGGTATTATTATGCAAATCAATTGAGATATATTATAGATGGAGTTTCAGGAAAGGGTGATTTAGATTGGTTAGTGACAGAAGATAAGAATATTGAGATGAAATTAGAAAATATATTTTTTAGGAATTTTTCAAAGAAAGAAATGGAAAAGATAGAAAATCCTTTTATAAAAAATATAATAGAAATATGGAAGAAAAATAAAATAAAATTGATACCGAATATATCAACATTAACTCCGATAGTAATGATGGAAAAATTTCCAATGAATTTAAGAGAAATAATAGAGAAAGAAATAAAAAAACAAAAAATATATAGATTAAAAGATTGGATGAAAATAATGATAAATAAAGATAGAATGAAAGAGGGATTGCAGGAAACTAAAATATCCTGGTTAAATTACATACAATTAGAGCAATGGACAAAGAGTATGAAAAGATATGTTAAGGATTTTAAAGAACATACTAAATTTGAACAAATTATTATTCAAAGAGAAAATATGCAAGAAAATGAAATACTAAAAGGTACAACAAGTGAAATATATAAAATATTAGCAAAAGAACAAGAAGAGGATTATCTTAGAAAAATGTGGGAGGAAGAGACAGCACAAAATATAGATATACAAGAATGGAGAAAAATCTGGAAACAACATCATTTAAAAAAATTATCAATAAGAATAAAAGAGAATTATTATAAAATAATTTGGAAATGGTATTTGACTCCAGTGAAATTAAATCAAATAGATGAGAAATATACAAGATTATGCTGGAGAGGATGTCAAGAAATTGGTACATATATGCATATGTGGTGGAATTGTAATAAGATAATGGAATTTTGGCAAAAGGTTATTAAAGAGATAAAAGAGATTACAGGAGTAGTAATACCAGTATGTCCAAATATAGCGTTGTTGTCTATATATAATAAGGTTGAGTGCACTCAGGTAAGAAAAGAATTAATAACAAATTTGTTAATTGCAGCGAGATTAATAATAGCAAAAAAATGGAAAACAAATGAAAAATTTCAAATAGAGGAATGGTATAAAGAAGTGTGGAAAATTGCAATTAATGATAAATTAACATGTAGAATTAGATTTATGAAAGGTTTAACAAAAGGGAATGATTGTGAGGAAATTTGGAAAATATTTTTGGAACAAGCTTTGATAAGAGATGGTAAAGCTACCCTATTACAAGAAGAATGGCAATTTTGGAAAGTGGATTAAATAAAAAGTTGGCTCTGGGGGGTGGGTATATTTTTTTTTGTTTTGTTTTGTATTTTGTATTTTTATTTTATATTACGCGTGTGTAACTTGTGATCTATTGATGAAATTGGATATGTGATGTTTAATTTTTAAAAGGAAAAAAAAAAGTTAAAAGTTAACTGGCTTTGAAGTAATAAGATTATAATTAATAATAGTAATAGGTTAAATGGAAGTCGAAAATATAGAATTAAGAATGAAACTATAATATTAAAAATGAATATAATGAAAATAAGAATTAAAGATAGGTAACAAAAATGTATAAGCTGCATGGAATGGAATAAGCTGAATAAGGTTATGATTTCAAGTGTAAAAGAGAAAAAAAATAATGTAAGTTTATGTTGTTTAAAGGGGAAAAAAATTTTTTTTTTAATCCCACTATTATGTATAACACATGGTGTTTAATTTTTTGCTTTTGTTTTTTAGTTATATAATCAATAAAAAAATTATTAAAAAAAACAAACACCAAGTTGTGCTGCTGAGCTGATTGAAAGAGGAGCTGAAATGGTGTTTGATCATTCCAAGTCTGGACAGGGATGTTCCCCTGGTGATTTCACACAGAGTGAAGGTAACAACCAATGCAAATCTTATGGGCTGGGGAGCACACTGCAAAAGTTAATCAGCATAGGGACTATGGTTCTCAGTAGAAACTGGAACTCAAGATAGTCCAACTGACGCTTCTGAGTTTAGCAGATTTGGTCAAAGATCATCATATGCAAGTCTGCAGGGACAACATGACTGTAAGAGCTTGTATTTGCAGTTGAGGAGGACTAAATTCCCTTCCTCTAGTGGCAGAATCAAACAGACTGTTCAAATGAGCAGAAAGAAATTTATAGTCTATAACAGCAATTAATTTAAAAGGGACGCTGAATATCCAAGCAGACTATCTCAGCAGGAATCAAATGTGTCCAGGAGAACAGAGTTTACATCCGGAGGTGTTCTATCACTTGAATGACTTGTTAGGTCCATTACACACAGATTTGTTTACTTCTGGCATGAATATAAAACTAAAGAGATATTATTCCTTAGACAGAAGCAGCAGTACAAAGGTTCATGACACATTGCTGGTGTCATGACCTAGGGGACTGTGCTATGTGTTTCTGGCACTACAAGTAATTCAGAGAATTCTTTGCACGATACAGCAGGAGAAGGCATAAGTAGTATTGATAGCTTCAAGATGGCTGGATCCTTTTATTATTGCAGATGTCAGTGAGGGAGCCAGTGACTCTGCTGCATTAGTTAGATCTGCTCAGTCAAGGTCCAGTGGCAATCACAATGCGAGCTAGTTACGTCTAACTGCATGCATCTTGACGGAGATATCTGAAAGGCCAGGAATATTTCAGAGAAACAGTAGTGGCATCCAGAAAAAGTTCCATGTAAAAAATATATGACTTGGAAGGTTTTATTACAAATTGGCACAGGGCACATATGTTGCCAATAAACCAGGTGCAAGTGAAACATAATGCAGTTTCTACAGGGCAGTTTATGCAAGAGACAAAGGTTAAATATGCTAAATAGAAAGGTCTCAGCATTAGTTGCAGTTTTGAAGTTAGAAGAAGTATCAGTTTCAGGTCATCCCCATATAAAGTATTTCTTGAGGGGTACAATGTTACATAGATTTCCTTCATGGAATCTAGATCTTGTATTAAATGTCTTAACAACCACTCCTTTGAGCCAACCAAGGAGGCTTCACTGAAGTTGCTATCCTTTGAAGTGGCCCTTTTGGTAGCAATCGCATCAGTATCAGAACTGGCAGCATTATTGGTTAATTTGAATTTGTGTAAGTTCAAGTAGGATAGGTCAACTCTGATTATGGACCCAACATTTTTGCCAAAATGCATTTTGAACAGGGGTATCAATGAGGCTATTTATTTACCAACATTTTGTCCTAGGCCAGGTCATTCTTTAGAACATAAATGGCACACTCTGGATGTCTGCAGACTGATGAAATATTAAGAGAACATTGCACTCAAGGCATATGGAGGCACTGTTTATTTCTTACCATCCTAGGACTTTGGGTCAAAGAGCATCTAAAATGGTAATAGCAAAATGAATTTAGGCTTGCATTTTGCATGATTTTACAAAAAAGCCATGGCTACATAATGTTTGGCCGCATTCAATAAGATCAGTGGCCACTAGTACAGCATATGCAGTGTCAACATTGCTAGAAAACATTTGTGATATGGCAGGTTGGAAAGAAACAACCATGTTTATCAGACATTATAAACTGGACAGGTACAAATCAGCTCAGGCCACGTTTGGGAGAACTGTGCTGCAGACAGTGATGTAGTGAAGGTGCATATTTCCACTCAGATGAAGGGTCTGAGTAAATCCCAGAAGTAATGTGGATTGCTTCTCTGTGCCATCCCAGGAAAATCAGGTTGGTACTTACTGTGAATAATCATTCTGGGATTGCAGGAGGAGCAATCCACACCCATCCACCTTGCAATTGAAGCAGAAGTTAAAGTTTGTAATGTTAATGAGGCAGGACAGGACTGGAGAAAGAAACTGACTGGGAAGGAAACAAGTTGCTGTTTATCCAACTGAAAAGAACTTTGGCTCCTGCACTGTTGGTTGGTATGCAGGGATAAACCCAGAAGTGGATTGCTCCTCCTGCCATCCCTGAATGTTTATTTACAGTAAGTATTAACCTCTCATTTACTTGATTGTTCAAGTCAATCAGGTACACCACAAGAAACATGATCATGTTACACAATCAATTAGATTTGGCCATGGTGTAACATAAAAGCAAAGACAAAACCACACAGCCCTCTGTGAAATCTGAGCAAGACAGAAGCTCTATGCAGATGTCTCTCTGTCTGCATGTTGGATTAAACTAGGTGTGGGAATGCAGGGTGTGTATGCCCCAAACACCCCAAACCTGCTGCACATCCTGAATCCTCTGTAAACACATTCAGCTGATTGGGAATTGGGCCTTATCAAAGATCCTGATTTCAGGAACTCTGTAACTTTGTTCAGTTGGACACAGTTCTACACATACATCTGCACTCAGTACACTCTGTGATACTGCTGAGCAAGTGGTGAGATCTGAGGGCAGGTCTTAAGTGCATGTCCACATTTCTCCCTGTGCTGAATCCTGTATATGGGTAGCTAAATGCCTGTACTGGATTGCAGTGATGACAGAATGTGCATTTGGATGTATGCGTGAATGTATATTCCAGCACACATCCAACTTACAGCAATACAGAAAGGAAAAACAACAGCTACATTCATATATGGATTCTAACACGGATTTGGATAATGCTGTGCTGCCATAATACCCTCGAGCAATTTCACTCCTGCAAAATAACAAAATACCCAGAAGCACTGGTTGTGTTGCTGTGTAAAGATGTAGCAGTCTTGAAATATAAGGTATTTTGAAAACAGATGAGAAATTTGTGCAAAATAACCCTTTCCCTCCCAGTTCTGTTCAGTTCTACTTTAATTTTGATAGTGACCATTGCAAAACATAGTTTTAAGCTACTTTGAGAAGGAACAGAAAACAAATGATATGTACCTTGGAGTAAGAATTTCTTTATACTGCAGTTTCTCCAACTTAGATGGTGCAACCAGTGACATAGGGATGACAATATTATCTATATCATAGGAGCTCTCACTTCTCAGTCTCCGTCTTGAATTAAGCTATTTAAAAATCATTTTATTATATATTTGTTGACATTAAATGGCTACAGCAGTTAATGAACTTCAGTGCACAGAAATGTAATAGCATCTACAATAGCAACTATAGTACTCAAGGTAAACACCACTGAAGTGTTAATTTTCTGTATCATTTTTCCCTTTTAAGCTGAAAGCCTTTCCTCAATGTGTTACAACATAAATCCTAAACCACTGGTCCTCAAATGTTAGCCATTCACATGTTTTGAACTTCAGCTTCCAGGATTATTGACCATCATACTGTCTGGGACTTTAAGGAGCTGAAGTCCAAAATATCGGGATGCCCAAAGTTTGAGATTCATTGTCCTAAACTATTTTGCCTCATGTGTGAAAGATCAGTACAGGGCATGGACTGACCAGAGAACCTTTGCAATAATAAATGCTCAAAGCATTAATTATTCAAACCATAAATAGCGAGGGTTTTTTTTCCTTGGAATCACACAGATTATGATTCTGCTACAGGCCAATCCATTCTATGCTTGTGTATCTTAACTTGAAAAGGGCTTGGAACAAAAAGAAGTCATTCACTCTTGTCTTGTATCAGGTAACAGCACAATGTAACAAAAAAGATATGTTGGCACCTAGACAAAGATAAGCTTATGATGTTTTTGATAATATTTAATAATATGCTTATGACGTTTTTAATAATATCACCTGACTGAAGTCCCAATTGCAGGTGGAATTTTGCCAAGTGCAAAGGTGTCTCTTACAAAATGGAAAAATCATAAAATGTACTGAAGTGAAATAATGGCAAGATATATGAATATGAGGGTAGGCTATATTTCAGAAGAGGGAATTGGCAAAACTACATCTGAGTACCCCTTGCCTAAGAAAACCCTATTAAATTCATGGGGGTCACCATAAGTTGACAAGCGACTTGATGGCATATATACACACACATAAACTTGAATAACCAAACCAAACCAAACCCAGAAATTTCAGTTCTTGCTCTGGAATTTTTAAAAGCTGAAAATAATTGTTCTGAAGCTTTCTCCTTACAGCAAAATGCCAGTGCCACAAAACTTGAGGCTGAATATGTACTTATCAGTTTATGAAAACATACATACTATGTTTGCCAGAAAAAAAATAGCTTTTGACTAGTTTTGTTGTAACAACTGAACAAAGGAAATCAGCCCTAAGCTCTAAGAATTTAGCACCACGGCCTTTAACAATAGTTAGATCATGACTTCAACTTATATTGGAATCAAAATACAACTTGAAATCTGATGCAGCTACCACTAGTTTTGCTGTGAGGGGCATAACACCTGCAAAGGAGAGGGTGGTGCTACTAGAGATTCAAGAATTCCATCTCAACCACATACCATGGCTTTCATGTAAATTGTGACCACACTTGATGAGGGGTAGTTGCTGGGAGCACAGCTGGATGGTTCTCTTCTGACTGCCAAGATCAGCATATTGCATTAGCTACTGAACTGCAGGCTGCTTTATGTGCTATGTCATATCAAGCAGATCAATAAACCTAGGTTGTAAATCTCCCTGTTAATTTGTTTTAGCATACCTGCGAAGAAGTAATGTGATTTGATCTAGACATCATCTCACCAATGGCTGCTCCTGTAAAATTATTATGGGATTCCTGTTCTTCATGCTGAAAAGAAAATGCTTCACATCTATTGTTACTTTGACCTGCCATAAAAAGAAAAACAAGATTCCATTATCTATTAATAAATAGGTAATACAATTTATTCAGCATATATGCTTGAACACTGACTGATTTTAGTAAATTCAGTGCTCCATGGGAAATTGCAATAAATGGATTTAGAAGAAATGTTCTGGAGAAACAGCAATTATCAGAGTTCTGCACCAGAATCTTTATAGAAGGATGAATCCAGAAATGTTTCCACAGTATTCCATGGCTTCAGAGTTTGTATCAGACACTCAAGAGCCCAACAAAATACTCCTTCTGAGTAAGTTATTTTGATTTCAGTTTACAAAGAATCACATCTCTCAGTGTTCCCAGCTCACTAATTTAATTGCAGAGGGGGAAATCTCTCTTTCTCTTTTGCTTCTGGAGCCACAATGGCTGAAAAGTACACAACCTATTAAGAATACAAATTTTCACCAAGGTGGTGGTGGGGGTTCAGATCCCTAACGGAATTCAGTAGGATCCAATGGAACCCAAATTGCATAAATGGTGCCAGACATTTGCTAAATTATCCACGGGGCATGTAATACAAAAAAATAAGCAAATGGGGGCAAACCAACTCATTTAACAATGGTAAATCCCCGACTTGTGTTTAGTTGCTGCCAGATAGAAGTAGCAATGACAGCAATCAAGATCAATGATCCATCTATGCAAGTGGGGCTTCCAACTACAATACATTACTACCTGATTTCAAGCATGTGATAGGGTGTCTGTACAGTGATTTATTATGTAGCACAGAAGGATAAGATAAAAGCCCTGCTATACATCAGTGTTTGAACTACACATGGTAAATGACACTGCCTATAAATGACAGTAAGCTTCTGAGAACAAATAGCATGTGGACTTAAGCCATAGTTCATCCTCATTTACATACTGGAAAGTGTGAAATGGAAAAAAAAAAAGTATAGGAGCAGGTAAGGTTTCCTAACTGGAATAGATTTTTTTTAAAATAACATTACAGTCTAAATATTATCTTGTCACTAAGAATAATAAACTTTTATTCATGTAAATGACATTTTTTAAATTATGACACATTTAAACCTAACTTACCTGCCACTGTTTCACTTAAATGTCTTTTCTTTCTTCCTTCTGGTAGCTGTTCAGATATTTCTGACAAAGGCTGATGTTTGGAACTGGAATCATATCCACAGTTCCACGGTCGAGGAGGAGATTTATACTGATAATATTCTACAACAAACATAATTTTACTATTTATTCTTTCTGTTTAAATTATGCAGGAAATTAACATGTTCTAGTAATACACTTTTAGGAAACTTCTAAAATTAGGAAGACAAACCAAGTGGACAGTGTATGGATTTCATCTGTTCTTTTGTAACTATAAAGTCTTACTTGGGAATAAGTTTTAATGAGCACAGTGGGTCTTTTGTGAGAGCAGATACATATATAAATGCACTTATAGATGCTACATTACATTTTCACAGCTACTTTACTCAGAAAGGAACAAGATCTCTTCTACAGAGGCCACAATGAAAATATATTAAAAGGCAAAGATTCATAAAATTAACATACTGTTTAAATATACATTTTACAATGAAATTAGCTGAGCTCCGGCAATCCTTGAAAATGAAGGTATCCTAATAAATAATGACTATTTAAGCAGGTGAAAGCTGTAGGGTTGGATTTTTTCTTTTCTTCTCACTCCTAATTCAGTTGTTTTTCTCACATTTTTAAGCACAAGTTTACAGGTAAACAACCACATTTCAAAATAAAAATACTATGATGGCCATTCCCGACAAAACCAAGTAAATGGTTAAATAAATTTAAAAGTATCTGGATCACATACCATTTGAGGGAGACATCTTAAACTCTAAATCAAAAGCAGAGGTCTCAAAGGGATCACCTTTGATCTCACATGTCTTGAGCAGTCTCCTAAAATGGACATGAAGAGGAGTATCTGAAAAATAAGGATAGGTAACAGGTAAATAAAAATGTTAAATCTAAGAACAGAGTCTCCATTTTCTACATCTTTTTATTATAGTTTACATATAAAATGTACATATGTCATTGCCATGTACTTATGCTTACTTCTCAGCATTAATTCAGAGTCTCTAATGTGAGTTATCTGCATTCTTCTGGAGAAAAACTAACTGGGACCTAAACAATGATGTCAATGATATACACATAGTTATCTTTTCCAAGTCATTCTAACCACAGAAATCACAGTAGCTGTAGCAGCGTACAGTTTAGTTTGTAGTGAATGTTTACCTTGAAACAGGATTTGCTGTTCTCTTTGATAGCTTGTTTCATCCTCTTCTCTGTCAGAAATGAAAAAATTTGGCTGTGTACATTTTAAATAATTATCCCCCTATCTTCCTAGCTAATTTTATGTTATCGTGTCACTGTGATTCATACTTACTGTAGTCCTTGCTATCTCTACCAAAGGCCTCTACATTCATTTATTCCACTAATGGCAGATATTTTCACTTGTTTGTACAACCATATACAGATAAGACACAGTTCTATTTCTGCTCAGACTGCATATATAAATTGGCGCTGACTGCCTCTTTTGTTCTGGAGTCAAATCAAGTGCTGTTTCTTATATATAAAGAACTAAATGGTTGTAGGGACAGGATATTTCAAGAATCTATTCATAGTTCACATGCATTAGAGGAGTTGCTCTATGTCCCACCAAAAGACTCAGTTAACCAGAACACAGGACAGAATATTTTCTGAGAACCACATGGAGCTCTATCCCCAGAAGATTAGACTGGTTCCCTCATTGCTTGCATTTTTATGAACAGCAGAGATGTTTTTACAGTAAGCACGCTGTATAAAGTGTGTATGCATTCCCCCTGCATCCATTGACTATAATGAGATGTGACGCTTCACGTGACCTCACATTCATGTGTGCACAAACCACATGAGAGGAGGGACCACTGTATTTGGCTTAGCTTTTCTTGACTGTTAGGATGCTGGTCATTGCTCATTCCATTCTAAGTTTTATATTTTCAGATTTTAATTGTTTTACAACAGTAATATTTTAAAGAAGGAATTCACTGAAAGATAATACAGAAGTATTCTTGTAACCAAATAAAAAAGTAAAAGTAATATCAAGGGAATCCAGGAAAATATTTTCTTTGGCAGTTCTTTGATGCCTCTATGCAGTTTCCAGTTCACTGATCTGAACTGATACCTGCTGTAGTTGTGTGACTTCAAGTCATTTCTGTCTATGCTGCAATAATTAGTGAGAAAAAGAACTGCTCTACTGCACATATGATTGCAAAGAAACATTTACCTGAAGGAAATGATAAGACAGGATGGAATGCAGCATCCAGTTCTAACATGAGTTGTTTTTGTGTCCTGGACTTCATGCTCAATTCATAACTATTCCACGTGGAAGCTGGAAGCACCTCTTCTGTATTAAACAATCTGTCTTTCAGCTGCATGGTCTGTAAGATTAGACAGAAAAACTATAGCTTATTTACATTCTAGAACAAATTTAGCTAACAAAGTGAAGCTTAATCCAGACAAGACAACAGTACTTCATATAAGGATACTTTTGTATGGAGTTGCATTCCCTTGAAAAATCAAGTTCATAGTTTAGATAGCTTTTCTCCTGGACTGTCAAGTAACAGCTAAGACTAAATGTGTGCCTGTTCATCTTTAATTCTCTCTATTTTCCTAGAAATTTATACCCATTTCTGCGTATGATTGATCTCACCTCAGTTACATGAGTGTTAGTTACATCTAGATTGGATTACTGTAACATAGATTATATGGAGTTGACTTTGAAGCCTGTTTGGAAGACTCAGCTAGTACAGGATGGAACACACATTTCAGAGCAAAGTACATTTTATGAAGCATGTCATACCATTGCTAAGTTAACTACGCTGATTCTCAGTCTGTGTCCAAGGCAGCTCAAGCCTGCCACTTATCACCTCTAAAGTGCTGGGTATTCTCTGAGCCACAAATATTTACAAAACCACCTCTTTCTTATGAACCTGCTGAGATAATTGGAAGAGGCCTTTGAACTCATCACTGGTGATGATATTAGAGAAGGCCTTTTCCACAGAAGTACACTGGTTTTGGAAAACACAGCCCCAGGTAATTCGCTTGGCCACTATCTTGGTGGTGTTTCAGTAATATTTGAAGATGTTTTTATTCTTGCAGGCTTACATCATGACAGCATGATTTGTTTGTTTTCACTCATTTAGTTGTAAAACAGCAGCTCTTGTGAGCTGAAAAAGGAAGATATGAAATGATAATAAAGTGATACACAAAAATAACAATAAAAATAAAGGTAGAGCAGAGAGGAATCTCTTTGTGTCTGTAATGAGGAGAAAATATGGCTTACATTTCTAGCTCATTTGGTCAAGGAAAAAAGACTGATCTCAGCACATGACTTTTCAGTGTTTAGTTCCTGCAACATTCTTTCTATAGCACCCAATAACTCTAAGAAGCCAACAAGCTGGATGTGGTACCACTCCACTGTTCTTGTTCCCCAGCAAGTGCAGTGGCATAACTGCCTCTAACCCTGGAGACTGCATATAGCATTAACAGCCTATGACAGATTTATCCTCCATGATTTTACCCCCCTTCAAACCCACCTGAGCTTCATGTGGACTGTGAATGAGGTTCTCCATTTTCTTTCAGATTGGACTACAGTTTTGATTTTTGGTGAACAGAAAAACCATGGGGCAAAGGGAAGATATAAAAGACATGGATTGGATAGGGGAAAATAAAGGGCTTCAGTGGTCATAATACATAAATTATAACTATCCCCCTAAAAGTAACTTTTAAGGATTAGAATGTATAGGATAAAGCTAAATAAATACTGTAACCTGTTTTGAGACTGTGCAATAGATGAGGGTTTTGTTGGAAACAAATAAAAATATTTTCTATAGTTGTTCTTGTTGGGTGCCTTCAAGTCGTTTCATGGGGTCTTCTTGGCAAGATTCGTTAAGATGGGGTTTGCCTTTATTTCCCTCTGAGGCAGAGAGTGTGACTTGCTCCAGGTCATTCAGTGGGCTTCCATGGTCAAACAGAGAGTGAAACCCTGGTCTTCAGAATTTTAGTCCAACATGCAAATCATTACATCACCCTGGCTCTCTATATAATATTTACAATATTTAAACTTGACTCTTCTTTATTAAAAATCTCATTCTCTAAATATTTATGATAAATTACCAATTTAAGCTTCATTAAAGATTCAAGTGGGAGATACTAGCCCTTACTATTTTAAGAGGACATTCATTTTACAAAAGGAGAAGGCCTTCTCTTTATGTCACCACCAATTATGTGGTCAAAGGCTTTTCCCAATTATCTCAGCAGGTTCATAGAAGCGGTTTCTGTAAGCATTTGTAGCTCAGAGAATACACAGGGCTTTAGAGGTAATAACTATTCAGTAACAAAGCAATGTAGTTAAGCTACATTGCTTTGTTACATTGCATTGCCTCTGTCAATGTCAGGCAGAGGCTAAGCAAACACAGAGGCAGCAACTGGAGCTTTATGGCTTTTAGTAAGTAGGCAGTAAAATAACCAAGGGGTTACGGCACCCAAAGCAAACAGAGGCAGTAAATAAAGCCATAAAGTAATTAAGGGGTTACATCACCCAAAATGGACGGAGGCAGTGAAACTCAGCAACGAGGATTAACAGAAAGTCCATGAAACAGAATGGTCAACAGTTGTTGCCTGTGACCCCCTCCCGCCAGCGTCTGCCTTAAATAGTCTTTAGCCCAGCTGGGGCTGATCAAACGTCCGTTGGCCTGGCCCGCAGCTGGAGACCCTCAGACCTAAGACGCTTCTCGAGCAGGCACTTTGATCTACGAACCGCCATCTTTTCCAGCAGCCTCTGGAGGAATATGGGGGAAAGTCTTCTGCAAACTCTGGGCTGGAGTCAGGAACAGCAGCTTCTGTCGAGCCAGAGACATTGGCCTCCTCTGCTGCAGGTACTGGCTCGGGCACCGGCTTTGGGATAGCTGTGGAGTCGCTGGCAGTCCCCTCCCTTGCCTCTGCAGGAGCCCCCTCTCTCTCCAAGGGATCCTCCCCCGGCTGGGAGTCCAAGTCTAACTCAGAGTCCCCGTCTGAATCGGCAGCCTGCTCAGCCTGGCTCATGACAGCCTCCATGGAAATGTCATGATATTTCTAAAGCACCGAGCACAAACTCTCATTTTTAGTCAAATATCTAACGCCTTTTTATTTGTAACATGCACTGGAGAAAAAATCAATATACTGATACTGTGGGATGGAACTCAACTTGAAGTAATGAAAGCAGAAGAATAAGGATACGTGGGAAGGGGAGGAAACCCATTTATACACTAGAGAGGTTTTTAAAAAAAAGGAGAGAAGAGATCTGGGCCAAGTATTTATTACTGATAAATCTTCTCTCATGGATCATTCAACTGGCTAAAACAACCATCTCAGAACATTTCTGCAATACAGGGATTTATTCCTATTATGAAATCCATATCGTGTGTCCTCTGTTTAAATTTGTTTTCATTAGAGAATACACAGCTGCATTGGAAGACCACAGATCCCTCTTATGTGTGGCTACTTCAGGCATATTTTTAGCTCACTACTCTCAATCACAAGTAAGGAACATCCGAGAAGCAAACTGTTATGAAGGACTGAACGTTTTCAGAAGCTCTCACAGAGGTAAAATAGCATATTTCATTAAAAAGTTTACTTGAAATAAAACTCCAGCTTGAAATTTAGGAGCATTTCTTACAACCAGATTTTTTCAGCTTGTGGGGGAAAAAAAAGCATAAATAGATTCTTGGCTCTCTCAGTGACTGAATATTTGACAACAGTATTTTAATGCAAAAACTGTTTTGAGACAGAGAGAAACTTTGCTGTGTAAAAGACAAAGTTTTCAATCATCTACTGCGAAATATATTTTTTCAAATGAAACAATACACTACATAAAGTAACGATAATGTTGAGTTTCACTCTCTCTCTCTCTCACACACACACACACACTCTCTCTCTATATATATAGACTGTACTAACAATACCAAACACCAAAAGACATTTATATATGTAATACATTTTCCCTGACATACAGTCTAGAAAAATAGATCCAGTTATCTAAAAATCTCTATATTTGCACAGAAAAATATGATACCCTTTAAAATGCATTTATTAGGGTGTTAATCCAGAAAAGATGGAGGCACTCTGGATAGAAAAACTGACCCCTTTGGCAGGAGATTCAAGAGAAATCTTAGATGAAGTTGCACTTCTTCTGAGCAGTCTGGGAGGTCTCCTGAACAAAATGCTAACTCAAGTTCAAGTGGTAGTGACCCAGTCTTGGTTATCCATGCATTTATGTTGTACAAGCTGTAATGCTCTCTGTGTAGGACTATATATAAGATTGTTCAAGAAATAAATACTGTTGGAGATGAGCCAGTTATTTCACATGGCATTCACACTATGACAGTTGCAACACCTGGCAGGGCATTGCTGAACCCAGTTTGAAGTGCCAGTTTTATGTGTTTGGGTCATAATTACTTGAAGGGCAATCTTCATACATACATACCTGTGTTCACATCAACAGAAGCTACTCACTCTCAATCCGCTTGCCTCTGAAAGCAGTAAGACTGTGTAGTACAAGGCAGTGTGTCTTTTCTGCAAGAACTTGACACCCACAGGACACATTACCAGATAAAAGCATCAAGTCCATCATTACAGGCCTATTTGAATGTTCTTAAGCTGGATTTGTTGTGTATATGTTGTTGTGAATATTGTATACAAAAATGTAAAAAGAGCGAGCAATCTCTTCTGAAAATGACTGGTTGTTAAAACTGTATGATATGTTAAGCTATATGGATAAAGTGATTGTGATGCTAAATAACAAAAGCCTGAAAAGACTTAAAGAAAGATGGGAAAAAGTCAAAAAAGCATGGGAGAAGAAATGGGGGAAAGTGCCCACAAGTGATTCAGAGGACTAAATGAGTAGGCAGAGATGGGGATCTTAAGCAGAAATTTAGAACTTCTTAAATATAAAGTGGAAACATAAAAAAGAAACTGTGTTTTTCCTCATTTTTCTTCTGTTTTATCTCATAATCAAAATAGAAATTGTTAAGTCTATGTAAGAAAGAC
The DNA here is from genome assembly GCA_948474755.1 of Ctenosaura bakeri. Classification (NCBI taxonomy): domain Eukaryota; kingdom Metazoa; phylum Chordata; class Lepidosauria; order Squamata; family Iguanidae; genus Ctenosaura; species Ctenosaura bakeri. The sequence goes on from CAOLHI010000955.1 coordinate 23,219, forward strand.
ATCTCAGAAAATAATTACGTTTATTGTTATTCATTAATTGTATGTAACTATGTACAAATACATGAATGTGTGAAATATGTATTAGAAAATGTTCAACTAAAAAAAATTAGTTTCAAACTTTGAATAGTCTTCAAAAAGCTTTCAACAACTATCTTCATGGTATGAGCTCCTTTGTGGAATATAAAACAAACAAATAGATTAAGATATCATTGAAAAAAACAAAGTGGATGGTTTGTTTTATACCTATTTTTTCTCAAACATCAATTACAATAATAAAAAATTAGGAAAAGAAGAATATCTCAAAATGTATCTTCATAGAGATATACGTATAAAAAATTTATACAATTGTATAATATGATTAGTGTATCTTCAAAGTTACTTCATTTCCTTTCCTTGTTTGGATACATATTAATATTTATTTTGAACTTCTTTACTTTCTCATCTTGATTTTTCCTGACTCCTGCCATGACATCTTAAATTCAATTTCTAGTTGGTCACCAATATACCCATGCTGTTTACCTTCAATATTTTTATAACTTTCAATTAAATTTAAAAAAATTAAACTTAAAAAATTGTTGTTCTCTGACAATTCCATTACTAGCCTGCACTAGTACCTAGCTACAGTTGTAATTCTTAAATTTACTTCTCTCCTTTCTTGTCCAACAAATTTATTAAAGGAGCCCTTTCCTTTTTAGCTCTGTTCTCGGATTTCTCTTTGATTCTATACATTAACATGTCCAGCACTTTCATTTCTGAAGCTTCATGCAACCAGTCCTCTATACTGGGGACTTCTTTACTTCTCCATGTTTTTGTTTTTGGCTGTTGTAATCATGTATAGGATAATTCTCTGGTATTTTCTTGAAAAGTTAGGTTCTAACTCATGAGTTATGTTTAACAAGTAGAGTTTAAAAATTCAAAAATTAAGTTGGAAAATTTCTGCTATCTTATTATGAATTTCTGCATTACATATGTCTTGCAAAGATGAAGTTACAGCGTAAATTATACTAGTTGTCATCATGATGGAGCCATGACATTCTTGGGTCTGGGCCTGTCTTCATAATAGTAATACTGGAAAATACATGCCTTTATCCATCTCCCAGTCACTGTCTCTGAAGTTCTCTGGTCCAAAGTTCTAGGACTGTATGAAAAAAGCAGAGCCTCTGTGTACCTCAATTGTGCAGTTTTTTTTAATATACAACTCAACTGATCTCCAGACATCCAGGGCATGCCATCTCTTTTCCTCAGGATGTTTTGACTGAGGACAAAAGTTCCACGCACATTTTGGAAGAAATGTTGGATTCAATATTAATGTTAATCTGTCCCGTTCAAATTTGCACAGATTTGGATTTGTTGACCATGCCACCAACTCAGATAGTCACCTCGCTGATGTTATCACGACCAGAAAAGCTGTTTCGAAGGTCATCATACTCAAAGAAACCTCTCTGATTGGTTCATATGGGGGCTTTGTTAGTCTGTTCAGAACCAAGTTCAGATCCCAGCTAGGGAATCTGTGCCTTGTTTGGAAAGTAAGAATGGTTACGCCCCTTAGAAATCTCTTTATATGAAGATGAGCAGACAACAGGATACCTCAAACCTTAGCGCCACTAACACTGACACATGGCACTTTAAAGCGTTAGGTCTCAGTCCCTTCTTTAGACCATCTTGCAAAAACTGCAAAACATACATGACCTGAATGTCTGCCATTTGTAACTGTTTTAAGCACCATCTCTCATATGCTTTCCATGTCATGTTAGAATCATAAAGCTGGAAGAGACCACAGCAGCCACTGAGTCCAACCCCCTGCCATGCAGGGACATACACTCAAAGAATCCTGAGCAAATGGCCATCCAGCCTCTGTTTCAAAACCTCCAAAGATAGTGACACCATCACACTCTGAAGCAGCATATTCCACTGTCAAATGGCTCTTACTGTCAGGAAGTTCTTCCTGATGTTCAGATGAAATCTCTTTTTCTGGAATTTGAATCCATTACTTTGTGTCCTAGTCTGTGGAGCAACAGAAAATAGGCTTGCTCCATCTTCAACATGACATCTCTTCAAATATTTAAACATGGCTATCATGTCACTTCTTAACATTCATCAGGCAAAATACACGTAGCTCCCTAAGCTCCTCCTCATAGGGTAGTTTCCAGACTCTTCATCATTTTGCTTGCCCTTCTCTGGAAACGTTCCAGCTTGTCAATATCCTTCTGGAATTGTGGTGCCCAGAACTGGACACAGTATTCCAGGTAAGGTCTAACCAAAGCAGAATAGAGTGGTATTATTTCTTCCCTTGACCTCGACAGTATACTCCTATTGATGCAGCCTAGAATCGCATTGGCTTTTTTAGCTGCTGCATCATATTATTAACTCATGTTCAGCTTGTGGTCCACTAAGAATCCTAGATCCTTTTCATACATACTGTTTTCAAGCCAAGAGTCACTCATTCTATATTTGTGCACTTCATTCTTCCTAAGTGCAGTACCCTACATTTCTCCCTGTTAAAATTAATTTTGTTAGTTGTGGCCTAGCTTTCTAATTTGTCAAGGTAGTTTTGAATTCTGATCCTATCCTCTGGTGTATTAGCTACCCCTCCTAATTTGGTGTCATCTATACATTCGATGAGCATGCTCTCTATTGCATCATCCAAGCCATTGATAAATATGTTGAATAGCACTGGGCCCAGGATACAGCCCTGTGGCACCTCACTAGATACTTCTTTCCAGGATGAAGAGGAGCCATCAGTGAGCACCCTTTGTGTTTGGCTGGTCAGCCAATTACAAATCAACCTAATAGTAGCATTGTCTAACCCACATTTTACTAACTTGTTTGCAAGAATGTCATGGGGGACCTTACTGAAATCAGGATACACTCCATCCACAGTATTCCCTACATCCATCAAGTTTGTAACTCTATAAAAAAATGAGATCAGATTAGTCTGGCATGATTTATTGTTGAGAAACCTATGCTGAGTTTTAGTGATCACAGCATTCCTACATGCTTACAGTCTGCTTTATTATCTGCTCTAGGACCTTTGGTGGTATTGATGTCAGGCTGACAGAAATATTCTGAGTTGACTATCACCTGGAAGACAAAATGGGTTGAATAACTTCCATCGAATAGTCTTGTAATTCCAATGCTTTCAAGACCCAGGCCATCAAATTTAGCCATGGCAAATCTGGATGATCATGATCAGTAAATTCCATGGCCTTCCCACCAACATGTGTTTCAGAAGGGAAAATCACAGTCTTTTCGGCCAATGTGGTGCTATTAATACCACCTCTGCTTCCACCCGCTGTATCTTGAGGAGCATTTTTTTGTAGAATCTGTATTGGTGGAAATAATGTTCTTTCAGCCACAGCACTGACAGAGCATCAGCTGCTTCTGCATGCCTACTTCCATCTATTGAAAAAAAAACTTTTTAGCCTGATATTCATGACTGAGTTAAATAAGTCTATCTGAAAAGGCCCAAATTGTCTGCTCAAACATTGAAATGCCACATAATTCAGTGTCCATTCTCCCAGATGCAAACTGTGCTGGCCCAGGTAGTCTGCTCTGATGTTCAACTCCCCTTTCAAGTACACTGCTGTTATGGACTTCAGATCTCTCTCCATCCAACAAAACAACTTGTCCAACTCTACTATCAGCACTTTTGAATGTAACCCCCCCCTTTGTTCACAATGCAGGCCCTTTGGTTGCCTTTCCATATTTGTACATGATAGTTTCTCACAAATGATGCAAATTGAAGGAGCACTAGGCACACCTCTTTCAATTCCAGGAAGTTTATCTTGTGCCTCCTGTCCATCCCAGTCCAAACACCTTGAGCTACCACATTCTGGCAGTACATTTCCCAACGAATCAACTTTGCATTTGTTGTTACCTTTACCAGATGCTCCACTGATAATGGTACTCCCTTGTTCAGATTTGTATCTTTCAGCCACCAAGCCAATTCCTTCCACAGATGGAGTCATAATGGTACCAAATAATGCTTTATTTTGCTAATGTTCTGCTGATGAAGTATAAAAAGTTTTTGCAGGTCCCTAAAATGGTATCTTCCCGACAGCGCTAACTGAATTGTCGATACTAGCAATCCTATCACTCCTGCTAGCATCATTACATCTGCAGACTTCAAAGATGTTAACATTTGCACACTTTGCTTGACTTTCTCCTCTCTTCCAAGAGATACACACATCCCATGTTGGTGTCTATTTGTGTTCTCAAATGTGTAATTAAAGTCATTAGTTTCAACTGAGTCTTCTCAAAATTGACTAGAAAGCCAAGTTTCACAATGTTTAAATGGTCAACTGCAAATCCTTTTAAGATTTTTGTCTGAGAATTTACCTTCATAAGGGTAATGTTGCGGTATGGATAAAAATGTACCTCTCTCTGTCTCAAAAATGCCACCAAGGGTATCAGAACTTTTCTAAACACCCTTGGAGCTGACACTTACCCAAAAGGCAGAGCTTTGAATTGGAAATGCTTGTTCATATGTTGAAACCTTAAAATATTTCCTATCTGATTCTATAATTGGAACATGAAGATATGCCTCCCTCAAAACTATCAAGGTCATCCAATCTTCAACTTGTACATTTAGACTCCCAAGAACCACTGATCCTCTAGAACTTCCTCCAACTGATCTATTTCAACACCATTGCCTGCTTATCCACAGCATTCACTACGGGTGAGGAAATATATTTGCTTTTTGGCACTCTGTTGAACAGTGTCTTGCAACCTCATGTTACCACTTGTATCACCTATTGATCTGTTGTTACCCGAGGCCAATCAACACCAAAAAGCAGAAGTCTCCACAGCTGTTACTCTTCGTCGGTACTGGGATCTATCCCTACTCTGGGTAGATCCACCTCCTTCTCTTCATCCTTGCCTACAAAACGTTCCTGTCCTGTTAAATTGACCTTTTGGTTTAAACCACCATTGTCATCCATATTTAAAGTCAGTTTGTCTACCTTTTCCTCTACCACCCTGAAAGGAGTTATGTCCTCCTCGAAATGGCTTCATTTTCAGCTTTCTTTTATGCAGAGTTAGCATAACTTACTTTTTCTCTCTGCTCTCAACTACTATCTTATCCAGAGCTTGACTCCCAAACAAGAACTCCCCTTTGAATGAAACAAAGGCCAAACTGTTCTTTGTCTTCTGATCTGAGTCCCAGGGATGTAATCACAGGGACTTCCTTGCTCTACTGCACTTTTATTTCTGGCCATAAAAGCTACAAAATCATAACTAGCATTGGCTAAATACTCTAACAGCTTTTTAACTCTGGAAAACTCTAACAGCTTTTTAACACTGGTTAAAGAAAAAGAATGTACTTCCTCACTTTTCATACTATCCTGCTTCCCAGCACCACCACCCAGGCAAACATGGATGTGGCCACAGATGCCCTTATGGCCAAGCTGAATCCTCTTGAGGTTTCTTTAATGAAGAGTCAGCAATCCTCTTATCCACTTCTTTAACTCGTGCCCCCTTCCCAAGGGACCAATGCCCAGATATAAGTGCAGCTATTGGGCCACTGACCAATGGGATCCTAAGGAATTATAACTCCTTCTTTACAAAACTATAAAGCTTATTTGTATAGTTCAACAGCCTCCACGTATTCAGTGAAGCTTCCCATTCTGACTGGATCAATTCTTTGAATATATCTGGCATAGACATTTTAATCCCATGGGACTCTTGTCTTTTTATTACAGACCCTACATTGTTCTCCCTTTCATCTCTTTATTCTGCCTTCTCTCTTCATTCATCTCTAAACACAAAGTCTGTAACACTTTCCTTAATACATTTCTAAATTTATCTACCTGAAATTATCTATTACCATTTACCTGTCCCTCTTCAGAAGTGTCCTCACTATCCTCCATGTCCACTTGCAACATATCCTCTTGCCATTCCTCATCAACTAGCTCTCTCTGCAATGCATCATGCCTAGTCTTTTTCACACATTTCTTTGGTCTTTCACTTCTCATTTCCTATTTGGCACCTGCATGTGTATTCAACTTCCTTTTTCTCCCTAAATTATTACTCTGCTTGTCCTGAATAACTTCCTTCCTTTGATGTTCATCCACTATCATCTGCTGTTTTATGTTTTCCTCATTTTCTCTTACAGTTAATAAATCATACATTGATGCTAAATTCATTGTGTTGAAATCCACAGCATTAACATGACTTTGATAATTCACTGCATTTGATAATGGATTTAAATTCATTGTGCCTAGGTTTCCAACTTCATTAAACTGATTATTTACAGCTGCTAACATTGTAGTTAACTCATTCAAATAATTTGTCTAATCAAGACTTTTAATTCATTTGGATTAGTGAATTTCATAATAAGCCCTGAAACATTAATGCTCATATTGCCTGCTTCCCACTGTCTGAATACACTCCTCTGGTCACCATCACCTCTAGGCTGCTGTCTCTCTCTATTTGTGAGACCTTTGGCTTATCTTTGAACATTAATGTCAAGTACTGCATAAACTCTGGGGTGATATTCACAACCAGGGAATAAATACCACCCATTTCACTCTTTGACACACTCTCCAAGCCTCCATGTCCATTATGAAATGGTGCTGAAAGAGGAGGAACTGAGTATGCTCATGCAGCAGAGTTATGTTCTATTGCAGCCCCTCCTCTCACTTCTGGGTGCTAAGCAAAGGCTCTGAGGATGCTCTAATGCTGTAGCTTTGCTCTCCAGTAGCCCTCCCATCTCCTTAGAATCATACGATTCAAGATGGCAACCCAAAGTGACACTCAGAAACCTAATGGCTCCCGCTGTTCTTTTCTCTAGAAGCCATCCTGGCACCCAAATTTGATACAGTATCCCCTTCTCCTTTTTTGGCTTTTATAGCAACACTTTTGCTGTTTCCATCATCTTTTCTCTTTCTGTATTCCCTCCATGTTTACTGCCAAACAAGGCTCTCAGCTCCTCAATGTCACTTTTGCTGGCGGAAAGCTCTCCCTAGTTATTCCTTCCTCTTCTCCTCAAAGACTTGCAGACTGGCAGCCATCTGAGAGGGTGTACCTTTCTTTCTTTTTAAATCAACCTTCAAGCTTTGTGAGTTGGTGGACATCTGAGTTGGCAAAGTTTTAATTTTCTCTTTTTCACCCTCAGAGCCTCACAGGTTGGCAGGTATCTGAGAATTTTATTTTATTTATTTATTTTTGCCAAATCAGGCATTCACCTTTTGCCTTCAACTGTATTCTTCTCCTCTCTCATCTTTCTTTTCTTATTCTTATCTAAATATCTTGATTATCTATGTTAATTGTCAGAGTAAGGACAAAACCTGACCGGTTTGTCTGGCAGGACAGAAAAAACTGTCAGGGAAGGGAGGAGGTCCTAATTGTCTCAACTGAAAAGAATGTGAACTCCTGTCTGTATTGGTTGGCATGCAGGATTAATCCAATCATAGAGGATTACTCCTCCACACCATACTGAGAAAGGAGTGAGAGAGGGAGAGTTTGGGACAATGATGTTTAAGAGGTGACAGCAAAAACATAATACAGATTAAATATAATACATGTTACACCAAAGTAAAACAGTTTTTAAAACTTGTCACAGTACTACATAGCAATCCCCCAAATATAGTCGCTCCTTATTGCTATTCCTTTATTGTTCAAAAGAAGATTTACTGGTATGCAACTGATTTTTAAAAGTCAGAAAATCCTATTTAAAAGCAATGTCTAGATCAATCTGTACCACATAATTATATAAGTTAAACACTAGATACATTGTGTTTGCTTTCTATAAAATCAGAGGAGTCAAAATTATTAATACAAGATTTATTTACACAAAATGAATATTCCTTTCTTTAGATGAAAACAATTGTTTCACTTACTTCCTAAACATTGTACTGGTCTAAGGTATTGTTATTTTAAATGAGAAAGCTTTTCTTAACATATTGTAATTCAAGCAAACAGAAATCTCATAAAGGAAATATTACTGAAATGGAAAGTAAACTTCTCAGCATATTGAGCATATGTTACAAAGTAGCATACTTCATTTTGTAAAGGTTTGGCTCTATGCAAAAGATTCAAGCTTATTTATTTAAGCAAAATGAATTTTTTTTAAAAAATTAAGTATTTTAATTCAATTCAGGGTCTTTAGAACTGTTCATGCTGAGGTGAATGTTAACTTAAGACAGATTACTGTAAGGCACTGCTAAGACGATGAAGCTTTCTTGGAACAGCACAAATATGGAAAAAGTTAAGAATTTCAATTTCCTGTAAACTAAGCACTGCAGCTGTGTAAGCTTTTTCAGCTAAAACACAGATACCCAAAACAAACTAGTAACAGATTCATGGAGTGATGTGTTTCCGCAGAGTCAAGTGTTTTAGTAAAACATTTATATTCCCATCTCCTTTCCCATACTGTTACTTCTCAAGGTAAAGACATAAGAAGAATATACCAGATCAAGTGAAGAAATCTCCATCACCACCACCAGTGATGAAAACATGATCTCATTGTACATAAGCCACTGTGTGGGAAAATTCTAAATGAGACACATTTTTCAATGGAGAATTTACACAAAACTAGACCAGGAAAGTATCCCCAATTTTCAGTCACTTGTCTTTTATCTAGTCTCCATTAAATTTATTGACTTTTATCACTAGGGCTTTTTTTTTTTTTGTCTTAATCAACAGTAAGTACTAAAGCAACAAAAAAAATTGAGATTCCTTCTGAAATCATTTAAATAGATTTCTTTTGGGACAGTTCACTGCTCTGAGATACAGCAAGATACAATTCAGGATATTAAAAAGTCCTCTCTTTCTTTGCACTGGCAAGGTTGTTTTGTGTGTGCATTATTTCTTGCTAAAGTATATAATCCTACCCTATCTAAGCACTTGCATGATTAAGGCATAAAATCCTACTAAACACTTGAATGAATTAAACACCCAACATTTTACATTTTTGATGAAAGGGAAGGTATAGCAGGCCCTTAGTATCCATGTGGATTTGGTTCCAGGACCTCATGCAGATAACCAAAAACATGAATGCTTAAGTCCCTATTAACGATAGTGTAGGACAGCAGCTGGAAGTGGCGGCAAGCCCAGGCCACCAGATACACCATGAGGTGCGCCTTCTTTGGGATCCCCTGCCTTGAGGGAGGTACATCAGCCATGGTGCTTCTCACAAGAGACACATGACACGGGAATCCAGGCATAAATCTCTCTCACAGATCTCTCTACAGCCTCATCTCTACTGCCAGCTAAAGCTCCAATTTTCACATCCAAGAGCCGTCATACAACGGTCATCTGGACGGTACTCTATTTATTAGTGTCCGAGCCCAAATCATTGGTGCTACGGTACACTTCGTCTGTCAGGGCCGTTTTTGCTTCAGAGGCTTTTCAATTGCCATTTCTCCTCCTTCAAGTCTCTTCTCTCTAAGGCACCAGAAATCTAATCCGATATCTATATTTGTTCCTATATCGCCAGAGAGGGACTTAAACACATCTTACTGCACGCCAGGAGAAACAAAAAACTGCCGGGAGAGGGACAGGAGTCGGTTTAACGGTTTTGGAATTCTAGCTCGAGGACGGTTCCTGCGTCAGGCTGGCACGAGGATCAAAACCCAGGCGTAGTGGATTGATCCTCCTGTTAGCCCGAGAATGTCCTAGGGTGTATGAGTGCAGACAACTTTGGACTCTTACTTGCATAAATCTGAGCTAGGATGCTCTCCAGGTTGAGGCAGTACTGTCAGGGACTCAGGGCTGGTGTTACCTGTGAGTGTTACCATAGTTTCTAGCCCAGACTTGTGGGATATTAGATATCATTTGATATCAATAATTTGGCCTTCTTCACCCAGTCCTCTCCACGTGCTTGCGAGGCCTCCGGACAAGCACACACACAGGCATGGCCGAAAATAGCTGAACTATTCAAAACCGATCCAGGCAGGCCAGTAATAGCCAGACTGCCGCTCTAGGAGACCTCCAGACAAGTACCCTTTTAAGATCACATTATGTATGCACACTGTTTACAAAAGACTCCCTGCCCCATGCAGGCAGCTTGACGAGCCAAATACTCAACTGTCAAGCACTCCGTGTTTGCATACTGTCTACTATATTGACAACGCTGTCATAATTCAATCATGTAAATACTGACCTCTCAGAGGCTTTGTCTCCAGCCCAAAACTCACTGTTATCCCCAGGAACAGACTAGCCTGAGGGCACATTTCCCCCTATAAGACCCCTGATTTTGAGCGCTTCTTCGGATCGCTCCTGGCTTCCATCTCGCCTTGCTGTCGCTTCATTCGGCAAGCCTTCCCCTCAGCTCCACGCGCTGAGAATCTCCACTTCTACGAACTTTTCTTCAGACTACCCGGGCTTCAGGACAGGTGTAGTATTTCCCATGCTAAAATCCCTCTCAAAAACCCTCTATCCAACTCCTAACTTTCTTTCAATCGGTCTGTGTGAGTGTGTTTGCATACATACGTTTTGACTGTGTTTATCAAAAATAAAGAAAACAATTATTATTTACTTCTGTTTGCTCATTGACTCGGCCTGACCCCCTAGTCATTGGGTACAAGATCTCGCTAGGTTGCCCTGCCTCTTGTATTGCTTAGCAGTGCTCTTGCTAATTCCCATTCCCCATTGTGAGCACTTTGAAGTGTCCCCCACGGGGCCCCAGAAATCAGGGTAACATGAGCCTTCTTACTCTTCACCAGAAAGGACTGAGGCATAGTGTCACCAAGCACAGGAGGGGATGGCTGTAGGTGGCATAGTGGTGGCAGTGACTCTTTCTTTATACTTCTTGTGGCCTCCTGCAGCAGCAAGTCCTGGTTGCCTTGGTCGGAGGTGCATCCCCCATGAGTGAATCTATTTAAGTGGAGGACATTTATTCATTCACTTCTGAGGAATGCTTCTCCAGGGCTTGCCACTGCCTCCCTGTACCATTTCATTAATAGGGACTTACAGGAGAGATCTCCTGTTTGAGTCTGTAGATGATAAGCCCATGGATATGGTGGGCCCACTGTAATTTTCTATAGCATAGGAGTGAGTGATATTTTGACTTCCAGATATTGCTGGATTATAACTGCAATCATCCCTCAATCACTAACTCCACAGGCTGGGGTAGATGGCAGCTGCGGAGCCACAAGTTGCTCACTCCTGCTGTAGCTTAAATCCCTTCCAGAGTACTTCCTGTTGTAAAAAGGAGCCTAAAGCAGCACAAAGGGAACAAAACAGAAGGGACTCCCAACCCTTGAGAGTACATTTGAGGGCAACAGGGGGCAAAAATTGTATTATTATTTTTTTGCAGGGGTTGTACAGCCCTTCAAGTTCTCCTCAGGGGTCATTGCATCCTTCCAAATCCCAACAGTTGTTCACTTCTTCTCTGGATAATACATTTTTCACTCCTTTAAACAGAAAGTTGATGAACAATAGCAATGTAGCTACTTAATTTAAACTAGATTCCAACTACCTTTTTATCCACATCCACATATTAGCATGGAATTGTGCACTCTAACGTCACTTCAAGTGTTAATTCTCTCCCCAGCTTGAAGTCAAAGACAGTACAGGGACATTTTTCACTATGATATTTAAAATCAAACATTTCAGTGCTAACAATGAACCTGAAAATAAAGACTTCCACAGGTGCCTGGCAGGTGAGCCAGATATACTACTACCATAATGAGATAGGAAAAGAAGGCAACATTTTATCTGAAGAGTTTTGTCTACCAAAAAAGATTTTTTTATCATTAGCATCTTTAATCTAGCTCTGAATTCATGCAATCTACACATGTTCCAGTGTTAAGAACAGTCATCTGAATGGAGCAGGCAACATGGATCAGTGATATTGCTTTCCTTATATATTTTCATATTCACTCTCAAGTGTTAAACAAATTAAAATGTTACATTTACCTCAAGAATTCATGTGAAGTAGGGTGAGACCTAATATTATAACCAGTCAGTCCACATCTGTTGTTGGGGGGGGATAACTCAAGAAGAGGAAGTGTTTTTAGTTGTGAAGTCCCCATACACTTCTAGGATATTTTCACGATACTTTGGTTTTCAGCCTCTCCCACAGCTAAAGTGGCCTGAGTGTGTGTGCAAAATGTGGTGGAAATGCAGCCCACAGCCTTCAGTGGACATTTCGGAGCATTCTGGGGCAGAAATTTTGAAAAAAATTTCAAAAATTGCTTTTGACCCCAGGGGCTCCAAACATGGTAGAAATACCTTCCACACACTCTAGAGTGCAAAGAAAATAAAATAGAAATAGAAATAAAAAATAACATTTTTTTTTAAATTCTAACTCTTGGCCTTGGCAGCTATATGTGGTCCAGAGACCACATTTTGCCCACCCCTGCCTTAAAGAAATGTTCTGTTGGTTTCAGCTATTTAATAGCAAAGAAAATGCAAGTTATAATTATCTAGTCTTTATTTTGCATGTTTTATTTATTTGTTGCTATGGAGAATGAATTTTCATACAGCACATATGTGCCAAAATCAAAGCTAGTTAGAAAAATGAAAGTAACAATGTCCAATCAGATCAACTTATTAAATCCTGTTAAGTCTTTGTGGCCAGCCTCGTATCTGATCATTTTACTCAAGATTTGCATCCTCAAAAACAGGGAGTACCAACATTTATTTTGTAGAGAATAAATATCATTAGCATACTAAAAGGACATAGTAGCTGGAATCTTAATATAGTTTTTTATAGAAACAAAGAAACACATTTGCACCTGTTGGTTTGAACTGAAAGTGGTACTCATTTTGTAGAGTTTTCTCCTCTGGAAACTCTGAAGTGGTCTAGTGCGAGCAGATGTGGTTATCACAGCAAGAGGTGTTGTTCTCAGCTTTGTCTTATCTTTCCTCCTCTTCTTCACGTGTTGTTGGTCAGTCAACCAGTTACTGGAAGATGAGATTTCTTCATTGTTCTCAGGATCTCTGAAACATGTCAAACAATTATGCTAGACAGTTTAGAGAGTTCAAGGGATGAATTCTATATACCCTAGGCCCTCCACATTCGCTAGGGTTAGGAGCATAGGACTCTCACAAAAGTGGAAAAATTGCAAATATCAAAATGCGTGTCTGTGTCTGTGGGGAGGGGCCTGAAGCATGGTGGGGAGAGCAGGCTCCCTGAGTCCAAACCAGCTCAGGGAAAGGAGGTGGGTCAGCACAGTGGTCTGACACTTCCTCTGTCTTACTCATCCCCTTCCTTGGGTTTGGGGAGCATCGGGAGAGTTTGTTGTGCTGAAAAACTGGGCTGGGATTTGTCCTTAGCTGGCAAAGCAGCTGCTGGTGGAGGAGAAAGAGGAAGAACAAATGGAGGTTTTTAAAGAGCTGTGTGGCTTGATCAGAGCCATACAGAGGGAAGGCGCTCTTGGAAAAGAAGCACCTGAAGGGGAGGGCAGGGATTGGAGAACTCACAAATAATCAAATCTGTGAAAGTCAAATCTGCAAATGTGGAGGGCTGTATTGTATAATATTATACTGTATGAGTTCTGTTCCATAACCAAATTGAGGATGAGCTATACTCAGTGTTGGACTTCCAGGAAACCTCTTTTTTTCTGGGCAGGATGTATTTATTTCTTTGTCTGATCACACAATCATCTTTAATTTCCTAATTCTATACCTTTCAAAATATTTTCCACTATTTTTGCAAGAAAAAAAATAAACTGGAAGTATTCACAGGGATAATACCTCCAAGTAATCAACTGGAAATAGAGATGAAAAATCTCTAGAAATTATGAAGCTCTGGGCAGGGGTTTTGGGGGTGGTGATGAGAAAAATAGGGTGATTACTTATAACTGTGACTCTCTGAATGATCTTCTGTGAACTCACACAACTAGGGTTTTGTGTATTGCAAAGCCCTATTTGTAACCTTCTAGAGCTCAGTAGCTTTTTGGCAAGAAACCTGTTTCAACCCACAGTTACACATATTCCAGAGCACCAATCTACTCTTCTCAGTTCTAAGGTTCTGAACAGGACTGTATGTAAGCACAAACCTCTATTTGTGTTATCACAGACAGCACAAGGAACCTATCATTTTCAGGAAAAAAATTACAAATGCAGTATTAGCATTCTTTACAGATTAAGTCACTTTGTTACCTTTGGAGCATAAAATGAGTTATATATAACTTGTTCTGGCAAAGAATTATCATGTTAGATATATGATATAGAAGTTAGTTAAAAACTAAACTTACCTTTTAAAGTTTTATTTCTTGTTAAAAATGGAGACATAAGGTCCTGAACTGTAAAGAACCCCTGAACTATAAGGAACCCCTTTGTTTTTGCCAGCTTGAGAAGCAAACAAAAAAAATAATCAAACAAAACCCAGATGAAATTACCAACAAAACAGAGAAAACAATTTTCATTCTTTGTTTCCACTAGTTTTCTATAGTATCAAGTAGACATAATGTTGCTGTTGTGTGCCTTCAAGTCATTTCTGACTTATGGCAACCCTAAGGAGACCTTATCACGGGTTTCTGGGGTTGAATGTGTGACACATCCAAAGTCACCCAGTGGGTTTTCATGGCTGAGTGGCAGACACCTAAAAGATGTCCACATGATGGGCATGATTTGAAGACTGTAGCATTTAAAAAACTGCTGCTATGAAGTCCTCTCTCTCTCATTGTCTTGCATGAATGAACACACACACACACACACTAAGTGCATTTATTTTCAGGTCAAAATGATGATGTCATTTTATGTTACATTTACCCAAATGCTTTAACTGCAACATTATCCAGAAGTACTTGAAAGCACTGCCTACCTTGAAGAGATGCCATTGACCAAATCTTTCTGCTTATAGGATTTTGGGGAAAGAGGTGAGGAGGTGGGAGACAGATTAAGGGGAGCAATGAGACTGCTGATTATTTCACTCAGCTGAGCACTCTGTAACAAACAGTAGAGAAAATGAAAGCCCTTATGTTTAAAGCACAGAAAATGTCAACATAAATTTGTTCCCAACTACTGGTATTTAAAATACAAATAAATCTTCATATTTGAACTGCCATGTTCTCTGTTGAAGTTATTCTAGAATTTATTATTCACTTTCTGAATCCTATTCCAAATCAAAATCAAGACCAAACCCAATTCAAGTCTAAGGCAATTCTATGATGTATGCAAAACAAACAAATTAACTATGACATAATAGAGATGAGCCAAGGAAACCAGTTTCTTTACCATCCCATTTGTCATATTATGAAATAAAAGTCTCTCTGCCTCCCTTCAAAAATGAGAAACATAATTTCCAAAACACAATTACTTTTTTTAAAAAATATAGAAGATGCTACAGTCAGCTCTCCACATTTGCAGGTTTCACTTTTGGGGACTTGATTATTCACAGATTATTTGCTGTCACCTCTGCTGCCACCCCGTGCCATTTTTAATAGGGACTGCCAGCCTCATGAGACTGAGAAACTGCAAACGAGGTAAGAACAGGTTGCTTACCTGTAACTGTGGTTCTTCAAGTGGTCTTCTGTGAACTCACACAATTGGGTTTTGAGCCTGCACAGAACATCGTTCAGAACCTTTTAGAAATCCAAAAGTAGGCATTTTGACCGCTGAACCCCTTCCCCATCCTCCGGGGTATAAGAGCCCCTACCTGCTCCAACCGTCAGTTCTGTTTCACCGCTATAGCAGCATTAATGGAACCAACACATTAGAAGGACATATAGAGGGGAGGATGGGAGGGTTTGTGTGAGTTCACAGAAGACCACTCGAAGAACCACAGTTACAGGTAAGCAATCTGTTCTTCTTCTTTGTGCCCTCTGTGACTCACACAATTGGGAGACTAGCAAGCTATTATTACAAGGATGGTGGGATGTCATGCTAAAATCAACTTCACCTGAAGTCAATTAACAACCCATCAAAAAATCGTCCTCTTACTAGATGACTACAACAACAAGAACATGTTTATTTCATTACAATCAGTTCCTTGTGAGGAAGAAACATTAATTAATAGCATACAATTAAATTGCTCTTCCAAAGTCAGTATCTCTTTTTTCTCTATTATCAATTCTATAATGAGATATAAAGGTTACAGGTTGTGACCAAGTAGCCGCTTTGCATATATCATCCAAAGGAACCCTCAGAAGGAAAGCAATGGAGGCAGCCAATGCTCTAGTCGAATGGCTTCTAACCCCTTCAGGTAGCTTTTTCCTTACAAGGTCATCAGACAATTTAATAGTAGCAACCACCCATTTTGCTAGCCTTTGGGAGGAAACAGGCATCTCTTTCTTAGGTACAGAATAACAAACAACTTATTAGTTTTTCTAACACCAGCCGTGCGCTGTACATAAAAAGCTAGCGCTCTCCTCACATCTAAACAATGTAACCTTCATTCCATATCAGATTCTAGATTCTGAAAATATGCAGGTAAAATGATCTCCTGATTTAAGTGAAAGGATGATACAACTTTGGGCAAAAATGTGATATCTGGTTTAAGAACTACCTTACTCTTATGAAAACATAAATAAGGTGAGTCAGCACACATAACTCACTAGCCCTTCTAGCTGATGTTATCACCAGTAAGAAAGCTGTTTTCTATGTTAAGAGGTGTAAATCACAGGCTGCCATAGGTTCAAAAGCTTTATTAGTCAACCCCATTAACATGGTACTCAAACCACAAGATGGTACAGGAGGTTTAACTGGTGGGTGTAAATGTGTATACCCTTGCAAGAACCTCTTAACCATAGGATCCCCAAATAGAGATGGTTTACCATCCTGTTGACAGCACCAAGAAAGAGCCGCCAAGTAACATTTGATTGACGACAGTGTTAGTTCCTCTGTTGCCAACCTTGACAAAAAGTCAAGTACATTAACCACAGTATAACTTTGAACATCAACATTTACATCATTCAAGTACTTAATAAACTTGTTCCATTTATAAGAATATGGCTTAGATGTAGATGGCTTATGTGCTGCCATCAAAACCCTCTTCACAGCGTCTGGTAAGTCATTCAATTTAACAGGTTCCATGCTGTCAGTCTCAAGGATTGAACATCTGGATGGAACACTGTCCCGTTGTAGATGGAAATCAAGTCCGGTTTGCATGGCAACACTTGATACCGTCGGTTGGCTAGATGCATTAGATTTACGAACCAAGGTTGTCTCAGCCACCAAGGTGTTATCAGGATCACAGTCACCTGGTCTTGATGAATTTTGGATACCACCTTTGTGATCAGAGGGAAAGGTGGGAACACATAAAGGATCGGTCCCGACCAGTTGAACAGGAAAGCATCTCCCAGGGACTCAACATCCCTCTTCAGCCGTGAACAATACAGTTCACATTGTCTGTTCTTGCTGGAAGTAAAGAGGTCTATCTGAGGGTAAGCCCAGTCCCAAAAGATGTCAACAGAATCTCTCTGTCCATCTTCCACTCGTGGCATGACAGAGGAGTCCTGCTGAGCATGTCTGCCAACACATTCTCCTCTCCTGCCAGATGCACCGCTGAGGGAATAATCTTCTTTGACAGACACCAATCCCACAACTGCAGAGTCAGGTCTAACAGTGCCCGAGATCTTGTTCCACTCTGCTTGTTTATGTAATACATCACGGTCGTGTTGTTGGTAACGACCTGAACAGAATTTTCCCGAAGGTAATACTGGAAAGCTTTGAACGCCTTTATCACAGCCTTCAATTCCAACACATTGATGTGTAATTTTTTCTCTGACTGATGCCATCTCCCTCTCACAGTCAAATTCTGCAGATGCACTCCCCATCCTTCCAATGACGCATCCGTTGTCACTACCACACAAGATTGAGGAGGTATGAACGGCATTCCTATCAACACCTTGCTTGGATCTATCGACCACAGCAATGACTGTAAGATTGGTCTTGGGACCGTCAGAAACATGCTTTGCTGGTCCCGTAGTGGACTGAAGATCTCTATAGGGGCCACATCTTCAATTTCGCTAATGACATCACCATTGTTGTCGACGCCATCAGCCCCAATGCCACTTGAATTGTCCCTGCTCTGACTCTTCTGTGTTGTCGAATCAGATTGAACACCTTCAGCAGTTTTGCCCATCTGTCTTCTGGTAAAAATGCTTTTTGCTGCGAAGAGTCCAGTATGGCCCCTATAAATTTGATCTTCTTCAATGGTATCAACACCGATTTTGAATAGTTTATCATCAGTCCTAAATCTAGTAGACAACACACCACTCTGTTCAGATCTGCCAACAGCCAATGTTTCGTTGGCACCACTATTAACCACTGCAATACCTTTCCTTCTCAAATGAGCAGCCATAACAGACATACTCTTTGTAAACACCCCTGGAGCTATGCAGATACTGAAGGGTAGAACTCGAAAATGGTACCCTTGACTGCCTAGCAGTCTGGCTCTGTGCTCTGGCCTGATAGTGATACAGAAGTAGACATCTTTGAAGTCTAGCGTAGCAAACCAATTGTTTAGATGTAGCAACGACATTATGGTAGAGAGAGTCACCATCCGAAATCTTTTTGAGGTTATAAAATAATTCACTCCTCTCAGATCCAAAATGCGGCGAAGACCACATCCTTTTTAGACACCAGAAAGTACCTTGATGTAAAACTTCTCTTGAGTTGCAGACTGGAGATTTTTTCTATGGCCCCCTTCAACAACAGGGTATTGATCTCTGTCTGCAGTTGCGGTGATGGTCTTGTACGCCGAACTCTCCCTATGGTAGGCACGGTTCAAAATTCTATAGAATAACCTTGATCTATTATGCCCAGAACCCACCGATCTGTTGTTATAGATCGCCATGCCTGGTAATGCCTCTTCAATCTGTCCCCAAAGGGAGGTGTTACATCCATACTTAGATGTGTATCTTTGGTACCGTGATGACCTCTTTGACAAGTTAGACCTTGAACAATCTGCAGAGTAGTATCCTTCAACATGGTGCTTACATTTGGAAAGACATTAGTATCGCTCCCTTGATTGTCAAACCCTACACTTGGTTTGATCAGGCTGACGTTTCTTGTATTGCGGCTGCTTGAACCTTGTTGAAGGAAACTTCCTCGAAGTTTGATCTTGTGGTGCAGACTGTCTTTGATGCTGTGTTTGAGTTGGACTTATCGGTCTCCTTGAAAACTGCTGATACCTTCTATACCGGTACCTGGATGGATAATATGAAGCTGGAAATCCACATTTTTTCACAGTGCTCCTCATCTTTTGTGCATGCTCTAGCTTGTCATCTGTGCCAGTACTGAATAATCCAACAGCATCAAAAGGCAAGTCTTCAATCATATTCCTAGCTTGCTGAGACAACCCAGACAATCTCAGCCACGTATGTCTACGCAAAGCTATAGCTCCTGCAAGTGCTTTACCACTACAATCAGTTATATGTTTAGCCATTTTAAGTTGTTGAGAGGAAAGCCAATAAGCCTCACCATACAGCACTGATGCAGTTTTCCTCTCATCATCAGGTAACATGTCAATGAAAGTCTTAAGTCTGGACCACAAGAATTGTTGATACGCTCCCATACATGCAGCGTAACTGGAAATTCGAAACAACAATGCAGTATTAGAGTACGCTTTCCTCCCCCAGGTATCCAACTTCTTCCTCTCTTTATCGGCAGGAGTAATGTGTAGTCTCTGTGACTGCCTCAACTGTGCAGCATCAGTCGCAATAGAATTTGGTTTGGGGTTATGAGTCAACCAGTCTTGTTCATCTTCAATAACACAATAAAGAGATTCTAGTTTATTTGAAGTTGACGGTAACGAGGAAGGAGTCATCCATGATTTCTTGACAGTCTACAACAAATACGGTAAAGGAGCTATCACTGAAGTTGCAGGCGCCCTATCTTGAAGCTCCTGAAAAATAGGGTCTTTCAAGTCCTCTTTCTCCATATTAGTTGTGAGATTAAGAGAATGAGACATCCTCAAAACAAGATCTCAAAAAGATCGAACATCATCTGTTGGAGAAATCCTCTCAGCATTTGACACCAGTGTAGAACAGTGTTCGTCGACATCTACGGAACAATTAGATGCTGACGAACTCGATACCGAAATCAATCTCTCCAACTAAGAAGGCACAGATCTGTCCTTCAATCTTTCTTGAGGTTCAACAGCAACCTCCTTATAGGCAGTGTCATGTCCACTCTCTTGCTCTCATTAAGGGGCTACCTTCTCCACCTCCACTACTGAAACCCTTCGATGTTGAGGCAACAGAAAACGAGATCTTGACCTATAGTACTCAGAACAACGGTACCGAGTCTGAGAATCAGTATGGTGCCGATAATGTCTATAATCACCATAGTCCTTAGGATAAGGTGAAATGTCCCTTGAATCAATAGAAACCTAAGCTAGGTAACATTCATGGTATGTAGGAGGAGATGCATGTCTGTAAAGATGATATCTCACAGGTGATCTACTTCTCGAGACGGCCTGGAGGTGAAGGAGATGTTCTCCTACGGCATCTAGGAGTCATTACCTCCTGCTGTGAACTTCTCTGCACTGACACTGATCGTCCTGCATCTCGGGGTTGATCTTGAACTTGAGGCCGTGGTCTCACATTCATCAAAGGAGAAGAATCCACGATTTCTCCCTCCAACTCCACTCGGACTTCTCGTATCTCCAATGGAGGATTCAGTGCCTGCTCTAGATGTCTAGTAGGAGACAATGACTCAATCTGCGCCTCCACATCACGCTCAGATGGCCTTGGAGACGTCACAGATGATGGAACCACATGTCTATCCTCCTTTTTACATTTCTCCATGGAAGCTTGGTCTGAAGACTCTTTCAGCTTCCTCTTCTTATCCTTCTCCTTCTTTCTTAACACAGAATGAGAGGCTAAACTTTCATCGACATCAGACTCTTTCTTCGCAGCCTTCTCCTGAGATCGAGATGTCGGCGTTGATCTCGGCACTGATGAAGAAGTCAACTGACGAGACAACGGAGTTGAAGAAGTCTGGGCCATCTTGGATTTGGAGCCAGATGTCTTTGCACAACTCGCAGGATCTGACACAGACAACACTTGTTCCCAGAGCAAAGCTTTTAACCTGCTTGCTCTATTACGTTTAGTCTGTGGAGTGAATTCTTGGCAGTATGTACAAGAATTCATGTTATGGCCTTCTCCCAGACACAAAAGGCACTTTGAATGCCCGTCTCTATTGGGTATCTTGCCTTTACACGCTGTACAGCACTTAAACACTTTGGCTGCCATACACTGCAACACTGCCAAACCCAAATCCAAAAACTTTAGCCAAAAAACACAGTCCATCGTCAGTCCAGTAACCCACAGTTCAACAAGTCCAAAACACCAAGAAAAAAATCGTTGTCAACCGTACCAAAGTAAAAAAAAAAAAAAAAAAGGTTTAGTCAAGACAAACACTAGCAAAAGGCTCTGTAGATGCTGCTAACGTGGAGGAAAGAAAGGAACTGACGGTTGGAGCAGGTGGGGGCTCTTATACCCTGGAGGATGGGGGACGGGCTCAACGGTCAAAATGCCTACTTTTGGATTTCTAGAAGGTTCTGAACACTGTTCTGCGCAGGCACAAAACCCAATTGTGTAAGTCACAGAGACCACGAAGAAGAAGTCCCTATTACAAATGGTGTGGGGCAGCAGCGGAGGTGGCAGTAAGCCCCAACAGCCACTCCTGTCTGCCTTGTGAAGGAGCCCTGATGCCTCAAAGGAATCCATGGTGAGTTGAATATGGTGATCACACTTTTTTGTGTGTTAAATATGGTTTAGGAGGGCCTACAGTTATTCATTTTTTTTCACTCTCATGGAGGTCCTGTGCCCCAACCCTAGTGAATGTGAAGGGATAACTGTATAACGGTTTTTTTGAAGTGTACAGCTATAGTTCTTCAATTGACTGATTGGCAGAATAGGCTGGCCACAAACAGCAGCACCTGGCCCTGACAGTTGGTACTGTGGACATGGGAGCCCACCCAATGCTCGACAAAACTAACAGACTGATGGGATCAGGAAGATTAAGATTAGGAAAAATGGAATACATTTCAATAGTCCTGGTACACAAAGGAAGTCTGAAGAGGAACAGAAAAGTAGAAAAGAGCAGAGAAAGTGAGCGGAAGGAAGTGGAGAATAGATAATGAAAAACAAAAGATGAGGAAGAAGAAAGAGGAAGTGGAGACCGGGAGGAAGTGTTGATGCCTGGTCTGGCAGCCAGGAGAAGCTGATAATACAGGTCAAGAAGCTCAGGTAGTTAAGCAATTAGTCAGTTTACTTTAGGAAGAAAACCACCTTACAAATGAGAAGCAAATAACAATCCCAGCAATGTCCATAAATCAATGGCAGGCAATATAAACACAGGTCAAAACGGCAGAATAACAGGTGAAGGAAGCAAACAGAAGCATGCATGGGAGAAATGGTCAGGTAATTGCTGACAAAAGCTAGAGCGGAAGGGCTCAGTTTTTATAGGTTCCAAGGTCAGTGCAGCTGGTGCCTGATTAAATGGTACTTGGCATAAATTCGCTGGGTGTGATGCAGGAGACCCTTTGGTGTCTACGCTGGGCTAAGGTAGTTGGGGATAGATCATTCTCTGTGCCAGAATGAGCAGGGCTCCCTGCTGGGGCTGACACTTTTGTCCCTGGGGTGGCTGGTGGTACTGTCTGCTCTGCAGGTTCTGCTGTAGCAGTCTCTGCGCCAAGGCTCAGAGCAGGTTCTGCTGCCTCAGATTCTGAGTCTGAGTCTAGGTCCTAGAAGCCCATGACAGGAAGAAGAGAAAGCTGTAAGAAAGCAGAGAATGCTAAAGATTTGGAAACCATGCAAGCAGGAGTGGTCACACAGAGTTGAGGCAAGAGGACAAAAATAATGCAGGTGAGAGAAAGAAGAACCAAGCAAGAAGAAAGGAGAAGGGAAGTTCCTAGGAGTGGATTATTCTGCCTATCAACAAGCCATTTCCCCTAGTTGCTGGCATATAAGATTCACTTTTTTTCCTGAATAATACTGTTTGAAAATGGGGTGCATCTTATATGCCAGTGCATCTTATATGCTGGCAAACAGTATTTGCTGGCATATAAATGGGTTGCGTCTTATATGCTGGTGTGTCTTGTATGTCGGCAAATACAGTAAACTGTTCCATCTGGACCTCTTCCACAAATAATTAACAGCAGGAGATGGTGGTCTATAAGGTGGGTTACAATTATAGTTCAACAACAATAACAAAAACCCTCTGGGGTGTTTGTGCTTGGTCTATAAGGTAGGGACAGTCCCAAGACCTCTACATCAACCTCTACAAGAGGTGCACAGGAAAGAAGAAGCAGAAAAGAGGTTTAAGGCTACTGAGGAAAGCTCAGTCAACTACACCACAGCTCCCTCACCTGTCTGTGCAAGACCTGAAATGAAGGAATTAACAGTTACATTTCACACAATAAGAATGAAATAAAGGAGAGGCACCTTGGCATTTTTCCTTTCTGGCAGTGAACGAAGTGAATTTGTGATGTGCTGTTCATTCCACAAAATCCCAATATATAAAACAAGGACTGCAACTTTGAACACAAGAAGTGAGGTATAGTTGCATTAATGAAAGGATTTACAGTGTAATTCTGAATCCTTTGGACTAACTACTTCTCCACCAGCAGTGTGGTGTCCACCGGATGCTCCACTTCTACTGTGAAAAGTTCTATGAACTCATCAAAGGTGACTTTAACACCGCTAGAAGCTGTAGTTAGGCCTAAGCATACCAATTTGTGTAGATGCTCCATCAAACTACAGTCAGTCCTCCACATCTGTGAGTTTCACTTTTGTGGATCTGATTATACAGATTACTTGCTGTCACGTCTGCTGCCTCCCTAGGCCATTTTTAATAGGGACTGCAAGCCTTGTGAGATTGAGAAACTGCAGCTTGTAAGTCCCTACTAAAAATGGTGTGGGGCAGCAGTGGAGGTGGTAGTAAGCCCTACCAGCCACTTACTTCTGCCTTGTGAAGGGACCTTCATGCTTCAAAGAAATCCATGGTGCGTTGAATACGGTGATCATAGTTTTTTCTGTGTTCAATATGGTTTGGGAGGACCTATAATTATTCATGTTTTTTCCACTTTCACAGGGGTCCTGTGCCCCTAACCCTAGCGAACATGGAGGGATGACTGTTTCTCTTCTCCTTCAGTTAGTCACTCAGACATTCCAGATACAAAGTTCAAAGGACAATCACAGTGGTCAAAGAGTGAGAGGAAAAGCTAGAACTTTTGTGGACAACTCTCTTTCTTCCTGATGCTGAAATATTTATTCATTTTGTACTAATTATATTTACTACATAATAAAATGAGCTCAGGGTGTCACGCATGGGAATTCAACATGTTTCACCTCCAGAATAGCTTGACTAGATAGAGCCAATGGAATGACTGCCTCAAGGAGATTCACCAGTACAATTTTTTAATCCAGACAGCCACTGGTCTAATTTTCAGTTGATCAACCAAAGTGCCACCAAGATAATCTGAGAAGTACAGTGAATTTTAGGGCGTTCAAAGATACGAAATGATTAGGCAGACTCTTCATTTCTACAATTAATACTGATCATGGTTACAGAAACAAAGAAGTATTTCCAGGAATATTCGTTAATTATACATAATCTCCAATCATACTGTGACATATCTAATTTTATTTGATGTTCACTCTTACTTGAATACCTGTTTTTCTATGTTACGAAGAAGCAGAGTTGGACTGCTAGGGGAAGTTTCAAAATCATGTTCCGGCCATGCATCCTGTCTCTCAACAGAAGCTTGAGAATTCCCTGTGGTGCTTAATAAAGCTTCTTGAACTGTCAGTTGTTTTCGTTTCTTCAGAATATCTTTTGGAACCGAAAATTCTTCTAAGATTACCATTCCCTAGACAACAGCAATTGAACACACAGTTGGCCATCAACAGTATTGTACTACAATTGTACAGTGACTTTAATCCCTATAGCTTTAAACCCACTTTAGCTCCCTGACATATTTTGATTAATGACTCAGAATTCTGAGTGCGTTCAAGCTTTATACAGACAATAGGAAAATAATTTCACATAAAGAGTAAAAATGCAAGAATCTAACATCACAGCTGCTGTCCACTCCTAGTGAAAATCTTAAATTTAAAAATCTATTTTTTGATTGTTATACTACTTTCTACTTCCATCCATGTAAAAGAAACAAGCTGAGGGACAGTGCTGAAGGATGCTACCCAAACGCTCACCATGATTTATCAATCAGAAGCAGAAAAACTACACAGTTTCTCCATAGTCACTCAGTTCTAGTGCTCAGGTTCTCCATCCATTCTTTAAACATGGTTCAATAATGTGACTGTTCATGGTGAACAGTGTTAAAGATATTCCTAATTCTTATTTTGGCAAACACATTTTGTATACATGAAGGAAGGGAGCATGCTTCTAATCATTACACCACTGTCAGTATTCATCATTCTTTATCAGTATATCGACTCCTCACCCATGTATTTAGTATGTTTTCTCTACAGTATGAGCAAAATATCATATTTCTCATTTCTAAACATAATTACATCCAGCTCATCCTGTCATTGTCTCTTTAATACTCCAAAAGATATAAAACTCAAAATTCTGTCACATGCCAGTTACAGATGGAAGAGAAACTGCTCCTCTGAAGTATAGTGTAGCTAACTTCATGAATCACGTTGGTATTCAGAAATGATAACTTGAAATAGACATTATTATTGTATTTCATAGTTATAGGGGACATCAATGAACAGAGAAGGTATGTGAGAAAGAACTCTCCCCTCCATCCAGAAAAACAAGGACAGCCTTGGGGGAGGAATATAGATTGAGTATCCCTTATCCAAAATGCTTGGGACCAGCGGTGTTTTGAATTTCAGATTATTTCAGGTTTTAGAATACCTGTATACCATTTTTTCAACGTGAGGGTCTGCTCTTTCATCAGTTCTTCTGCTCTCGCCTTCTTCCTGTATACAATATGAGGGAATTACAGAGGTTTGCTTGGGACCATGCACACGTGTGCCTGCTGGTTGAAGATTCCCTCAGTGAGTATGGCACCTTTTTTTCCTTCTCAGCTTTCTTTGCACTACTTAAAAAGTGAGTTGTGAGGGGGGAAAACACACTGAGCCAGCAATTTACGAGCAGTGCATGCACGCAGCCTCAAACAGACCTCATGTTCCCTACAGGAAGAAGAATGGGTTCCACTTTTCAAAAGTTTCAGATTCTGGGGCATTTTGGTTTTCAGATTAGGAATATTCAACCTGTATATGCAATATTTCCTATCTTACTTTATAACTTGGAATTTATGGCTTATGATTTAGTAAAGTTTCATGGGCTATTTGTTGTATTATCACTTACATACTATATATCATTTATTATACAACCATGTATATCCTGTACTGTTTATTATATGTATGACATTTACAAGTACAAAATTCCTTAAATTTTATTCAGACAAAAAGTGTATCTATCGTTAGATCTGCACACTGCTGAATCAAACAATCTATTCTTGTATATACTGACTCAGAAATAGATTTCACTGAATTCAGTGACATTCCCAAGCAATTTTGTATAGGGTTCCTTTTCATAAGATATTTTGGTATACCCAAATTGGGAAAATAGTAGCAAGAAATTAATGTAAGAAATTAGCAACAGTATAATAAGACATAAGGAAGGTGTTACTGTCTGGATTTGGAAATAGCATACAGGCTGAAATGCTGGTTGTATTAAATTAACAAATACCTAAAACATCTCATTCACTTTGTGAGAAAATATTTCTAGGGAAGTTCTATATTAGACTTTAGACAGGGGAGAGAGGAATTTCCCTTCTGAATTTTTGTATTTGAAGTTAAGCTGCAGTGACAACAGGCCACAAAGAAAATTGTTAGGTAAAGAAAAAACTCAGAACCATATACTTCCTCTTCTCAGTATTCCACCTGAAATTTTTGCTAATGCAGATTTTTACAAATTATGCATAGAGAGGCATTAATACAGAAACATATGAATGCTACCTTTATCACTGCATAATATTTATACAACCATCAAGAGAGCTAGAATACGTTTTATCTTTCTTGCAGAATCAAGATACAGGCAACCTGCAGTTCTGGGATTATATTCAGCTTTCAAACCAATTTTTTAAAAAATCCTTTGCAATCTAATAGTTCAGACTTTCAATAAGAACTATCTGTTCCTTATACAGGAACTCACTGGGCAGGGACAAAAAGAGAGTACCAGATTGAGATTGGGGGGAACTGGGAGAGGGAAGGGTGGCCCCATTCTCTGCTGCTTTCTTGCCCCAAGAAAATGGGCTCCCAACAGATTACATCTCAGGGACTGCAGGGTTGAAAAAGAATCTACAAAGGCACTTATAAATAAGCAAATAGACAATATAAGTATCACTATGTTGAACGCGAGCACCCTTGAACATGGCCTGATGCCTTTCTATATACAATTATCTAAGAGCAACATCTTTCTCACTTCCAGCTGAGTGCAAGAGGAGCAGCTGCAGGATCCACTGACAAAGGTGATCAACTTGTTAGACAACTTGGCTTTTTCAATGGGTTTTTCTTCCACTATATCTACCTCTTTCAAAAATTAAACCACAATGATTTGAGCTAAGTATCATCTGCCATGTTTCTGTTTTCATAATATTTGAAGAAATAAAACAAAACAAAAAAAGATTTTCCCTTGATTTCAAAAATCTATTTACTGCTATTTTTGAGGAATGCTACTCTACCACCTACTTGCTTGCTCACTATAATTTACAAACTTCTAAGCGAACATTTTAGCTATACATCCCAAGATATACAACCCATTTGCTTTCCCTTTCTGTCTTCTACATTCGTTTCTACCTCTCAATAGTGTCACTCTCTTCAGTCCTTTATCTACGAGCTCTTTACCACCTACAATAAAGGCATAACTCAGCTAACAAAGTCTCTGACAAAGAAGGCCCTTTTTACAAAGTCTTTTCATGTCCCCAACCTCGTTTCCTTCTTGTCCTCTGTCTAGCTTGGTTTTTTTTAGCAGTACTAACATTAGGAAGATGGTAAAGAAGGGCTAAAGAAACAGATTTTTGCGTCAAGTTTCTGCAGCATATCTATAATATACAATGCAATAAAGCTTCAGCTGGGAAGGAATGTGATTCTGCTTTAGTCAGTCATATAGGCCTGCTTACAACAGGTAAGGTAAATGGCACCTCCATCCAAAATTCTGAACTGAGCCTACATAAACAGAAAAACAGAGGGAAAGTAGGAGAGTAGCTAATCCTATCTCACCAGCTTCTCTCCAGCATGCTAAAGAAGCATAAATCTATACATCTGGTCACCCAAAATGGAAATAATAAGAAAAGTGGAAGCTGGTTAAAGAGAAAGTCATCTCTAGATGCATTGTGGAAGACACCTTCAAGTGGGCTCCTAGAAGATTAAAAATGATTTTGTTTACTCATGCCAGGTCTACTTGACCCAGTTGTTTCATTTCATACATACACTGCATAAAATATTTGTGGAAACATGTTGAGCTGCTCTTCTTTTTGTGGTATTGGTACCTAGCCTCATTCTTTGCCTGTTATTCCTGCCTCTGGTACTAAATTTTCTGTTAAAGAAGTAATGGGTAGAAACATATCTACTTTGTTAACTGAGACCTCCCTGTACAATATGGATGTCATGATTTCTCAGAGGAGTAAGGTAAATTAAGCTGGTAAACTAGTACAAAAATTCCCCAGTAAACTTAGAACTGTAACTAGGATTCTGTATCAAGATTTTCCTATATTGAAATCTAGTAAACTAAGTCTCAAAAAACTTTTTCATTTATCTCGGATGACTTTATAGTTCTTCTGTCTAAATAGCAGAACTCACCAAACACAGAGAAAACATCTACAAATCTTGAAGTTCTTTTTTTTTTTTGCAAGCCTTTTTTTTCCTGTCCACTAACAATACCTTGGTGGCACGGATCTGCCTGTGAAGGTCAGTGAGCTGTTGAATTTTGTACTCTAGCTCCGAAATCTGGGCTTGAAGCCATGTCCAGCGGCAGCCAACTTTAGCTCTCTCTACCAGCCACTTCCAGTCAGACCTATAATTACTAGGAAGAAAAGAGAAAACTGGTTAGCCAACGAGAGAAGACCATCATTTTTAGGAAGTTGTTTCAAATCTGCATAAAACAAGCTTAATAGTGCTACAAGTCTCTAACCAATTTATTATGCTTTTGCATTGAGACAATTTTGTGACAAAACATCTTTTGGCCTTTAAGGATACTGAAAGATTTTTAAGTGTGTATATTTCTGGTAACAGATTAACTTCTCCGGAGTTTAAATATTCAGCATGTCCTGATATACAAAAGCACCCCAAATACTGCTAAGGGCACCAAATTTCTTTAACATGGCCAATTTTTCAACAACAATGTATCTTCCCAACATAATATATAGCCATGAGATTTGTTTGCTATTTCAGACATGCTGTTAAAAAATTATGTCATTTTAATACCTAGCTCAACATCCCTTATCAGTCATTCCGTTGTTGTTGTTTTTTATTGTTAAATCCAACTGGTAACATAAATAACATGTTTAAAATCATTAACAAAATAAATGACTATTTGTTTTTTAAGGAATCAAAACCTAGACTGAAGAAAAGTAGAACCATCTAATTTAAAAAAACCTTTGTAAAATACAAGAATGTTTATCTAACAAAGGGGAGAAAAATCACTGAATCATGTCATATTGATAATATGAAAAGAACTATCAGTGACTGGACACCAAATAAAATGCATAAAAATCTTGTTAACTGTGAACCTTTCCTTAACACAGTGCTTCTCAGATTATTTAATGTGAAGAACTGGCAATTACTGTTTTGCAAAGTGGTACTAAATTTGTACCTATTGGATACAACTGTTTCTTTCCTGGGTACTTGCCACAGACCTTCAGCAAATGGCACAGGGACTCACACTGCTCCAGGGACCACCACTTTTGCGTAGCACTGCTTCAGCAGAAATGAGTATCACCAGCAACAATATTTATATCCATATTTAGCTAAACTTTATATTTTAAAAGATTCATCCACAAACAGAAAACTTATCTTGTGACATGCATGAACACACACTTAACAAACCGAGAAGCAAATTTAAACAACTGAAAACTTTATCAGCATTGCAGTTTAGCACACAAATAACCTGACATGTATGAAAAATCAACTAGCCTCAGGGAAGAAGTCAGACTAGAAAATCTTACTAGACAAGAACACTTCATGAAATACAGAATGTATATGTGGTCTACTGATTTTGCTGATGAGCTGGTGGATCTGTGGAACAGGAAGTTGAAGGCAACTGACACGATCATTCTCAAGTGTCCTTCACTTGGGTAGAGAGTATGGGCTCTCTGGTTTTCTCAGTTGCTTAGGGCAATGAAGTACTTTGGTAGATGAGTACAACCAAAGTAGACAAAGACTTTGGAAGAATCCAATCGAACACTGGTTAAGTCTCATTTTATGGCCTGCTCCATGGCAATGGTGATGCTGAAGGACAGGTTGCCTATCTGTAACTCTGAGTGGTTATCTGTGAACTCACACACACATGAGTCATCCTGCACCTGCACAGCTGCATCTTCAGAAACTTCTAGAAGTATCTCACCATTTTGGCAGCAGCAGCCCTGTCCTCTCTATGTCAAGCTTGCTTTGGTACCTTCCCATCTAATCTCCTATTCCTGAAACAACGCAAAGCAGGACAACAGAGTAGATGGTTGAGCTCACAAATGACCACTTGAAGATCCACAGTTACAGTACACAAACTTTCCTTCTTCCTCATGGTCTCTATGACTCACACATGCAGAAGAGTAGCAAGTTATTAACCAGGGCAGTCAGTAGATGTCATAGCCAAGGACAACACTGCTTGACCAAGCAATGCTTGATCCCAAGACTATAGACTGAGCCTGTAATGGGATACAAACTGTAGAAGACTGAGACCAAACAGCAGTCCTGCAGATCTCTTAGAGTGGAACCGTTGCCAGAAGGCAGATGAGGCTGCAACTGCTCTTGTAGAAAAGCTTCTTATAGGCATGGGAGGCTGAACCTTAGTGAGCTGGTATGGTGACCTGACTGTGGAAGCTATCCACTTGTACAGCCTTTGAGCCTTTTCTGACAGAAAAGGCTCACAAAAATAATGTAGAAGTTTGACAAAATAAAGCATAACTCTCTATATAGAAGCTAGAGTCCTCTGCACATCTAAGGAGTGCAAGACCTCATCATTATCCAAAGTAGAATTCAGAAAAGAAAAAAGGGCAGGCAGATCAAGTGTTTGTGACATAGGAAAAGATGAAGTGATCTTTGGCAAAAAGGAAAGTTGTAAAGACACATGTTTCTGATGAAACTGAAGAAATGGAGGATTAGATCTGACGATCATGAGATCACTTGCTCTCCTTCCTGATGTAAGAGCCACAAGGAATGCAACTTCACGTGACAGCAGACAGGTATCATAGGTTGAAAGCAGCTCAAAGGGAAAGTGCATGAGCTATGAAAGAACCACAGATTGTCTTTACAATGGAACTACTAGGTAGAACGTAGGATGAAAATTTTAGAAGCCTTTGTGAAAACTCTTGATCAGAGGATGTGTAAATCAGGAAGACTAGGTCCAAGGCCGAATGTGATCATAGGCAGCAGCCACATAAACATGAAATAGGCAGAAAGCTCAGTAAACCAAAGAAGCAGGAAGGTTAAGTACACACTGAACTTGATCATGAAACACAAACTGGAGATTCAAAAGGCAAAGTAATGTTTGCCACTTCAACGTGCACGTTTTTCTGGTTGGTTTCCTTGGTCCAAGAAGTACATGCTTTACCTGATCTGAGAGTGAGCAAAGGGTTTTATCCTTTATGCAGTGAGCTATATCTGGGTGATGTGTCCTTCCTCTCTGCTAATTTCCCCTCTGCTAAGTGAGGATGCAGCAGCATCAGAGTTCTCTCCATCTGACCCCTGTACATGTTGAGCAATATGGAGAACCATTGTCAATGTGGTCACCATGGAACAACTGCAATGCAAGTGATGTTATTGTCCAGTATCTTGGCAATTACTCTATTGATCAGAGGTAATGGAGGGAAACCATATGTGAATATTCCATTCTCACTGAAAAGAAACATGTCTCCAAGCACATAGGATGTTCTTGGACATCTTGGCACAACTGATGAGATGAACAGCGAAGATGTCTGGAGTCAAAAAACCCTAGTTGATAAAAACATTGAGGAGAATCTTCCAGCTGAGATGCCGACTTATGTGAAATGTTTTGCCTCTGCTCAGATCATCCAGCCAATACCAACCCCAGGAGATGTGTGGCCACCAGGATGGCACAACATGCAATGGATCAGTCCAGGGGTGCAAGGTGAGGTGGAACCACAGTTCTGATCGTGTCACCCCTTGCTCTCTGAGCTAGAAAACAATGGTCAGACTACCTGTACAACAACTTTCAAAAGGAAGGTTTTGAATGCTCAGAATACTTTCAAAACTGCTATGACTGCCAAGAATTTGAGGATGTTGATGTAAAGCCCTCACTCTCCTTGAATCTAATTTCTCCTGGTGGAGTACAGGCTTGAATGAGCTCCCCATCAAACAGAGAGGAATTTGTTGTCAAAGTGGCTGATGGTCTTGGCAACCTGAAAGGTATCCTGGATGTCAAACTATCTATCCATTCATCAATCAATCAGAGGCACTACTGCTGGACAAAGCAGATTGAATATAATTATGGTTGGTTTCTGGGGAAAACACCAGCAGCCCTGCAAAGAGTGTAACAAAGGCAGTGGAGTCCAAGAAGCAACTGCACCTTTCTGGTTCAAATCCTGTGTCTCCTCTTCATCAGCCAAGTGTGATAGCACAGAGAATGCTCAAATAACAATTGAATCCAACACACCGTCTATGAAATCAATGGTCTGTGAGGGACAAAACTTCAATTTCTGACAATTCATGACAAGATCTAGATTGTCCAAATGTAATTCAGATAAACTGACAGAGCTCTTCCAATGAATCTGCCACCATTACCCAGTTGTCTATATATAGAAGCAGCATGATGCCCTTCCAAAGGAGCCACACAGCCACAATGGTAATAAACTTAAAAAAAATACTTAGGGCTGTTATTAGTTCCAAAAGAAGTATTCTGAACCAGAAACATTAAGCTCTGAGTGCAAACCAAAGGAATCAACAATGGAATAGTCAGAATGGCACATGGAAGTAAGTGTTCCAGAAATTGATTGCTGCAAACCAGTGTCCCTTCTAAAGCAGTAGGAGGACTGAGGCTAACAAAACCATTTGAAATTTCTTTGGCCAGATGAATAATTTCATCCCACAAAGGTCTAGGATCAGGTGAAGTCCATCAGTCTTCTTCAATACCATGAAATATCTTGAGAAGAACTTGTCTGATATCTGAAACTTGGCAATAGGTGTGCTGACGAACGATCCCATCAGTGATGAAGATCTGAATTTGATCACATAACCACAACTCATTATGTCCAACACCCAAGAGTCAACAAGAAAACACAATGTGAAAATCTCATCTCAACGATTGCTGCTGAAGAAGGCAGGCGGAATGCAGAAGATATCAACATGGTGGAGAACAGAGAATCAGTAATGACACTTGAAAGAATCAGAGTGTTTGAAGGATGGCTTGTACTTGGTGGAACCACCAGACTTCTTTGAGGAGGAGGGGACTGCAAAGATGATTTTGATTGGAGTGTGAAGAGTGCAAAACTAGAGTAACTGTCAATCAGCAGATAGTTTCTATTTCACAGTAGTGGATGAATGGGCTGCCTCCTCCCCCCAAACCTATTCTCATGAAAGAGATGGTCCTCTGCCACAGTTTAGCATCCAACGTGAGAGTAGCAGAACAGAGTCATGAATGTCTTTGGAACAACAGAGATCCAGTGATTAGCACATGGGTAAACCACCATGGGGGGGGACATTCCCCACCATCCTCACCTAGTAGGCCACATGAGTGCATGTCAGCACTCCCATGCTGATGTATCACCACTTAGTCACCATTTTAGCTGATTTTCAACCTATTTTTCTTTTGGGAGATTCCTGGGAAGTTTGAAGGTCTCTGGGAGTTAGGGGAAGCAAACAACCACATTTTCAGGCAATCTGGGTGGCTTTGGGGAAGCCTACAGGCAAAAAGTGGGCCAAAAATTAAATTGGGGGGCTGGAGACTTTGCGGGGCTTCAGAGGCCACATTTAAGGGTCCCAAGAGCCACATACAACCTGTGGCCTGCTCTTTGCCCACCTCTGATTTATTAGCACAGCCATTCAGATGTTGTATAGTCCTAATCTGAATGGTGCATTTCTCCACTGAAGCCATAAGTGAACTTCTTATCTTCCTCAGGCCATTGATCCAAAGAGAATGCTATTTCATTACTTAAGTAGTGTTGGTATGGGCCTACACATGCTTAGTTTGCAATACATTATGATAAGGGTAAGACTGCTTGCCATGTCATCCAGCTTCCCACCCTCCTTATTTACTGCAGTTGAACATGGTTGAAACTGGCTGAGATTGTTTGAAAAAGAGGCAATAACTATACTTGCACACCCAGTTCTCAATACCCCTCAACACTGGCTGACAGAAGCTGGTGATTTCCAGGACAGCCTAGCTATTTGCCTAAGAGAAAGGAGCATAGGAATAGCATCTGATGGTGGATTTTTTGGCTCAAAATGGAGGAGAGATAGGAGATTAGTTAGGGAACTCTCCCAACCACCTACCTGAAGCAATGGGAACAGGAACAATATATTGACAGACCAGATTATAAAATGTAGTGGGGCCAGGACAGCTAAAGGATCGCACACACAGCTATAACTTCCTGATCCAGGTTCAGCAGGGGTTTTAATTCCCTAATGAGCCAGATGGAGATGACCAGGCATTACTGTCCTCCACCACTTCAGTGTCACTGCTTTTAGCAGCTCATTCTCCATTCTTCAGCTTCTTAAATATTCTTAATCAAGACTGGAGACTAGGTAACTTAGCTTCAACAATATAGTTCTACAAATCAACAAGTGAATGCCTTATTTGCAATTCCAAGTGGAAGCAATTGCAGGCTAAATGGCTGGGGGTAAAGTAAGTTTTTCTTAAAGAGACAGTACTTGGTATTTCTAATTATAAGAAAAAAATAAATTTTTAATACTTTTTATGAGGATCTGATATGCCCCAAGGTACTCACAACAAGTGGGGGGGGAGGAAGTAAGATGAACCAGAAGTGATATGGGACTGAATTTTTAAAAATACATTTAACATCTTGAATGAGAAGAAAGGCTAGAGTGGATACAGAAGCTGACATCTAGTGGACTAAGCAGAGAACAGCTTGGATAATTAAAGAATTAATTCAAGGAGATGGATTTGCAACAGAAGATTTTACAAGAGATGAAACTTATGAAACTAGAGTTACTTCAAATGCTTTCAGGTGTGAGACATGAGTGGGAAGAGTCAACATCTCTAATAAATACAAACAAAGAGCCTGATGAACCTGAAGCAACCCAAGATGATACTTCACATACATAACCAGCACATTAAATCAATGAGAAGCAGAATTTGGAGAAAGAGAGAAACTTTGATGAGGTTCCTCTACTGGAGATGAAAGAGGGAGAAAAAGACTTGAAGGCAGCAGATGAATGCATATGGCAATATTAGGTTATCCAGAGAAATGTATCTAATCCTCCAATGGACGCAGAGATGCAAAGAGATGGAATTGGTGAAAATCTGACTAATATGGATTGGGACTGAAATATAAAACATCAGGATAAATCTTACCAGATTTGTCAACTCTGAACCAGAGAAAGCATACCAAGAGGAAGAACTCAGAGAAAGTGACACTCTACTACTATGAAAGAAGACTTAAAATGAATACAACTCTGAAGATGTGAGACAGTCCAGAATAAATCAAGAAACACTTGCAAGACATAGATCTCAAGGGAAAAAATGGCCACATCTTTTAATAATGTGATAGAAAAGATGCCTAATCAGATTTTGAAAGGTGACTTCGTGGGAGAAGGGGATTGGTTGAAAGATTACCTAAGGATTTTAACTAGTGATGTAGAATTTAGTTTAGATAGGTTTATTAATAGTATTGATAACAATATAATTACTTCCTTTTGTTTTTCTCCTCTTCTTTAGGTTTAAGATATTATTATATGAGGATTCTATCTTACTTAAGAAGGGGGTTATTCGCTAGGAGCTTTACACAATTTGATTTGTATCTTTATTGTAGTACCTTAATATTCAAAAACAGCATGTTTTACAAGATATAAGGCAAGTAGTAATTCATATTATAAACTTTTGTTATATAGTTCAAGAGAGCATATTAGAGAAAGTATAATAAAGTTTGAACAATAACCCATTATCTGAAGAGTGGGAAGTCTATCTGTGTATGTTATACCCCTTAGTTAGTCTTTGTCTAGTAATTGTTTGGTAGATTAGTTGGTGTACATGTATTTTAGCTTAGTTAAGGTTTGTCCTGTTATTACACTGTTTTTTTCCCTTATATGTAGTTTTAGATTATTTAAAAACCTGTTTAATAAAAATAGTAATAATTAAAAAAAGGAATAGCAGCTGGTGGCATGGTTTGAACTTGGACATGCTTGAATACCAGGTCAAAAGTAGGCTGCTCCGGTTGCTTGAAGTCTAGTTCAAGTATCTTGGCCAATTGGTCAGTATATGGACAGACTTCATCTGAAGGAAAGGGGGGATTCTGTTCCCCAACTTTCAGATCAGGTGATATTCAAACAGAAAAAGATGATGGCATGGTTGAGTCCAAATTCCTAACAATCAGAAGAAATGTCCTGGAGATTCAACTGGAGCAGGTGGCACATCCTGAATTTGCTGCACTGGTGGTTCAGCTGAGTCCAGGGACACACCCTGAAGTGTTGGTAGTATACTTCAAGCTGTCAAGAGGTCTTCCAGACTACACTCCTAAACCAGCGCAGAAAGAGAGATCCCTGCGGGATGTGTTTCACACCCTGAACATCTGGAGGATGGTAACTGAATCAAAATATTTGTACCACCTGGGAGCTCTGACAGTTCTGACATAGGATCAACTGGTGCTGCAGATACCAAAGGGCAAGTTACTAGAAATTCAACCTCCACTGGACAAGACTGCTCCTTCTTAGGAATTAAAGGATTAGGAACCTTGCTTGCTAGGTGTTCCAGTACCACCCTCTGTTCAGACTGATGAAATGCAGTATGGCAAACTGATACAGATTATGTTGGGGGCAAAAGTAGCTTCTGTGGATCTGAAGCCACAGTGCCTGCATTAACTGTTCCATTGTTTTTTGAGTGGACCAAATGGCTGCTGAAGCCACATAAAATGGTTTGCTTTGAGCTGCCACATCCAAAGCATTGACTACTGCCTCTCAGAGAAGCACCTTAAGAAGCAATGCACATTTTCTTTGAGCTTGGGGTAAGAGGTGTGGCAGTTCAGACAAATGTCTGCAATGTTTCATTCAGGCAGAGGTGGCAACAGAAGTAGCTGTCAGACTAAAGAAACCTTGAAACTTGTGTAGTCAAAAAGCTATTACATTCCACACCTCAGAATACTTAGGAGGAACTCTCAGAAACCCACCAAGATGAACATGCAAAATATTTTGATGAGAAAATATCTGTACACCTTTCATCCTGGACTCTTGATTGACGGTAGACTCTTGGAAGGGAAATGAGGCGAGCATTTGTCCAGCTACAATGGATGAGTTTTTCAACCTGATGATGTGGAAAAGTTGCTGGGAGAATGGAGCCAATCAGTTGTTCATCAGATTAAGGTCTATCTTTGCTGAAATGTTCTGTACTAATTCTTCTAAAAGCAGTATAAGTCCTCTGTTGAAGAATCCTTTCCTGCATGCCACCACTCCATCTTTTCTACTGTATCTTAAGTCAGCTTTGAACAGCAGATCTTAAGGGCTTTAATATAATGACCAGCATTTTTTGCCTTACTGTAGACTTCAACTTTTGCATACCTAAACTGGTAAGCTTCAATAGTACTAAAGTCAACAACACACAAATTTTTCGTAATATCATGGATATTTGTAGACAGATGAGGGTGAAAATGACAAACTAGATGGCACGGTTGTATTGGTCTTTCTTTAACACACTAACACACACACACACACACAGAGTTGTTTGAAAAGACCTAGCAAGGGATTAAACAAGTACAAAATCAGATTTGTATACCAAGTAGCTATATCAATGGAAAATTAATACTGTATGTATAATACATGTTTATTGGACTCAACCAAGTTCTTATCCAACAAACAAGCTTTTTTAAACTTTTTTTTATAATAGATTACAACAGTACAATAAAAGATATATAAAATAAAGGGAGAATAAAGAAAAAGAAAGAACAGAAAAATTTTACTTCTGGGCTTATTCTCACCAGTTATACATACGAACATGTCACTCACTAATATTTAGGTCACTTCCCTTCTACTCATAATCAAACGTTACTAATCAACAAAATCCAAAATTAACATTTCTTTTTCTTTTTTTCATAAAAAGTTAATAAGGGATTCCCATTTTTTAATAAAAGTCACTGATGACCTTTTTTTAGATCAAACAAGATTCCCACCAAACCTGTCAATTTGAACAACTACTCTTCCATATTTGGTAGTTTTGAATTCTTCCATCCTTGCGCATATAACAGTTGCTGCTGTGATCATATACTGAAATAATATTCCACAAGTTTTCTCCAGTTGTGCATCCAATAATCCCAAAAGAAATATTTCCAGTTTAAGTTGAATCTGAATTTTTAAAATCTTCTGCATGAATATATGGATTTTTTAAAATTTTTATTTCATTTGCTTTTCTACCTGTGCACAATATATGGTAAAATGTACCTTCAAGTTGCTCACATTTCCAACATAAATTAGAAACACCCAGACAACTCACCTGGTGTCATATACCACCTATATATCATCTTACAGAAATTATCTTTAAGATTACAACAAAGTTAGATAAATAAATACCTTTGACCATACATATTCCCACTGATCTATCTATATATTATATCCAAATACTTAGTTCAGTTTATCATATGGTCTTTGACTTGTTCTTCCTTCATTTCAAATTTCAACAAAATTAATACACCTTGGAAAGTACATGGTCATCATCTGTACACAACTGTAATTCAAATTCTGACTTTTCTAATTCAGTATCATACATCCTTCTGTTCTTTTTAAATATTTCTAATAATCATTGATAAGAAAACTATTGAAAAGTATAGCTTCCCAATTCCAGTTGTTCTCTTGGTTTCATTCTATATTCCC
Organism: Ctenosaura bakeri; assembly: GCA_948474755.1. Classification (NCBI taxonomy): domain Eukaryota; kingdom Metazoa; phylum Chordata; class Lepidosauria; order Squamata; family Iguanidae; genus Ctenosaura; species Ctenosaura bakeri. The sequence goes on from CAOLHI010000955.1 coordinate 62,302, forward strand.
CCTGGCACAACTTCAACAAACATTTGTCCTTACCTGGTATAATAACCATTTGTCTTTACCTGGTGTTTCTCTTCTACAAAAAGCTTAGTGTGCTGAGATCTATAAAAGCATTTTTGGGCACAACCTGGGTTTGTATCAATTCCATATTCTCAAGAAAGTGTATTTCACAAAGTGGTTTCTAAAATCTACATTAACTTTAACTTTGTTATATCACAAATATCTATGTCAACCAAACTTCAGATCATGTCCCTCCAATTCTAATAACCCTTTTTTCCTCTCAGCATCTTTCATTCTTTCATCCAAACTAAACATCAGCCCACAAAACACAGTTATAAATCCACTGAACCCAATCCTCCTCTGTCCTTTGCATCTTGTAATGCCAAGAATTAAATTACACTCCTCACTCCACATTTGCAGGTTTGACCTTCACAAACTTGATTATTTGTGATTATTCTGCTACATTTCCCGTATTACAAGAACATTCACTCCTGATGTATTGATCCAATTCTGGAAAAGTTCCAGACACAGCCTAGAGAGCTTATATCTCTTTCTTCTTTAAAACTCCTCTAAAGGATCTATGTTGAAGATCACACAGTTTTGTATACCAGCACATTCCATTAGGGGTAAGCCAGTCAAATCCCATCATGGTTCACCCTAATCTTAGTGAATGCTATCTGGCACTCATTTAACAGCTAGTTGTTGGACTGCCACTTAAGTATATACACCATAATTCCTGTACCTGGGAGCTGTTTTACACCTCGATTTCCATTATGTTCTGCCTTTTCCCTTTTATGACTGATCTGTGATCGTAATAAAGTAATTGATTTGAGAATAAGAACTGGGGTTATTAGCAGTCTAGTGGTATTGGACCCCAAAATTTCCAACAATCCTTCCCAGTGGTTTCATGTTCATCTTAAATAACATAGGAGATAGGATGGAAGCATGAAGGTAAAGATATGGCCATGAATCCCCATTCCAGTAAGATCTCCAATAGAAGAATACTATGATTGATGGTAATGAAAACTAGCAAGATACCCAATATAGTCAACAAGGACGTATTTCTCTGTCAAATTGCCAGGGTACTTTATCCACCAAGGTGACCAAAGCTATCTCTTATCCAATGACCAGGCCTGAAGCCAGACCGAAAAGTTTCCTTGCCATATTGGATACAGCATACAGGATATGTATCTTAGCAATGGGCCACTAATAATCCCAGATGCAGAGAACAAAATCAAAAGATGGCAACCCTAATGTTTCAGCGATATAATATTTTATTTTATTTTATTTTCAATATGTATAAGCCACCCTTCATCCACAAAGGATCCTAAGGCAGAATAGAGTACATTAAATAACAAATATCATGCAACAGTAAAATTATAAAATGGGAAATTATTTGACCAGCAAAGAAAAAAATGAATTTAAAGTGCATATGAAAAAAGAGAACATTTTCTTCTGATGTTCCCATGAAGAAAGTTCAGTGCTAACTGCATCTACCCCATGGGGGTGTTTCAAAGTTGGGATGCTACCATAAAGAAGCCTATCTCCTTTTTAAGTACAGAAAGTATTTGAACAACTGATGGTACTTGAAGATCCTAGTATATGAGCAGGATGATTTATCAAGTGATCTTTCATATAGGTAGGCCAAATTGTTCAGGGCTTGAAGGGCACCTAAAAACATCTTGAAATGGCCTTAGCAGCCAATAAGGAAATGGCCTTGGCAGCCAATGTAATACCTTTAGAATTGCTGTGACAAAGCTTCAACAAGATAACCTAGTCAAAATTTTATTTGTCAAACTCTCCAAATATCAGAACAATCTGAAGTTTCTGAATCTTTTTGAAAGGTAGCCCCACATATGCTTAATCCCCCCCTTATCCATGGGGCATTCATACCAATACTCTCCATGGATACCTGAAACTGTGGATAGAACTAAACCCTTTAGCTTGCAGGAACCATACAGCAGCTTCATACCATTCAGGAGAATGAAGCTTTGCTATGCTCCCTGTGAAGTTAGAAATGGCTCCTATGTCAGTGGAAGTAGCCCTCTATTTTTGCAGGACCAAAGAGAGTCTTTATACTATCTGATATGCCAGAGCCACTTCACGTGGTATGAACAGGCTGCATGAATACCGTTGCCCCATTGCCATTTTCTTACATTTAATATTTTTGGACCACAGATAACTGAAACCACAGAAAGCTATACCATTGGTAAGGGGGGGGTACTGTATAAATTCTTTACAGCAATCCAAAGTGGGTGCTATTAGAACTAACTCACTATTGGCTGTCAAGCCCATTTCTAAATGTTTTTAGTTAAGGAGAATCACTACACAAACTCTCACTAATTTGTTATCACACTCTTTTTCCCTACCTACTAGTTCTCCTTTCCTGATAGATGTTAAGTCTCCAATTCTGTTGTAGCTTATGGAATCATGATAATCTGACACATTTTATCTTACTGTCACCTGACAGTTCTAGGTGAAATTGGTTAGTTCTACCAAGTTTGTTTCATTCTTTGAAGGAATGAGCAACAGTTTAGCATCTGTACTGTATGCTTCTTCCGAAACAGGAAAATGCGTAAGCCTCCATTTGCTTTCAATGCCACTTCAATGGGTGCCTGACATCTTCAAAGAACTAGATGAAGATCAGTAATCTGAAGTAAAGGCAGAACAGAGGCATAAGATTCCTCTGTTGAATTTTGGTAACCGCCCCTTCTTACAGCAGCTATGTGTGACACAGGATGTGTTCTTCAAAAGCCACTATCTCCCAGCCCTCTCTGTAGTTTTCTCCAAGAGGCTTCAGGGGCATTATGGGAAACAGAGGAAAAATAAGCTTTGCAAGATGCCTACTACTTATGCAATCACCGGATTATTAGGATAAACTATTTTAATTTAGTAAAACATGACTGAGAGAATTGTGTAGATCTGACCTTATGTTTTACTGACACAACAGAGCTCCAGTCTTGAAAGGATATGGGTCCCACAGATATATGTGAAACATGAGCATATAAAAATGTATACAGAACAAAGTCCTGAAATGCTTTAATACTTACACTGCCATAACTTTTCTGGAAGCCTGCTCATCATCATCTTCACTTGAGCTGCTACATGTGGCCTCAGAATCTAAACTCTTTTCCATCTGAGATAATAGTCCTGCTGTAGAATGGGCAAACACCCTGATTTCACCAGGTGCAATGCCAATACCATCCTCCATATCTTTATTTACATTAGCATCTGGATTCAAGTTTTCAGTTTTAATTGTGGTGCTTCTGTAATCATTGCTACCTACAACACCAGATGGATCGTGAAAAGCTTTCATTCTCTGTAGCTGATGTCTCAGAAAGCATTTCATTTGCTGGTCACAGTGTTTAACAACATGCTTTGCCAAAAGTATTTGCAAATGTTTCTGAGTTCTTTTGGCCCGGTTGAGCAAGATCTGTTGCTTATTTACACACTGAAGTAAGCGAAAATTCAATTCCTGTTCTTTACTATTGGGACCACAGTTCATTGTTGTTTCTTGGCTATCATGATGTGCTTGATGGAATAAATCCCCTTGCTTTGTTTCAGAATTTACAAATAAGGCCTTCCCAAAAAAGCCATTCTTCCGATACAACTTGCAATCAGCAGGCAGCTTTCCTTCTTCTTTCCTTCTTTCCTTAGATTCAGCTAAATGCAAATCCAGCAATCTCTCCTTATCTGGTAAATTCTCTGGTGCTCCTGACGAGGTTTCCGCTCTAATCTGCTCCCCAGATTCTGAATTAATAATTTGAGTGAAGTGTTTATTCATGTTACCTAAAGGATTTCTTATCTTGGAGCAATTATGTTCGTCTGAGTTTCTTAGTGTACAATTTTTATTATTTACACTGAAAGTTGAACTGGAGTTCATTAGTAAAGAATAATTTTTTGAAGACTGAGAATCAAAGTACTTTAAGTTAAAACAATCAGTATTATGGTTAGCCTGAGGGGTGGGGAGCCCCAACACAGAGCAAGTAATTTTTGCAACAGAATCGTCCTTCATTTTCCCTTTTACTGGTTTGGCACTTCTCATGTCTAATGTTTCACCAGATTCCATTGCTCTTGTAGACAAGGAAGATGGTAAGTAGATACCATGACCTTTCATTGTTTTCTCTTGAAGAGCAGGTGTCATAGCTGTTGTAAACAGTTTACAATAAACCTGTGAGAAAAAGAAATATGGCATTATGAGTAACATCTTTTGAACTTTCTGCTGTGACACTACACAAGTGGAACATAATTCTAGACAGTATTTCAATTTGTTCTTTGGAAATCAATGACCGATGCAGAGAGTTTATCAAGAAATTTGGCAATACGCTCTTGGCAGGGTAACAGTATTTCCTATTTTCTAACAAACATGCATTGTGATATTGTACCACATGTTGCTTAAAGTCACTGCAGAATGGTTAGTACTCTTACAATCAGTGGCTGCTGAGAGATAACACGTGTAATAAAAATAACATGCAGCATGGCAGATTAATTTCAATTTGAAACAGGCAATAGCAAGTTTTGTTTAGATTTTTAAAATCTGTTCCTTAAAACACTACATACATGGTTATGAATAAAGATACCTCCTCCAATTCATCTAAGCAAGCACTACCCTCAACCAGAGATTTTCTCAAATTTATAACAGAAAGCCTGCACTTATAAAGCTAGCTTGTGGTTCTCAAACAGGCTAAGTTTCTCTCACACACACAAACAAAAAGGGGATGATGCAAGACACATTCATTCCTACTAAATTTATTGGGAAGCAAGACAAAAACTATTTTTTCCACCAGCTCTTCCTTAATGTCTTTTCATGCTAAATAGAAATGATGAACTACATTTTTTTCTGAGGCATGTCAGTTTCATATTCTCCCTCCCAAAATGTATGCTAAAGGGTGTCTGCTTTGTCTATTTACATCTGATACACCACAAAGCAGGCCACGGATATCTAATGACTGATTAAACGCTGATTCTCATTGACCCAAAATCTTGATCAATATTCTGAATAATTCCCATCATTAGTTAGGTGTCATTCCAGAAAGGTATGCCATTTAAATGTAATCATAGAAACATCAGAAAAGTGCTGTATTGACTTCTGTAAGTTGAAGTATCTTGTTTTGCGGATTGTAATCAGTGATCACCATAGTGTTTTCCCCCCGAAAGGCTGCTTCTGAGGATTGGAAGACACTTGAAAACAGAACAGAAAATGGCACAAAGGATTGCATGAGATACAGAAGAGTGGTAAAAATACCAAACTTATGAAAGAAAGTGCTTTCTGCTATACAAAGGGTGGCATATAAAATTCTTACATATCAACATTCACTTTAGGTTGGGAAAATGAGATCTACATGACCAAACGCTGCAATTTCCCTCAGCAATATACACTTTTCTGAATGTGCAGGCACATAGAAAAAAAGCTCCAAATATTTAAAACTAAAAATATTGTTGACATAGTTCTGGTTCTCCAAACATACTGAACACAGAAAGACAACCTTAAAGCTACATCAAATACTATCAAAAGTGGTACACCGCTAAAACATGCCATTCTGCTTCCTGAGTATCTGGATATATGTTGTTCTATTTTGACCCCAAAAAGTAAAATTATCTCTGCCACTAAATTAGAGATGTGAAGATCTGGCAGGGGGAAGAATTTTTCAAGGCTTTTTTCAATTACTTTTTTTCTGGAAAAAACAGAAAAAAATGGAGTAAGGATTGTTTTCTTTGGAATGATGAATAAAATGTTTTAAGACAAGCTGTTTAAATATTTACTGTCCCACATTCATTTCTAAAAACTATGTAGGATGAAAGCTTTTATGTAAGAATCTCTCTCTCTTTCTCTCAGATCATTACAATTCCTGGTTCTCAGCTCTTTTTATGAAAACGAGTGCATTATGCTCGACTGACAGAAGAAGAACTAGTGAAGGCAAAATAATTTTCTCTGTTTAGATGGTTTCTTCCTTTCTTCTGCATGGGGGAAGGTGTCCCTGATTCTCTGACCTGCAAAATCAAAAAGTTCCTTACAGTTCAGGATCTTATAACTCCATTTGTAACAACAAGACAAAACAAAACAAAAGAACAAGTTCTACTTTTAATTATATTCTGAATAAACTGTACTTTTAATATATCAAACATGATTTTATACAGAATTGATTTATATATACAGTGGCCTATCCAGGGCACAGAACCTTTGTAAAAAATTTTAAAAATGCAAATAACTGCCCCTGCCAGAGTGAGCACTCCTCCTCCCATTCCCTTCCAGGGCTCCCACTCCCATTACCTTGCCACTTCCTGGGTACATGTACCTTCCCTTCACACGCCCAGGAAAAAGGCAAGCAAATGGGGTGGGGCAGTCCTGTGCAAAGAAAAGGGTGTGTGCGCCTTTCCCCTATTCTCTTCCTCCCATTCCACTGTCTTTTGCCTGGGCATGCATGCCTTCCTTCTCTGCATCCAGACAAAAGGCAAGGAGGGGGGAACGGGGCAAAAGCTCACATACTCCTTCCTTCTCCATGTGTGGGGCTCCCCTCTCCCATTTGCATGCCTTTGACACAGGTGCAGAGAAGGAGGACACATTTGCCCAGGCAAAACAGAAGCTAATAGAAGGGAAAGCGTTATAAAATGATTTGGGTTATAAAATCATTTTTCTATGACTTAATACAGAATATTTCAGGAAGGCTGCCAGGAAAATTCTACTAATATGACAAAAAAGTTTAAAGGATATATTTTCAAGGAGAAAAAAACACGGTAATGTTTTTATATACACAATACTAGCAATGTCATCACTACATATTTTCTTGCTTATAAATATAAATTATATTAATAGATCAATTTGTATGCAGAGCATTTTTAACCACCCAACCATGCCAATATCTGAGAAAATCCGGCAGGCTTGTCACAATTTGCAGTTTTAGAGTTTTATATTCTAATTTTCCTTCTTTAAAAAAGGCTAAACAGAAATTTCACATAATCATTGGGAGCAATGCTCAAATACTGCCAGTGCCCTTTCTCCAGCAGGAAGCCTCCATCAGATCCTAGTTTCTTTTTTTAAACAGAAATGAGTATTTTTGTTCACAGAAGGAAAGTCTAGGTTCTACCCATTTAAACAGGCAAAGCCTCATCCTTCCCATTGAAAAAAGGTTTTTCCATCTTTCCTGCTCCAATAAAAAATTATTTTTCTTCTCACAAAAAAACTAGAAACTTCAGAAAATATAGGGGGGAAAACATAGATGAAATATTTTCTTTTCCAGAATCAGTAGAGTAATTTTATAGATTTCTATGTTAGATGGTATACAGAACTAGAGAACAACTCCTGTTCATACATTAGACAGTCATACATAATACCAAAATTCAAGAAGTACTATTGTGATTAGTGAGTTCTGCATCCTTATGGCAGGTGTATATGGGGAAGAGGGTTCACCACTTGTGGCAACACACTACGCTACATAAGAGTTCAGTATTTTCAATGCTGAATTAACTTCACATCCAGATATGCTGCTTGCCTAATCCTTAAGACTATGATTGTTCCTGCCTAAATGCAATTTTATTTTCTTCATAACAAAATTTGCTTATTTATAAGGCTTTTTTTCCTCATTTCCCTCCTTTTCTTTTGTTACATGCATTTAGGTAGCACAAGTACAACAATTTGCACACTATAATACTTAAGTATCTATAGGAAGGGATATTTTAACAATGTTTTTGTTGTGCATCTTCAAGTCATTTCCAGCTTATGGTGACCCTAATGCAATCATGGGGTTGAGAGTGTGTGACATACCCAATGTCTCCCAGTGGGTTTCCATGACTGAGTGGGGAATCAAACCCTGGTCTCCAGGGTTGTAATCCAATGTCCAAATCACTGCACCAAGCTAGCCTGTATGTCCATGTGCATACACATGAACGATGCTTTTTATATTGCTAAAGCAAGAAAACAAGTTTGGGTTGTATATGAAAAAGCATACTGCATGTATTTCAATTTCCCCAAAATTTCCACTAAAAAAAAAAAAAACTGGAGGGAAAAACCACTCCAACTCCCTAGTTCAGAATTTCCAGAAATTTTACATCTCTAAATCCACTACTTTGGAAACAACAGGTTTCAGTCTTCATCATGTATTTATCTTGGCAAAGTATTTACTTATTTGTTAGTCCTGTCTCTATATGGTCTCCAACTCATAAAATAAGTATTTTCAAACTATAGCCACTAGTTAATTTTCTGGTTCTGGTAGCCAAGCAGATGGAGTAAAATGCCATTTTGTTTTCTTCTACTGCAGGGGGAAAAGGAATGGGGGAAAAAGAGGGTGGGGGATGAGAGAAAACAACTCACACTGGATGAAGCGTTAATTAGAATAAAAGAATTAGAATAAAAATATCAGGATGTTAGTTTCTCCAGAACTAGTGATCAAACTCAATGTTCAGGTAAGTATAAGACCAGGTGAAGAAAATAGACCAATTTAACCATGTTGGCCACTAACTAAAGATCTAGAAAGAGGTACTAGCCAAGTTTATAGTATGGAATTCCTAATGCCACACAGATTTTTTTTTCATTTAAAAAATGCTTGCTTCTTTCTTTCTTTCTTTCTTTCTTTCTTTCTTTCTTTCTTTCTTTCTTTTTTCTATTTGTATCCCACCTTTCTCCCAATATGGGATCCAAGGTGGCTTCTAGCACAATAAAAACTAGAAAAGTAAAAATAAACAAAAACCAATTAAATAAACTATTTACCCCTAATTTAAAATAGTATAAAAGCATTTAAAACCATAACAGTGAGAATAACAGTACAACGCACAGTCCATTAAAATACACTTCTGCATAACCAGTCAATTGCCAAACGCCTGTTTAAAAGTTTTATCAAGTCACATCAACGTTCTGTTCATAACAGACAACAATGCATAATCTACACTGTATCAACAACCTTACTGCAAAAAATATTTGGATTATCACCCTTAATATACAATTGTAAAAAACTTTAACAACTTTCTTTCTTTCTTTTTGCTGAATGTCATTGAATGAATTTTCCCCAATCCCCACAAGCACAGATGCTGCCAACACTTCACTTTCATTACTTCTCGTCAAAGGATGGTTAATTAAATTAAATTTCAGCACTGTTTGTGCGCACGTAACTTAGAAAAAGCGAGTACAGTGTGCCCTCTTGTGGTGCAACTTTGGCATACCTGAATCCAAGGTCATGTAGAGTCACGTCCATTATGTATCATCAATGGACATGAAGGGCACAAACCTCTGCTGCCAAATATGTGCACATGTTCCATCCCTTGAAGATAATGGGACATAAGCATTTGCTTTGTTTTACATAGAGGTTCCTGGAATGGAACACCCACATATATGGAGAGTGCACTATATGCACACAAAAATAAGAAAAGATGTGACTCTTGAAAACCTTCTAGCAAGCTACAAGAGACTTCCACTGCAGGTGCCCTTACAGTGGTTTAAACACTGCTCAGTGCAATAATATATACTTTTTTTTTCAAAGTATTCAGTGTCTCCAGAACTAAATTTACTCTGCTTCAAGGTTTAACTCTGAAAACCACTAGTTCTACAATAATGTTTTATCTAATAAGTAGTGTTATCCTACATTTATCTATTCAGAAACCTTACATTCAGTGTCACTTGCACTAAGATAAAGGAGTAGGAAAACACATATATATATATATACACACACACATATATAAAAAACTGAAGCCCCTCTGAAGATGCTAACATCAGGGTTTCAAGGCAGAGATACCTGAAGATCCTTAGGGGGAAAAAGATCAGCTTCATAACTAAAACAACTGATAGGATGAATAACGTCTAAATATTCCATTATGATGATTTATTAACAATGGGAAAGAAACAGAATGGAAACTTAAATATAGAACAGTCCTTAATATGGAAACACAAACAGTAAATGTTATAATGATAAATAATTACACTAAATGGAAAAGAGACCACCCAAAACAGTTTAAAGTATAAATGGCAAACATCTACACTCATATACTAGTTAGTAAGAACTCCATTTATATTTTAATGAGACAATATATACTCAGAACAAAGTAAATGTACAGTTTACTACTGAACTCCAACTGGGAAATGTGAATGCTTTAGCTGTGTCACATCTTTATTAAAACAGCTTTGAGCCATTTTTGCTCCTATAAATAGCAATAGATGCATATCAGATAATACCAACATGACTCCTTGGTAGGAAATGACTCCCTCAAAGTTTTATTGGGTGTGTTGCCATAAAAACACTTTAAATTCAATTTTGGAAGCAATCCCATGCTAAATTTACATCAATTTAAGAGTCAGTCTAAGTCTCCATATCAGTGCAAGCTGAAGTATACTACCAGAGTTGTGATGCTAACACAATAGCATGAATATAAAATGTACAAATATTATGCAGAGGGCACCGAGAGGACATGCTGAGAGAAGCAAACTTATATCTAAATCCTATTATTAGTCCCAAATAGACCAGGCCAACCGAATCAAGAATAACCTAGTAAGTCAACACTCTTCAACTGACTGCATCTAGTGTGGTTGAAATTAAACAGGCTTCAAGTCACCATCTGAATCTTCTATACACTCTAACCTCAGGATGGGCTTCTGAATAGGAGGTTTGACCAGTGGCTCTCCTGGTATCAAAGCTCAGTAACTATAATGACTGTAGGATACATCTCCCCTCTAGCTCCCTGCAAAATGCATCTTTTAGCTGCAGCAGCCCCTTCTAATACTTTTACTGGCCAGCCAACAGGAGAAATGGCAGAGGAGCACCTGGCTATGTTCCTATAGCTGGGCAAACAGAGACAAAGCATCCTCCTGGGGGTCCTCCAAAGATCCTGGAGGATGACATCAGTGCTGCATGTGCAACTTCAAGAACACAGCTGGGTCCTTCACCACCAACATGCCACCCCCATCAGCCATGAGATGCATATGTGGGAGTGGGTGGGTTAGAGCAATTAAAAGGTAGATTGCACAGAAGAACCTGGCCATTGCATGACATTGGCACAGAATTCCAGCCTCTGCAATGATTTTTTTTTAAAAAAGAAGACTTTTGCAGTTCTAACAAGATGCCAGACTAACAGGATGCCAGTAATTCTATTATGCTTCTTACATAAACTGACATCAATATATCTACTTTTGCAGTGGATTATGCCTTTTTTAAACAAATTATTCACCAGCACTTTCTGAAAATTATTTTCCATTGCCAATTAGAGACCCCAATTAACAGCATGGGAGTGATGATGCTACGTCACTACTGAACAAGTCTTTCAAATGGAGACCTCTTGTTTGTAATTTTAAATAACTTTTAAAAATCAAATCTATCTTAGAGGAAATGTTGGAAAATACTGGAAAAATTATACAACTCCTTCCTGCAAGGCATAGCACATACAGGAAAGTCATTATTTTATGTCGCCCACATTTAAAACATTTCAAATTTATGACAGAAATCAGAACAAGGAATTTAAAACTGGAAAGATCAGGAAACTGAGGAAGGTGGAAGGTGGAACCAGTGATTAGGAATACAAAGAGGGATGCCGAGGAGAGAAAGCATGCACAAAATGCTGGCATCATGAAAACATCATAGGGTGGTGAGGATATGGATAGGAGATGCAGTGGTGGAAAGCAGGACACAGAGGGGGAAAAGTACACTCAGCAAATGTCTCAGACAGAGGGAAGCAAAAGTGAAGGAGGAGATTAAGAGTAGCAGCAATGGGACTAGGAGCCTGGAATAACTGATAAGCGGAGGCCTCAAATAAGGAGGAAGTAACTAGAGGGCAGGTGGACATAAGCAGTGGAAAGAGCAGAGAGAAGGAAAAAAACCCATAAAGGACAGGAATTAAAACACTGGAACATTTAGTGCAAGGGCTTTATTTCTTTGCTTTTTAATATAGCTGGCTGTAGCGTACAGCATGGTCCAAGTGACACTTCCAAGATAGCAAGGAAAAAATCCTGGAAGTGAAAATGGAGATTCCAAGGATATATGAAGCTAAGCAGACTATCACTGACATTCACTATGCCTTTAATCTTAGCTGAAGCACATGTCGCACCACTTGCAATAACACAAACAAAAATCAAAGTGAGGAAAAAAGCTCGGACTGCTCTTCCCCCTTCAGTCTGGACCAGTTCCTACATCTGTCCTAATCTCATGTACAGCAAACTTGGCTGGAAGGACAAAAATGTACTCAAAAATGTTAAAACCTGTTATGAGACTGCATCTGCTGATAATACAGCAGCACAAAGTTTTGCTTCCAGGCTACAGGAGATGGTTGAAAATGATGGTTACTCAGCCTAACAGGTTTTCAGTGTTGATGAAACCAGTATTTTCTGGGAAAGAAATGCCTGACTATACCTACATTTCAGTGGAAGAGAAGACTGTATGCAGCTTTAAAGCTGCTGCAGCTTCACTCTCCTTCTAGAAGGCAATGTGGAAGGCAACTGCAAATTGAAGTCATTGCTAATTAACCGTGCTGAAAGTCTAAGGCAGTGGTTCTCAACCTGGGGGTCGGGACCCCTTTGGGGGTCGAACGACCATTTCACAGGGGTCGCCGCTCCTCAATCCTGCCCCCCCCTTTAAAAGAAGGTGGCCTCACAGCCAATGGGAGCAGTGCTTCTGAGACCCCTGCGCTGGGGTTCAAACTGCAAACCCCAGGCTTCCATAGGATGGTGAAAGTGGAATAATAGTGCTATAACAGTCTAGTGCAGAAATAGCCAGGATGACTTTCTCCTCTCGCTTTTGTTGTGCGTGGACCCTTGGCGCTTGCCACATGCACGTGTTGTGTTCTTCGCCCTGACTGTCTTGCATTCCTCGCTTTTTGTATGTTCAGCGTCCGCACTCCCTTTAAGGGAGGGAGGAAGGGAGGGAGTGAAACAAAACGCGTCTGCTTATGCCACCGCCATCTTTCCTCTGTCCCTGTCCTTTCCTCCCTGCGCCTCGTGTAAAATGTGGGCTGTTTTGGCATTGCCTTTGGGAGTGACTGGCTTTTTGAACTGTGGAAACCCAACATTCAGAACTAGAACTGTTGCATTATGTGGATGCATAATGGACTCCTTGCTCCACAAATTTCTCACAGCTCTTGTGTGTGTGTGTGTGAGAACGCAAACTGTTACAAACTTGTTGTTATGGCTAGCCAGTTCCATGGGAAACTTTTCCTCAGCGTTATCAGCTTGTCCGGAACTGGCACACAGCTGCGCCATCATATGTGTTTTTGCTACATGACATGTTATGGCTATGAACTTGTTATTCACGCTTGTTGTCGTGAGGTGAAGGTGCCTAAAGCATGTTTACTGCATATCATATAAACCCCATGCCTTGTGTAAAAGGCTCGCTGTTCTTTTCTCTTTGCACTCTGTTGCTGAACCTGCCATGATGTTGGGCAGTTTGAATTTTTCTTCTGTAACTTAGGTAGGTAGTTTGATATTTTCTTACCAATAAAAATAGTTAATTTGCCAGTTTGACTTCAGCAGTGTTTTGTTTTACTAGCTCCATAAAGCAGGCATGAAGCCTAAAGCAAGCATGTGTTTTTATTATTCTTTATCAGCAGGAGTTTCTCGACTCCTGTTTTGCAACAAGAACTACTGCCTTAATTCTGGCATTGATGGACGCTTTCTGTGCTTAAAAAAGGGGGGGGGGGTTACCAGTTTTTAGGCATTAGAAGTCTATCCAGAGCAGTGATTTAGGGCAGTGTTTCCAATCTATTTTATGTTGGAAATAACTAACTAACTAACTAATAAATAAATAAATAAAAATGATTTTATGGTTGGGGGTCACCACAACATGAGGAACTGTATTAAGGGGTCGCGGCATTAGGAAGGTTGAGAACCACTGGTCTAAGGGTCTTTTAAGAGCCACATAGAAGCATTTTTGTTCATTTGTTGGTATGCTAACAAGACAGATTGGATGACATTCCCATTTTTCAGCAATATTTTGCAATGAAACTCCACACAGAGCTCAAGGAACGCTGAAAAAAAGGAGGGTGTTCTTTTCAGTAGCCTGCTTTTGGAAAATGAGAGGTTGATACCTACTACAAATAATCATTCTGGGCAGGCTGAAGGAGCAATCCACACAGGTTGCCTTCAGGCCAAGGCAGGACTCCGTCAATATTCTTTTCCATTGCATGTGTTAGCTCCTGCACTCCCTCTTCCCTCAGTTTGATTATACAGCCTTGCTGCCCATCATAGAGATTCAATAGTGTCAGAATGGATACACACATTTTTCCTTACAATGGGTGCAGGTGGATTGCTCCTTCAGCCTACCTAGAATGATTATTCAGTTGGCATCAACTTCTCATTCTCACGTAGGCTAAAGGAGCAATCCACACATGTGGGATATACCCAAGTCACCAACTCAAGGGCAAAACTTCAGCTCATCTGAATCTCCTAGTCCTCTGCAGGTATACTGTCCTTCTCACATCTGATGGATGCCATTTCTTTTCTAATGGATGAACGGGATCTGGGCAGAACGTTGGTAACTCCAAAACTTATCACAGGCTCCTATCAAGTTAGACTTTGGAATGAATGATGGATCTACAATCAAGGACAACTTGTCCTTTTCTAACCTGCAGAAATTTGGATTGACAAACAGTGAGGTAATTCAGAAACAAGCTGAGTAGATGTTATTGCCACAAGAAAGACAACTTTTAAAAGACAAAATTCTCCTTCAGTGGCTCAAATGGAGACTTAGCTAAAACATTTAGCATAAGACTTAAATCCCACAGGGGAAAGCTATGAACTGTTGGAAGTACCTGGAATGTTGCCCTCAAAGAAATCTTTTTTAACACAAGGGTGTGAAGATAAAGACTTGACTTTTTTTATATATTATCATAGATAAAACAGGTATTTTTTAAAGTGTTTGGACTCAAGATTTTCACTAACCCTGCTTGCAAGAAGGTTAGCACATCTCCCAATTTTGCTTTTTCTTGATGCATTGCATTTTCTGCGCATCACGTAAGTGCTCTACATGCGTTGTCATACACACACTGTGTAGGCTGTTTCCTTGAAGTCATTATGGTGTTAGCCACAGACCCTGAATATCCTTGTTCTACTAGTCTTCATGTTCAGTCTCCAGCCTGGAACTGTACCCTGCTGAAGCAAATCCTTTACCCACGGAAGATGATATGGATCCTCTACCTACAGATTTACCAGCAGAGGGAACCACGGTCTGTGTGTCCTATAACGAGCATTAGGTACTACTTGTGCTTTCTCAGCTTGATTTTGTTCAACACCCTCTGAATTATCAGCAGGGGTGGAAAGGCATATAGCAGGCCTCCTGGCCACTTTACTGATAAAGCATCTTGACCCTCAACAATTGGATTTCCGTGTATTGAAATGAATCTTTTTAATGTGAAATTCCTGCCAGAGGCAAACAGGTCTATCACAAAGTTCCTGAATCTGTCCTGCAAGCTTTGAAATAATAGAATGTTTAGACTCCATTTGCCTGGCAATATCTGAGCCTGCTCAGGAAGTCTGCTTACATTCAGTGATCCTTTGAGGTAAACTACCATCAATGACTTGAGATGTTTGCCTGCCCATTTCAATATTCTGCTTGGCTTTCATTAATCTTGTTGAGCAGGAGCCCCCCTGACTGCATAAATATCACTGGCATATTGACTGTGCATATCTGAATCATTGAGGTAGCCAGTGTGACTGCTCTCACCTTTAATAAACTGGTTGTCAATGTTTTTTTCATCATGGCCCATTGCCCCTGAAGCAACAGTCCATTGCAGTGGGCTCCCCATCCATATAAACTTGCATCTCTGGTTATCACTACTTTTGCTTATGGAATGAAAAAGATGCTGTATGTCTAGTGATTTGTCTCTGACCCACGACCTCAGATCTCTGAGAACCTGATTAGGCAAGGTTAAGTAGTAATGCTTCCTCTGAATTACTGTTAGTTGGGGAAATCTGAGAAATAGCTGAAGGAATCTGGTATGAAACTTCACCTAAGGAACTAGCTGGATTGTTGGTTATTATTCCTAAGACCCAGGTCAAATACATTACATCTGCTTTCTTGATACATATTAATTCTGTGACTGTTCTACTTTTTTCCTCCTCTCTTGTGAAGGGGAACCACATACTAGTTCTATATTTATCTGTGCCCATAAGTGAGTTAAACTCCTGGTTGTCGCTAAATGACTTTTCTTGCAGTTTACCATGAATGCCTAGATCCTCTAGGCACTGTGAAGTTATTTTGAGATCTATTTTCACTTTGTCCCAAGCTCCAGCCTTCATCAAGATGCTGTCTAAATAAGGATACAGGAAAATTTGCTGCTGCCTCAGATATGCTATTATTGAGACTAGCACCTTGATAAAAATTCCGCAGGCTGAAATCAGACCAGCTTTGAACTGGTAATTTGGAGTTGTATTTGAATTGGAGATAATGTCTGCATAAAGGATTCATGGGAAAGTGCAAGTATTCTTCTTGCAAATTTATAGAAAGCAGGAAGTCACTTGAGTCCAGATTGTCCAATACTGTTTACAAGGTTTCCATTCTGAACCCCCTGTACTAGACAAACTGATTTGGGTACTTCAGGCCTAAGATTGGTTTGTACCTCCCACTGTGTTTGGGTACTTTTAAAACAGGGAGTAAACCACCTGAAATTACTCTTCCTGAAGTATCCTATTGCCTCTATTTGCAACAAATAGTCTATCTCCAGTTGTACTGTTTCTTGCTTGCATTCTTTGATACTGGTGAAGGCAGCAATCTTCCCCTTGTTCCTCTCTGGAACTGTATGTTGTAATCCTTGGTCATTACTTCTAGGACCCACTGATCTGTTGTTATCACCTTCCAGAGATGACTAAAGAGAAGAAGTCTTCCTGCCACTAATCTGGTTTTGAGTCAATATCAAGATTTCCTACCCCTAATGGAGTGGCTTGCTCCTCTTTTAACCTGCTGCTTGAACTGGAATCTTGATCTGTTCCACTGGGAACCATAAGGTCTGAAATCTCTTCTTTGTCTTTGGAAACTCCTACCTCCACAAAAGGAGTAAAAATCATTTCTGTAATATTTCCTATCTTCTCTTCTCTTTGGAACGGCTGTAAGACCTTACCTTTTATCTTTCCCCTCTACTAATACTTTTTCACCAAAAAGTAGTTTATCTCTAAATGGTATATTTACAAAATTAGCCCTGGCTTTTTCATCTACATTCCAATGTTTGAAGCTTAGAGAATGCCTACCCAAAACAGTTGAAGCAACTGTTCTAGCTATAAATGCAGTTGAAATGTAACTGGTATCTCCCACATATTGCAGCAGTTTATCCAATCTGTGTAATATTTTCTGAAATGCCCAGGAACTCATATCTTCTGAGTCCAAGATTTCTTGAACTCAAACCATTCCTGTTCTAGCAAAAACTGAGGTCACTGCTGCAGTTCTTATTGCTAGTGCTGACACCTCATGGGCCTTCGTTAAGGTCTGCTCTATTCTCTTTTCATCCATGTCTTTTAAAGTTTTGTCTCCCTCCCTAGGAAGAATCAAATTCAAAACCAGGGCAGAAACAGAAGCATCCACCACAGGGGTGGCTAACTGTTCCATAAATTCTTTCTCAGACAAATACAATTTCCTGCCATAGCCAGTGAACTTTCTATTATTTTGTGGATTTTCCCATTCAGAATTCAGGAAATTTCTGAACATTTCTAGTAAAGAAATCTGGCAGTCCTTAGCTTGGGCCTGCTGCACTATTGTCACCAACTTACTAGACTTCTGTTGGCTTTTTTTTCCCTTGAGCATCCTGAATAGCCTCCCCAGTTTCATCCAAACTAATGTCAATAGCATCTTCTTTAACAAACCTCTGAAATGTTCTACCTCGAAAAGTTTCCCTTACCACTCTTCTTCTCTATTTCATCCTCAGAAGCTGTCTCAGATGCATGACTTAGATCCTTCTCTTCTTCATATTCAGATTCCATTTTTGCTAATGACATGTTATCTTTCTTTTCCTATTTTCTATAACTATACACTCAGATTACTTTTTGCACTTTCCCACTTTAGCAACAGACAATGGCAATATCCTCATTCTTTAGTTTCTTAGCCACATCAGTTTGTGCTCACAGCAATGAATTAGAATCAAAAGCTTTGTCTCTATTATGACAACAAGGATCAGAATTTATAGTGGAACAAGTTGTACAATTCATTCCTAAATTATTAGCATTTAAATTAATGGGCTTTTAAAAATTTATTTGCTCCAATGAATTCAACAATGGCTCAAATTTATCAAATTATTTAAATTACTTGCAGTAATCGCTCCACAGGATCCCCATGAAAGTGAAAAAAAACATGAATAACTCTAGGCCGTCCCAAACCATATTTAACAAACAAAAAAGTTATGATCAGCATATTCAACTCACCTGGGATTCCTCTGAGGCATGAGGTTCCTTCACAAGGCAGAAGGGGGGGGGCTGGTGAGACTTACAGCCACCTCCACTGCTGGCCCACACCATTTTTAATATAGACTTACAAGCCTCATTTGCAGTTTCTCAGTCTCATGAGGCTTGCAGTTCCTATTAAAAATGGCATAGGGAGGCAGCAGAGCTGACAACAAATAATCTGTGAATAATCAAATCCACACAAGTGAAACCCACAGATGTGGAGGGCTGACTGTAAATTATCCCTACCCAAGGAATTCACTGTATGTAATAACGTCTGACTGCTTAACTTTGTCTGAATTTCTGCCTGTATTTCAGCCCTTACTAACCATACTATAAGATATTGCTATATTATTAAGCTGGTTAATTTGCATTGCATGGCTTGTTTCCCCTTTTGTGCTTCTGCTGTTCTGCATTTGTGCTGACTTTCCACTAATAAACATGCCAGGCAGTTCATAAATTCATTTTGCATGCTTAAGAAAGACTTTTTCACCTCCATGGAAAGCACACTCTGATTTGCTGGCACTTCCCGACCACCAATCACTGCACATGACTTGGTGCTTTGGCAGTTCCCAATTGGGCATTCATCCTCCTCGTTTGTGCCTCTCTTTGCTGAATGGGATATAATTTTTCAAAATGGCGGCCAGAAGTCACATTTGAACTTTCAAGCTCTGCAGAACCCTTGCTGCTGTTACAGGACCTAGGCGATAAGCTCCTTAATTCTAATTTCTACTTACTTTTACTACTCTGATCAGGATCTGCCTCTTTTTTCTTATCTGGTGCTACCTGCTGCTGTGGAGACTGGCATTCTGAATTGCTCTCACTA
Source organism: Ctenosaura bakeri (assembly GCA_948474755.1). NCBI lineage: Eukaryota > Metazoa > Chordata > Lepidosauria > Squamata > Iguanidae > Ctenosaura > Ctenosaura bakeri. The sequence continues at coordinate 81,453 of CAOLHI010000955.1, forward strand.
GAGCTAATAAATAGTCTCTTCAAATAGCAACTCTGCTCTGGATTTGGAGACCTGTCACTTACTTGCCACCACATTTTTAGCACTCACTGAATCACACTGCTCATCCTCTGAGACCTGCAAGTCATGGGAGCGCTATAGGCAAGTCTCCTTCGGTCTGTCTTCATTTCTTTTCCACTTGTAAATGATTCTGTTTACTGCTGTTGGAATCAGTTTGTTTCCTTTTCATATTTAACAAGTGTGTAGCCATTCTAAATTCCCTGACTACCTAACTTACTAATTTATTCTGAAACTAATTTAGCTTAAACTCTAAATATCTGAAAGAGAGAAATGGCGGAAAAAGAAATTAACAACAGGTTGGCAAGGTAGGATTTGGAAGACTCAAGGGAGAGGAGGTACAGGATTTAACAAATGCAATGGAAGAGAATGTTGGTAAAGTCCTACTTTAATCAGGCTGATGTGAGAGGTTAACCCACACATGTGGATTGCTCCTTCAGGTTACCTGAAAATGCCCCTAACCATCCTACAACCATCCTGGGATATTTTAAAAATATAAGTGTTATTGTTGTTTGTTTTACCACCCAACACCACTCCCCTTTTGTACCCCACGGACCAACATGCAATTAAATTTTTCAAATTTTATTACCTTCACTCTCTCTTGTATGGTTTACTGAGGCAGACAAATGAATACGATGTCACATGATGATGAAAGACCTTTAACATCAAGGAGGCCATACAATTTGTGAAAACAACTTGGCTTGAGATTTCAGCAAACTGCATTAATGGTATTTAGAAGAAGCTGTGTCTGCAATTTAGTCATGGCTCTGCTGCCCTTGGCATAAAAGAAACCATCATTACCACAAACCAAACGAGCGCAGAAACAGCAAATAGAGTTGGGCTGGCAGAAAAACTCTTACAGGAGGTGGACATCAAATAGCTTCTGTTATTTCTTGAGGAAGAATTGTCCAAAGAAAACGCAGTGGGAACGGAAAAAGAGCAGTCACGTGAAGAAGAGCAGGCATCCGCATCCCAAAACCAGGAAGAGGTACCAGAACACCTTGTCTGTAACCTAAGCATCAAAGTCTTGTGTGAAATGTTAACTCAATGTTCCTTTGAAACTCATGGAGGAGTACGACACAGATCCAAATGGAAGTTAAGCTGATCAGTACATAATAAAGCAATTGTGGGCTATGAAAAACTTATCAGAAAAAAAAAATAACAGAAGAGACAGAGGACATTGGGCTCCTTTATGACAGCAAAAACATTAATGCCTGTTGTTCTCCCTTCTAGCAATATTTCTTCATCTTCAGCTCTGAAAGAAGCACCTTTTCTGCCTAATAAGCTATATCTCACATTTCTCATGATGTGCCTGTCCTCCTGATGTGCTTTCTTCCCTTGGCAAGCCCTGGTGGAGATGGCAAGCAAGAGATGTGCCACCTGCTATCTCTCTAGATGTACTTTCTCCACCTGGGAAGATGTTGGAGTAGGGACAGCAGAATACAGTTCTGCCCAGTTGCTCTGACTATGTGCTCCTCTTAAGAGGAACTATTGTCTGATCGCAAACTAGCTCACCCTCAACCAAGCCTCCTTGGGATCAGAAGTTGTTGTGTCTTCTGGTCCTGGGAAACATTTGCATGCTTCTCTAGCCTGGAAAAGGTGAGCTCTGTATGTTTGATGCTCTAAACCTCTTTAAAATTGGTGGTGAGTTGAGTAAAATTGCTAACATTTTTGCTACTTCAGCTCTGTCAGAACACATCCCATGGTCTCCAATGATTGCCTGTAGAACTGTCTTCCCCTATTTACATAATTTCAATTTACACTGTGACTTCAGGAACACAACCCCAACATAAATCAAGACATGCCTGTAATTTCCAGGGCATGTTAGTCTTAGAAGACTTATCAGTATTTAAGGTATTATAAGACTCTTTGTTTTTACAGAATAGAAGCTGTAATTTCTTCCTTTGACAACTGCTATGCAGAGTTTTATCAAGACTTTCTTCTACATTCTGTCCCTACAAGAGTGTAATATTTTCATTTACTAAAAATGTTATTTCAATTTCAGTTAAAAGGCTGCATCTCACACCACCTCTTCTCAGCAGGAATGAGATATGTTGCCAAATGAATACTTTCTACCCAATTTGTAATACATGAACAGCCCTTTGTTGTTGGCTGTCTTATATTTTATGTTTGATATAACAGACATTTCCTTTCAGAAACAAGAAGCTTCCATTACCATTGGCCAGTAGTAAGCAGCAACACAGCTGAACTTTGATATAATTGGATTTTGCAGTTATATGAAGTATCTGGACTTCTATTTTAGCTCAAAGGTTCTCAAACTTGGATCCCCAGAGCTACTGGACATCAGTTTCTGGAAGCCCTAGTCAATGGCAGGCATCATGGGAGCTGTAGTCTAATAATATCTAGAGATTCACGGGTCGGCAACCACAGACAATAGCCCAAAGACTCCATTGATTATAGCCCAGATCTATAAACTCCTGCAAGATAACAACAAATACAGCTGTATTTTGGGGGCAAATGATTCTTAAGATTCTTTTGTATTTCTAGACTTCAGGAATGCTATGGTTTGTAAAGCAGCAAGTTCTCTTGAATTCCAAGAATTTATAGGGATTCAGTCAGTCTCTTTCATTTCTCTGTTGAAGTACCTGCTCATGTACATTTTAGGTAATGTGGATCTATTACCATTATCTCAGCCCACTAGTACAGAAAAGGTTCACAGGCACTATTCCCTTGCCTCTTAAAAAAATAATGTGGACTCTTCACTACATGCCTGTTAGGCAGATGAGCAGAGAACAGAGGAAGGCTGAACCAGCAGGAACATAGACAGCTGCTGCCCAATCAGCAACCTCCTTGTTTTAATTTGTGTGTTTTTTATTTGTTTCAAATGTAATTATTTGAAGAAAATCCAGTTTGGAAGGTATCAGTTGGGATCTCAGACCACTTCAAGCCTACTCATCTGCTTGTACTCAGTCAAATAAATCTGAGAAGCTTAAAACAGGGTTTTGTCCTCGATATCTGGTATTTCAGAGACAGGAGAAGTAACATTTAGCCATCGTAAATATAGAAACTCTTCCACTGATCCATTATGAAGAGAGTGGGGCAGCTAGGTGAAGTCAAGGGAAGGTGTGTTGTAATGGACGAACTTTGCAGATACTCCTCTTACAGAGCAGGTCTCAGTATCTGGGAATAATGTTTGCTCCCATGCTGCCCCAACTGTCAAGACCAGACCTTCATCCAACATGGCCTGCTACAAAAAACACTTACTGCTCAAATTATAGAAGAATTTATAAGAAAGATAAATGCACAAAATCAGGGCTGACACAGTACATACAGCTTCAATGACTTGAAAGAAACTAAGTGAAAGGGCTACTTTAAATGGATATTAGACCACGCTGAAAAAACAAACAGCTTATAAAGAAGGCTAAGCACTAAAATAGTGAGTAGGAATGCTTTCACTAAAGACACAGGTGACAGATTTTTCAAATATTCTCTAAGAAAATTCTTTTTTCTCAAAACATACTCACATTTACAATATCTGTTATCTGAATCTCAGTTCTCAACAGGATGTGAACCACAAACTTAAGCTGATCATGGATTGTTTCTGGAAAAATATCTACATCAGTGCTTCAAAAACTTTATTGTAAACAAGCCCTAGGAGGCTCCTTATGCATAATCTATTGGTAAACAAAACAAAACAACATACATCTGACCACAACCAATCCTTATCAATAAATTATCTCTTCAACACTTTTTTCATTAAAGCATGGTGCAGGTCAAATCAATGGGCCTTTCTGTACTACACTGTTCTAGTGCTGTTATTCCACTTTCATCATCCTGTGGAATTCTGAGGTTTGTAGTTTAATGAGGCCAAAGAGTTCTCTCTGGCCGAGAATTCTAAAGGCCCCTCCCTAAACTGCAAACCCCAGGATCCCACAGGATGTTGAAAGTGGAATAACAGCACTAGAACAGTGTAGTGCAGAAAAGCCCAATCATGGAATCTATTTCCTCCTTCCAATGTTGTATAAAACCTGTAATTTAACTTAAATTTTATGTTTTATTTGACTGCAGTTTTATGCAACTGCAATTTGGTCCTATGCAAATTCAGGCATCCTGAGAGATACCAAAATATATATCCCCTCTCTGTGTCTTTAAATGTATCTCCTCTCACTAAATAAAGAACATATTTACTTTTTTTTTCTTTCTTCTAAGATGGAACTCAAGGCAGCTTATAACAAGGACATACATAAACAACTACACAACTCTAATTATTCCCTATTTAGATGCGAAATGTGTTTCACATTGTAAAAGACTATCAGAAGAACAAAACTGCTTTATTGCTTATAAAATGCTGCTACTTGTATTTCTGAAGAAGAATTTGATGCAGTAATGGACAGAACTGTATACAAAAGACTCCAACTTAATGCTCAGCATTTCAAGCTAACAAAGGATAGACTATGCAGAAGTTCAAGACATTATGTACTTAACCACCATACTGAATGTGTAACAGGCAATACAGAAAACATGAACGCTTGGGAGATGGATCTGATAAGTTACCCATTTGAATGGAAGAACATGCAGCCAAGATAACTGCTACAAAATGTTTTAAAACTAATCTATTTGCAAGGCTAGACAGTCAGGAAGAGGCCTTATACACATACCTTTCAGGCATTTTCCATTCAACAAGTACTCACATTTGGGGATACCATAAATATTTATCTCTGTGGCTTAACTGCATTTGCTAAATATGGTAGTATAAAATCTGAAGATATTCAATATCCATTTCCAGTGCACTGTGTTTATGTATAATGGAAGTAACATGACTAGGGAAAGCTACAGCTTCAATGTTTACCCACCCGAAAACCCTACTCAAGACAGCAGATACACATCTCAAAATCTGAACAGGAGCCAGTGGAACATTGTATTTCTTGCCTAAAATTGCCTTGTTTCTTTCACAGTATTTTGGTATTTTAGTTTAGCACACCACTTCTCATTTTCCTTGAACCTTGGTTGGCTAAAGCTTCTTTTCAGATACACGACCACAGCGAATTGTAAATGATATATATGTGAGAAAGAAACATAATCGCTCATACCGTTATTTCAAAATCATGTAAATGGAACATAAGAACCAAAATCTCTCCAGCCTGTTCACTTGAGACCCTTCAGATCAAAGAAGCTAAGTCCTAACATGAGGAAAAGGAAACCTTTAAAGTCAAATTTGCAATAGGAAACAAGCAATGTGATCTCTTTTTTTTCTTTGTCTCCCTCACCAGCAGAACCACTGCAGTCTAATGGACAAAGACCTGAAGATAGGGGAAACCATCCCAAATCACTGATGAGCCATGCAATTCAATACACCATCATCTGCATACCAATAAGCAGTTTTTACCATCCACGAGAAAGTAATATTGCTTTCCTAGAATGGGGGAGTCAGGAAGACTGAAGATATGCAAACTCTTCCAAGAAAACTCCAAGATATTCAATTCCACTAGATGGTGGGGTTGGATTATCCCATAAAATTGGGGGGTGTGTGAGAAAAAAGCTTCACTTTTTAGATAAAACTATAGATGTACTGTCTGTCAATGCATCGTTAATTCAGACATTTGCCATGTAATGCAGAGTTGTTAACTTTCTGGCCCTCCAGATGTTGCACTCAAACTGCCATCAGCTTGTGACAATCTGGGGAATGCAGAGAGACAACGGCCTTTCCATTTCTAGTTCAACAATGTAAGAAGGACCACAAGTTACCAATCCTTTTCTCCTGATACTACAGAAGGATCAGCTTACACTGTGGAAGCAGGTGGCAACTGTCAACGATTTTTCAGCACATCCTCATATTTATCCATTTTTTACTAATATGCTTCCTAAACATAGCAATATACAACATGACAGTAGACTCTCAATGTAAAATGGAGTCAGACACAAAAGTGGACACTGAATTTTGGGATTCATTCCCAGTGCAAGGAGAACAAGCTCCATTTTACGGGTGTACTTCCACTCAGTATTCTCAAACAGTAATAAAGCACTTATATTCTCTACTTTTCCTCACTGACACGCTCAATCTGAAAGTAGACAGGACAGGCCTGGAGAGTTCAGTCTACCCACCACCACCTGCCCCTTCCACACTTTAAATCTGCAGGGCTTTGGCAGCAACTGGTTAACTCTACATAGGGCTACCCATGTGCTTAAATCTGGAAACTTCAATTAGTTCAGAATATGGCAGCCAGATTGGTCACCGGTAGACCTAAAACTGACCGTATAACACCAATTTTAAAGTCCCTTCATTGGCTGCCTATTAGTTTCCAGGCACAGTACAAGGTGTTGGTTATTACCTTTAAAGCCCTTTATGACTTGGGGCCAGCCTACCTGCGGGATCGCCTTCTCCCATATAATCCGCCCCGCACATTAAGGTCCTCTGGGAGGAATTTACTGCAGCCAGTCAGAACTAGGTTGGCTGCAGTTACCCAGAGGACCTTCTCTTCTATCGCTCCCAAGTTATGGAATGGCCTGCCGGAGGAGACCCGGCACATTACCAGTCTTGACTGCTTTAAAAAAGCCGTCAAGACGGTTCTCTTCCGACAGGCCTTCCCAGATTAGTGTTCCACCGCCTCTCATCATTTGTCTTTTTGTGTTAATTTTGTTTTTAATTTGTTTTAATAACTAAGGTGCTTTAAGGGGACAGACGGGTTGGTGGGTGGGGAGGATGGGGTGCATTTTAATGTTTTAATGTATTTGTATATTTTGTAATGCCGCCTTGATCCACTGGGAGAGGCGGGATAGAAATAAATTTTATTATTAATATTATTATTAACTGCTGCACCTCTAGACTGGGCTGTCAAAAAGAGAACCATGTTAGTTTGCCACAGTACGAAAAGAAAAGGGGGAGAAAGGGGAAAAAAAAAATATCTAGGAGGACTTTTGAGAAGCACTGATTTACTTTAGCATGAGCTTTTGTGGATTTCCATCTGAAGAAATTCATGAAGCCTCAAGCTAAAACAATTCAGTACGTCTTTAAGATGCTGCTGGGCTCCTCCTTCTACAGTCTCTTGCTCCTTTTTATAGGGCTGCGCTGGAGTAGGAACTGAAGTGGGTCGCACCCAAAATTGCCAATACACCATCATCTGTATACCAATAAGCAGTTTTTACCACCTACGAGAAAGCAATACTGCTTTCCTAGAATGGGGGAGTCAGGAAGACTCTATGCCTGAGAAAGAAACTGGGGGGGGGCTTTTTGGTTACATCTGGTAACCCCCCGTGTTGAGCCCTTATAGGGCTTTTGCCTCAGGGGGGAGGGCGCGCCTTCCTCGTTCGCTCTTTCAGAACTTGGGAGGAAAACTTCACCCAACCCCGCCCGCAGCCCCCTCTGGCCCAGCCGCAGCGCTCCCTGAATTCGGACGTTTCTTCTCCCCGCCCCTCCTCCTCCTCCTCCTCCCCCCTCCTCCACACGTCACTCCCCGCTCCCACCCAATCACGGCAGCCCGGGCCCGCGCGAGCCCCAACCCCCAACCCCACCCCCGCGCGCCGCAAACCTTCGAGCCCCCTCCCGCTTCACATTCCAGAGGCACCGCCACGCCCCCTCTCTCCCGCCCCCTCCATTGGCCCTCCCCCAAGCCCCGCCCCCTCCTCGACCCACCCCTACGCTCTCCTCCCGTCCGCTGGTCTCACTGCCGTTAAGGCGCTGTTGAGAACTCTCTGGCTGTTCTCTCCCTCTCTCCCACCCCCAACGGGGAAGGGGGGGTCGTTTGTGCTCGCCAGCGCGCGCTCGCGAAGCGGGAGGGGAGGAGTGGGGTCCGACGGAGGGGAACCAACCGTCTCTCCTCAGCTCCCTGAGGGGAATCGCCACGGGACGCCGCAACCCGCCTCGGCACCGACTTGCCTTGCCAACTCCGTTCGTTTTCGTTGGCGGGCTGCCTCGCCTGCTCCTTCGTCTTCCCTTTACGCGCTCTCTCCCCCTCACACACCGAGCCTCTCAGTCTCCACAGCGAGGCCGCCCCTCACTTTTTCCCCCTCCCGCCCGCCCGCCCGCCCGCCCGCCACCGTTTCCTCTCCCTGCCGTCTCACCCCGCCGCCCGTCCCAACAGCCGCCGCCGCCGCTCCGCGCCCCGCTCAAGCTGCCTCAGCAGCGAAACAAGCGGGATCTTCGGGCGGTAGTTTGGGCAGGGGGCGTGGCCTCCGCTGGGAGTCGGCCGCCCGAGCTGGCCAATCGGAAGCCGAGAGGGGCGGGCGTATGCTAATCCGCGCTCCGGAGGCTCTCTCTCCCCAGAACTCCACGGAGAGAGGGCGGGGCTCAAGTTCAAAGCCCCAGCGCCCCCTCCCCCGCCCCCCTCCCCCCACCCACGCGCTCAACGCAAACACCAGCCGTTTGTCCTGGGTGGGAACGGCGTGTGGTAACTTCCAGTGGGAAGCACGCGCCTTCCTCAAGCACCGGTGGTCTGTGGGGGACTCGCCCTACACTTTCTTTTATCACGGGGATTGGGGATTTTTCCTCAGACCACGCCTAGCAGCTATCCCGAAACAAACCAGAAGGGAGGTCGTGTTGGGAGGCCGCAGTAAAAGGCACGGCTCACACCTCAGCAGATCCAAAATCTTGGGGACATGGCAATTTAGGCCAGCTAAAAGCCCCCCCCCCGCTGCAGTTAGAACAAAAGATGTTTGTTCTCTGAATGAGATTGGGGGGGAGGGAATAGGGATAATGGCCACACAGGCCCTCATGCATAGACTAGACCAGTGGTTCTCAACCTGGGGGCCGGGACCCCTTTGGGGGTCGCACGACCCTTTCACAGGGGTCGCCTAAGACCTCGCTTCAAGCCCTTCTCAGGTTGAGCTTCTGACACTATGATAATGGTTGGGGGTCACCACAACATGAGAAACTGTATTAAAGGGTCACGGCATGAGGAAGGTTGAGAACCACTGGACTAGACCAATGGAAAAAAAAACCCTTGCATCTCACCATAAAAGATGTATATAAAGATATAGACAGTATTCATTCAGAATGACAGTAACTGCAGAATAAAAAGCCATGAAGAATCTTGTGGCACCTTAAAAACAAATATTTTGACGGTGCTGTTTTTATACAGGACAATGTCCACTTCCTCACATGTGCACTTCCAAAGAAGCTCTTCCCAGAACAAAAGGACGAGTCTTCCAGGTGCCCAAAGATGTCTCCATTCTGCAGGCTACCTTTCCAAATCCGACCCAAGTCCACAAAAGAACACTGTGGCTTGCTTAAGCATATATTAACGGATCTGTGGCATCAAAGAGATAGCATACAGCCTTCCTACTTCCCTTGGAGCAGGTGGCTACCTATTTGCACTATGTTGTGTTGCTTGAGTTCAGATTAATAGAACAAAACAAAAAAATCTTGAACTGTTCTGATTTTGCTGCATACATTTAGTACTCATGAAATGCAAAAGCTAGTAAAAATTGCATCTTTTAAAGTGCAATCTTTTACCTGTTACTCATAAGTGACTCCCGTTCTGACGATAGCCTTAATTCCCAGGTAACTGGATATGAATCCTAAATACTCTAAAAGTACCAGATCCTATTTGATCTTCAAAGCTAAGCAAGGTCGGTCCTGATTAGTACTTGGATGAGAGACCCCCCCGCAAATACCAGATGTTGTACATTACATTTCAGAGGAAGAGACTCGCAAAACCACCTCTTAGTATTCCTTGCCTAAGACAGTCCTGTGAAGTTCATGGGGTCGCCCTAAGTAAACAGGGAACTTGAAGTATTCCTAACACGTGTGCACGCACACACACATATACATACAGGGTTGGATATGCCTGCAGTTTTGATCTTTACAGGAAGGTACAATATGATGAAAGAAAGCAAACAGATTGTTGTTTTTGTCTACCTTCTCACTATACTACTATAACTAAAATATAGCTGAGTTTCTATACAGCATGAGACAGCGCAGCAAGTTCAGAAAGAAGACGTAGTGAGATTCTCAGATTAAGGCCCTGAACTAAGACAAAATTGAGTTGTAGGTTTTCTGGCCCCAGGATACAGCACATAAAAACCTTGTAATGGGACTGATTTCAAGTACTGTTCAAGCTGAATCTACTGCAAAATGCAACAGCACAGATGCTGGGACTATATGGATGGAGGTTGTACAGCTTTTATTGTCTCTGACCATTTCCCTGCACAGTTTCAGATGCTGGCTATGACCTATAAGGGTACTTCAAAGGTTACCTGTTGGAGTGCAAAAATTCTCATCTATTGAGATCTGTCTGCCACCTAAACCAAGGCGGATGGGAATAGGAAATAATGTCCTTCTCTAGTAGGGCAGACCACTTCTGGAATTCCTTCCCTGAGAGAGGAGGTAGGCCCGCTTCCATTACCTTTTCCTCACCGTGTAAAATCTTCAGCATTTTAGATAGTTTATGTAGTTGTACATCATTTTACTTCCGTGATCTGCTTGTTTATTTTATAAGGATTCCATTTTACCATAATTTTATTATATATTGTTGAGTGGCAAATAACCCACTGTGAGAGCTTTTTGTTGAAAACAACCTATTAGAACCCTTAATACATAAAGGAGATAGAAGTTATTGGAATTGTAGAATGTACTTAAATCACAGACACTGCAGAACTGTACGGTTAGCATGCAAAGCAACTGTGGGACTGACAGATGATGGTAAAATACCTAATTCTAACAAGCAAGAAGCAACCTGTGGGTGCACGCATCCATAAAGCAGAATTACTCTCTTTTATGTGATGCCAACACATACAACTGAGACATTCTTAAAATGCAAAGCATTAAATTTCCTGTATGTGCATTAAATTCAATACCAAAACAACTATGGTTGTGTAAGGAAGCCAACCCAAGCATGCCAGCAATAAAGTTTAAAATGCCTTATTTAATGCTTCTCTGAAAAAGCAAGAAACCAAGCCTTCAATTAAGTTACTCAGATACTATTACCACACCCAGTAAGCATCATTTTGCACATCCAGTGTGCCTTCAATGTGCACTTCCAACACATTATTTAAGGCTGAGGAGATAGTAACGATTATGGAAGTATTGCTACATGTTGCTGATTTGGTTATTTTATTTTTAAATTTGTTTTATACAAAAGAGAAACAAGTTGGAATAAGGTAGTTTTTGCCATATGTAAACTGTTAACATCCTTGTGCAACTCCCTGATAACATTTGGAGATTAAATACCAATTTGCTGACATGTCTGAGGAATTCCTGCTATGCTAATGCAGATCCACAGCTATGAAGCTTGTTATTAAGAGCTGTACCTCCAACAAAGAAGTGTCAGTAATAGGCACGCATTCCAAAGAATTTTTCCCCATTACATAAACATATACAGTTAAATTTCCTTTTCCTCTAGCCCCACAAAAGAAGTCCTCCAGTGCATGTGATCCTTTATTTCTTCATGTTTAGTACTAGAATTAATTGCATCAGGCTTCAACAATCTCAACTTTAAAAGATAAAGAAGGTGGATTTGCTCCAAATATACATCACATCACTTCTTCCTCACTCCATGTTAAACATGAAAAAGAAACAAAAGAAACATAATCTTCTTTTAACAGTTTTTATATTGTGTTTCCTCTTCTTTAGTCACACGCCATTCTCCTTTTTTCTTTTCTTTTTTTTAAAGGAGGGTGAGAATACAAATTAATCCAGCTGAAATGGCATTCAGGAATATACCTATTTGTCGCTCACAATATCTCTGGCAATGAGCTCTTTCATTATTTCATTGGTACCACCATAGATTGGCTGCACACGAGCATCTACAAAAGATCTGGACAAAAAAAAACACCAATGAGTAGTGTAACGTATCTGTACCTCGATACTAGGGTTAGGCAACACTGGCAAGTCTAGGGGGGCAATTTTCTGTCCCTGGGATCTTCTGGAAGCCACAAAGCTTATGAAAAATGCCAAAACATGGGAGAGAAAATGGAACTTTGGGAGTTCAGGTGTTTTTAAACAATAAACGGAGAAGTGGGAGTAACTTCTTTTAAATGTGTCAATTTACCCTTTTGCCACAAAAAGGGCAGTCTAGGGGAGTCCAGAGAGCCAGTGTGGTATAGTGGTTTGATTAGTGGTCTATGACCCTGGAGACCAAGGTCTGATTCCCCACTTGGCCACAGAAACCCACTGGGTGACCCTGGGCATCTCACACACTTTCAGCCCCCAGAAAACCCTGTGATAGATTTGCCTTAGGCTCTCCATAAATAGGAAACAACTCAAAGGCAAGCAACAACAACAACAGGAGTCTGGGGCACAAGGGGTTCACAAAAAATGCCCAGGGGGGCACTTTGCCCATTCCGTACTCTAAATACAACCATGCATTTCATTCAGATATATGTTGCTAGGCTAGGTTCACAGTGACACAACTGCTCTAAAAGAATGTATAGCTTAAGTATGCTTCACAGACTTGACAAAGAGCCTCCCCTCTTAATAGGCAAGTGAGTTCTTGTGCAGCAGCGATTTCATCAAAAACCAAAATACTTCCACCTTCTATGCTCAAAATACTTGCTGATGAGCAACTGGCAATGTTCACCTTTCTTACTAACAAAAAGCTGAATGGGCACTAACTCATGGTGTCTTGTGTAGAGACTAACCATTATTCTCACCCACATCCCAAAAGTCAAGTAAGTGAAGATGCCATGAAGTAACTTCAAACCACAGGTTGTGATCCCAGATACTCCTCCTCGTTGCAACTTGTTCTCATCATGATAAATTAGGCCATTTCCACACAAGCCTGTTATAGTGTTACGATTCCACTTTCAGCATCCTATGGAATCCTGGGGTTTGTAAACCCCAGGATTCCATAGGATGTTGAAAGTGGAATCATCGCGCTATAATAGGCTTGTGCGGAAATGCCTTAGGCTTCACTGTGACACATGAAGTGGCCCACTATATTGCTTTAATTAAACCAATCATAAGAGCTAGTATTTTCATAAAGCATCTCTCTTACCACAGAGAGAAATCTATAAACTGACAGCGACATTAAGAGGATACTGTCAATACATGATGGAACTTGTGCTAGTCTTTCTATCCCTCTTGTGACTGTCATGCTAGTTGGTTTCTGTACACAGAACTTAGGGGCACCATGCTGATCTTAATTTCAGGAGCAATATGCTTGGGCCATGACCCCTAATTTATAGGGATGTTCAAAATGACTCAGAAAAAATACACGTTCCTATCTGTGTTTCCTTCCCTACGGCCAGTCAGCTGTGTGCACCTTCTGCCAAGCACAAGTATTTGGTTTTTGGCATCCCACAGTTGGCAACATTTCTCCAGCTTTTCTCAACATGTAAAAAGTACTTAAGGCCAAATACATCAACAGATTGCCGAGCTAGCCAGCTATCACAGAGGAACCAACAATAAGTATTTGCAAACAACCAAAAAGCAGAGAGACAGTGCTGGGGAAGACTGAAGTGAGCGCAAGGACATGTTGGGGAGAAATGGCAGCCAGAACAAGAAGAGAACAGAAAGCTGTCAGTTGAGATGTGGGTGGAACTTATGGGCTGGGTCAAGGCATGGTGTGCTTTGTGGGTGAACAAGTATATTTTTCGCATGTTTTGTGGACATGTACAATTAAAATGTGTGGTTTGAGTGAATCAAAAGATGACCCTACCACTTTGCCTTTCTGTAACATGGATTTTAATGGATGGCTCCATCCATCATGGTAATCATTGTGTGAATTGGTGCTGCCATAGCACTCAGTCTGTGGTAATGCCAATTACAATCTCATAAATCCATATAAATAAATAAATACAAATACAATTGGCAAAGTCTGGTGCAGAGATGTGAAGGCCTAGAAAAATTAGGGAAAAACAAGTTTTCCCTTTTTCCCTGGAAATACTGAAGAAATAGATTATAAAATATGATGCGTAAGATGTTTGAGAAAAGGTGTTCATAAATTTACTGTTCCAAAATCATTTCTAAAAACTATATAAGAAAATGACTATATATGAAAACTGGATCATTACAGTTCCTGGTCTTTGACACTATGAAGGACTAGTGGAAACAAAGTAATTTTCTCTGTTTTACCAATATAGCTGGTTTCTTCTGTTTTTATTGGAGGCTTCCTCCCCACCATCAAAACTAACAAAACCAAAAAGGTTCCTTATAGTATAGGTGCTCCTTGCAGTTCATAACCTTGTAGCTCCATTTGTAACAAAAATATAAAATCTACATAAGTCAAAGTTGCAATCATATTCTGAATAAACTTTACTTCTCATATATCAAACATGGTAATTTTAAAGCAAACCATATTTTAATGTTCCTAAAGTAACAATTTGATTTTAAATCTGTAAAGCATGCTAATATTGCATTTTCCAGGTTTTCTAAAAAAATTTATTTCTATAAAAAAAGTTGCTTCTCATGTTCTCAAAATTTGTGGAAATTTTACATCTATAGCCTAGAGACTACACAACCCAACTGTCACCCCACATTTTGATAAAGAATGTATAGCTAACTTGACGCAAAAAGAAGTTTAAGTGGCATGCCAAAATAAAGTATATTAAACATAAGGCTATGGATTAATTAAAATTTGCTTTCTCAGCAAAATAGAGCATTTTATAACTGCTGCGTCGACATTTTCTAGTTAGAACAATGCTCTCACTCTTGCACAGCTTGTAGACTAACAGGATAAATAAAAGACAGGTGAAACATCTGTCTTTATGGATGATCAGTTTTCTCAACAAAACAGCATGATTGTGAAGATAAAAAGCGAAGTCACTTACTTTGCAATTGGATATTCCCACATATACCCCCATCCTCCATGGAGCTGTACACACTGAGTAGCCACATTGTTTTGGAGATCAGAAGCCCTTGAGTGGAAGAAAAAAAATGTTTCCAGAACAGTTGAGCCTTTAGGTAGTTCAAAGATTATTTGTTGATGGCAAATTATGTTTACTCATTGATACTAGTTTAAGCAGCTACAATGTTGTCTACTTAAATATTTACATATTCAACTCTTTTTAATAAATTTCAACCATTTCAAATTTAATATGTGACAAATAAAAAAAGTGGCCAGGAGATCTATTAATTTTTGAAGAGTTCATATTAATTTTCAAAATCAAGTATTAACTGAAGAAGCTGTTCAAAGGAAAAATTGCAAATAGCCTTTGTATTCAATAACAACTTACTTTTCTCTAATAGCT
Organism: Ctenosaura bakeri; assembly: GCA_948474755.1. Taxonomy (NCBI): domain Eukaryota; kingdom Metazoa; phylum Chordata; class Lepidosauria; order Squamata; family Iguanidae; genus Ctenosaura; species Ctenosaura bakeri. Next base: position 96,591 of record CAOLHI010000955.1, read on the forward strand.
TCCCCAAGTGCTCAAAGAATAGCCCAGGCAACACAGCTTGGTTGGTGCTTACCTTTCCACCCCTTTAATTCACACTGTTTTCAACACAAATTGAACAAATTATCTGGGACTAGGAATGTTTCCCACTCAGCAATGGAAACATAATAGCTTTATATGAATATAGCCAAAGCCAAAAACAACAGAAATAACCCTAAAGAGAAAGAACTTTGCTTAAGAAGGAGATTTTTAAAATTATATTGGGAGGATAAGATAAGGATTCTGAAGGTTGCAATAGGGAAAATATGTGGCTGGCACAACATGACGTTCCATAAATTCCAGAAAAGGTCATTGAATATTGCACAGAATTTCAGACAGCTAGACAAATGGTGACTTCCCTTTCTTAGAGGCTAAAAGTCAATTGTTTCACTATCAAGTGTTTCAACTCTGGATTCTTTTCTGTTACTGGAAATCTGTCATCTAGACGCTATTATCTGTGTCTGATTTTTACTTTTTATGCCTGTTTATGTCTCATTAAAACTGCAGTCTCTTAGAAATGTTTTCTGCTCTTTTTCTAATCTCACATCTGATTTCATTCACCCATCTAGTTAATGTAATCTGGCATCAGTACAAAGTATTACCTTAGATGTTTTTACTTGTCTAACTTTGTCTGGTGAAACATAAGTTAATCTGTAACAGCAATAACAACCCAGGGGCTTTTTTCTAGCTAATGAAAAATGGAACTATAAGAGGCAACCGAGGTCAGCATTTGTTATAATATGGCAGCAGGCAATACATCCCTCCTGAAGTAAGATTTGGGGTGGGGTGGGGGGAAGGTTGGGATTAAATATCGTTCATTTTTTTGCAGTAAGCTGTACAGAACTACTTACCTGATAAATCTTGAATGGTTCTGTAAGCAGATCAAATTATGGTTTGATAAAACCAGACCTCCTCCACCCACTGGCCTCAAGATGTGCTAGATAAGAATGCCCATCATTCTCAGCCAGCAGAAGAGCTGTACTCCAAAACATGTGGAAGGTGTCAGGTTGGGGAAAACTGACTAAACTCTTTCCATTCCGTAAATGAACATTTCCTGTCACCAAACATACGTAAATATCAAGGGTAATCTACCACCTAGAGTGGGGGTGGGCAAAGTGTAGCCCTCAGGGCGCACCTCACCCATGGGCCCCTCCTCTGCAGCCCCTGCTAGTTCCCCAAAGCCTTGAGTACCCCATTCATTCATTCAAATTACTGTGATTTCAGCTGGGTTTTTTCCCCTCAAAACATGGAAAAAAACCACCCCCATCCCACACAGAACCCTCATGTATATCATCTAATTTCATCAGAGTCTTTTTCAAAATGGCAACAAGAAGTAGCCCCCATGCAGTTCCCACTCATTGTCTTTAAGGACATATCACAAGTTGCAGATCTATGGATCTATTCTCTTTCCTTGCACTTTCCTATCTCTTTCAGGAGTCTTAACTTTTTAGTTGTTGTTGTTATTATTTATTTTCAGCCAGTCACAAAATACTCATCTAACCCCAATTCCACAAACATGCATCTGCAAATTGGAGCAGCAAAACCACACTGGAAGAAGCACAATATTGCCACCTGAGTTTTCCCAAGAAATCTCTGATATTCTGAATATATTTTTTTTTCACTCTTGAGAAGGATATGTTCAATGCAACTGTTATACAGATGGATAGATATCCATTTAGAGCACATACCAGTACTTGGCCATCGAAGCTGTGGCAGAGTCCAACCGTTTCCCAGAGTGAAGCTGGAGACAGCTATCCAAGAATGTTCGACCTACACAGATCTGTGTTTTCAATTCTGCTAGCTTGTGTTGCACAGTCTTCCCATTTGAAAGGAAAAAAACCCACATTTTTTAAAAGAATACGATCCCCTCACCACAGGGGTTTTCTTAGCACAGAAGCAATATATGCTAAAAGGTGAACAGTCATACTAGCAGAACAAGAGAGATTTCTGTAACAAATCAGATAACATGTGCTTATGCAAGTCTTAGAGACCGAGAGAAAGAGTAAGAATGTACACACTGAGACCAGCTTTAGCCCTCAACAGTATATGACAAATACCAGGGCCTCCCAGAATCAGCAGAATTCAGTGATACCCTTTTTTAAATTTTCTTTTGCAATTTTGCTTGTGCTGCGGACACCCTCAGAATCTCTGGCTGAAGCTGCAGTTGTCCACCCCATCTTTACGACCCCAGAAGATACCAGTCATTTCTTCCCTTCCCTTTGTGCCTACTGCCCTACTAAAAATGTAAAAAGAAGAAACTTTCCCCACTTGTTAACATTACTGAGTGGAAGAGAACACCAGTGAGATAAGGATTTGCACACACCCAGTGTTTGTCCTGAGTAATTTGTTGTAGCTTAACACTCAGTCTATATGGTATCAGATTTGGAGGTTCCTGCTTTACTTCCTTTACAAGAAAGATGTCATGGGAAATACTGTGGCTGAAACAGAACATTTTCATTCTGTTCCATCTGGATGCTATGTACTATTGTAGAAGACTTGTATTTGTAGAAGACAGTGCAACCAATAATAAACATGCATTCAAGTGCTAGTCACAAATGCTTATGATGTTTATCAGTATTTTGACAAAGCATACTAATCTGAGATATGAGTTATGTAAATACAAGGAGTGGATGAATTTGATCAATGCAAAATATTCAGTGGAAGGGAGCTAGTTCATACATATTAGAGATTAACTTCTTTAAGTTCTGTATTTGTAGCAAAGGAGAACATATATGTAGATAAGGGAAACTTAAGTCTCTTTCCCAATGCTACCTCTAAAAAAATGTAAAAAAAAAATTTACATTAAAAAAACGTAAAAAAAAAAATACAAAAAAAAGATTTTCAAATTATTTTGAAATATTGGCCAAGATCCTGGATCAGGAGACATACAGTACATGTGTAACTATGCATGATTATGCCTCCAAATCATTCTTCAACCCACTTTTTCTCTGCTGTAGTACCTCCTTAACATTGCCATTTCCTGTCCAATGGAGAGTAGAGCAGCAGCAGAGAAGTGTCCAGCTATGTTCCTACAGCTGAATGTATAGAAATGACATGACCTCCAAGGACCTCTGAAGGAACTCCATGGCATCCCAGACGATGCCTGCCATTGTGCATACGACTATAGCCACACAACTGGACACTTCTCTGCTGCTTCTCCTGCTCTCCAATAGACAAGAAATGGCAATAAGGGGGGTTGCAGCAGAGACAAGGTGGGTTTGGTGGGATTTTGAGTGCAGCACTGTGGCACAGTTGACCAAGAATTCCAACCTCTGCAGTGACCAAAAAAGTGTGTTACAATAGCATCAGTTGGATTTGCAACACTGTCATTGCCATTCATCAGCTTCAACATTAATTTTGACCAGGGTTTCTCAACCAGAGTTCCTGGGAACTCTAAGATTCCATGAGAGGTCACTAGCAATCCTGTGAAAGCTTGTGAAAAAAAGTTCTCCTTTGATGTTGTTGAGCTATAGATATAACTGCAGAGTTTCACTAAGACTGGGCAATAATTTCAAGAGCACCTCCAGAGTACAAAGGTTGGTTTGAAATCCCCTGTAGTGCTACAGACTTAATTCTACTCATATATATATATATATTGGCAGACCTAAACCCAACAAAATCCTGTGCATATACAGTCTGAACATGAAACAGTTACTTCTACTGGTCTGAATGACTGCTTTCACAAAACAGGCTGCAACTCCATATATTGGCTCGCATTTCTCAGCAGACATGCATACGATGGCATTCTAAATAAAATTACGTCACCCCATTGAGAGCTAGATGAGATACGATCCTGGTTATTTCCTACATTTTATGTGGGTTAATGATACATCCAGTGATATATGCAGTGAGCCAAAAGGTGGGTGATGGGGCAAGACAGACAAGCTTGGTCCTGTTTCTCCCAGTGTGCACAGAACATACCACCCACAGAGTTTATCCACACTGGCCATTAGTTTGAAGGCCTGCTTGCAAACATTGATTCTGTTCTGCATTTTAGAAAATGCCTGCTAAGTTAATGGCACTGCAGCAGACACATGTGAGGATGCCCCTGAAACTACAGCTAAAACTAAAAGTACAGATCAAGGAGCAGACTGAATAAAAGGAAATGGAGATGACACACCAAAGTTTCTGGTGAGAGCTAGACAATCTACACATGTAAGAAAGGATTAAGCCATCAGTAAAGAAGGCAAAAGATAAAGAAAGTGTCAGAGTTGTACAGAGATTACTCCCCACTCCAAAAGAGACCATCTCACATACCCACCCTCTGTACAGGGGGAGCAATGGAGGCACACAGCAAGGCGTCTGATTATGTTCACCTATTTCAGGCAGGCTCATATAGCACAAAATGGTCTTTCATATAATGTGGGCTAAAGCTATTTAGGGACTTATAGGCAGGACCCAGTATTCTGCAGTGGTCTTACATACATCCTTGAAACCAGGGTAGTTGGCACTATACCAATGTTGCACGCTGTATAAAACTAAATAAAACGACTATACCATCTAATCGTTGAATTTTTCATTAGCCACAATTTCCAAAACCTTTTCAAGAGTGCCCTCTCTGTAGAACGTGCTGCAGCAGTCTAGAAAAGAGATGATTAAGCCACAAGTTGATGTGGCCATGTATGGCTTCTTCAAGAAGGGGTGCAGCTTGGGCACAAACCAAAGCTGGGAACAGGTGCTTCTGGCCACAGCAGCTGCCTGACTTTCCAGAAAGACTACTGAGTCCAAGAGTACCTCCAGTAAGACTGGAACCATCTCATAATGATGCCCTCCTGCCCTGTACCAGCTAAACCTCTCCAAAGGTATCAGCTGCCACTCAAACAGTCCAGCAGGACCATCAAGGTAATCAAGGCTGATACCATTTCAAAATTAGGCTAGACTCCAAAGTAAAAATGATCTAAGGATTGCAACTTGAAAGACTTTGCCGGGGACACAAATAACCTAAATACTCACCTGCAAATGAGCAATAGTTTTTCCAAAAGCTTTTCTCTGTTTAACATAGTTTCTTGTTTCTTCAAACATGAATTCACAACTGGCAATTGCCATATCAGCAATCAGTAGCCTTTCCTGGAGAGAGAAAATAAAGGCAGGGGCATTGTCAGATGGTTTTGGTCTCAAAATCCAACAACAACAAAATTTCATTCTTTCTCTGCACCGTACATATTCTCATGTTTTACATTCTCCAGTCCTGAACAGGAGATGTACACCTGAATGAGGTTGATAATCCTTTCAGTGATTATCCAGTAATTATTCTTTCTTTGTGATCTACAATAGGCTTTTAAATCTATGGTGTTGAACATGTACAGAGGTGTTTCTACTTGGCTTTCCAAACATTCTGTTTGTATCATATCTAAATATTTCAACAAAAATAGCTCCTTGCAATGATCAAGCATGTAGCCAGTATGCATAACAGCAGATGTCAAATTCCACTACTTCTAAAGATCCAGAGACCAGTTTTGCTCTCCCCTGAACATTGGAAGCACTCCTCCTCCAGCAAGTCATGGCCCTAGAAACCTCCAGAGAGGCATTATTTTCCATTTAATCATAATTGTACACTCGAGGGATCATATTTTTTAGCAAAAGGGAGTGGTAGGTTTTTTAAAAGGCCCTTTAAAGCCCAAAATAACCCAGCCAGTGCACCTTATAGTCAGAGGCTTCTGGGGACTTGCCATTTTAGGAATGAAAGTTGCAGGGGGGACAGGGGGTCCTGGTGAGCAACACTGGGAGCCCTAGATGCAGAATGTTTCCCACTAGCTATTCTTTGTCCACCCTGGTTCTACTACCTTTGTCCCCACACAACTGAGTTTCTCTTTGTCCAGAGGCTTAGCTGCTGGATGTATCACAACAAGCACAGGCTCCAAAGGAACAATACATGTACCTTGTGTTGTATGGTTAGTTCTGCACAATGCGATGAAGCTATTTTGTGATACGCTTCAATTTTTTACATTAAAGCTCAGGTCTGTGACACAGTAGAAGATTATTCCCCAGCAGGGACTGTAAGATTTCCAGCCCTAAGCAGCACACCACACTGGAATCAGCAGGTGGTGACTGTTGACAACCTGTGGTGGAGATTAAATGTCACACAGTATGTAATCTGTAGCTGGCCATTTGTTGTAATGAACAAATAATGCCTTTGTGTTAATTTCTTTAGTGTGGCTTTATGCTTTAGCATGGTTTCGTCTCTTTCTCTTACCTGAGGAAGCTCTGCCATTAGATAATAGAAGCCTTTGTTCTCCTGTCCCAGCAAGGCACTGGCAGGCAGGCGAACATCTTCGAAAAACAGTTCTGCCGTGTCCTGATTTTAAGCAAACAAGACCATACATTTGCATTCATCATTTTGGATCTCCTTGTTTTTGTTCCTTGCCCTGGTGTTCCCTTCTTTCACATACAGTCAATCTGTTGGGGGTAGGACAGTGCTGGAAGGGAGATGTGGGCTCATGAGAGGTGCACAGAAGTTGGGAGCAAACTGCCTCCATCCAAATTCTATATGTCCATCTAGCCATGTGTCTGCTCTATTCATGCAGTCAGCTTCGTATTTAAAATCAAAGAGGTGTATGGATGATTCAAGTAAATCTTTTTCCTCCTCCAATTTACTTCCCCCATAATGCATCAGCCCGGGCACTTTTCTCCCACACGTGCATATATCCATTACTGGAGCTGGACTGGAGATAGCGAGCAAGAGAAGGAAGAAGAGAATCTAAGTTTGGATATGGGAATAACAGGGGGCTAATGCAGTGGAAAGTTCAGCTGCCTTGACCCACATATTTCTTCTGAGGATAAAAACCAGGCTTCAATCTTACTCAGCCACTTTATATGTTCACAAGGCAGACAACAAATGCATCCAGCTGGATTCTGAGTAGAGGTCTCTGTGGGCTGTCAGAGTTTCTCTGTCTAACTAAAGGATTTGTGAGAAAAAAGCAGTTTTGAAAACTAGGCAAGGATACCACTATTTCTGTACCCATTCTCCAAGTAAACCCAAGCCTGCTCTTATTTTTGTCATAAATTAAGAACTGAAATGTTCCTTAAGGCCATACATACACACTGTGACTCCCAGAACACACCTGTGCTTTCAGTCCTATTTTTTCCAGCTTACGTCCTTTGATGAATCCTTTCATTCCGTTTTCCACTAGGAAGAGGCTTATGCCATGAGCAGGGGAACGGGCCTCACGGTTTGTAACAGCAACCACAATCACTAGGTCACTCATCCAGCCATTAGTAATGAATACCTGCAAATCAGAAAGAGGTATAAGAACTCTGTGCTACTACTATTACTTCCTTTGTCTTGGACACAATGTTTTTGCTAAGGCACTTCAAAGTAGTCAGTGAGGTCTATTCTTACTGTGAAACCCATGGGGTCTGTACCCTTCATGGGAAGAGGTACATCAAACAACTCACTTGCATGACCCCACAAACACACCCATAGTCTCTTAAATAGGAATAATGGACTCTTATTTAAGTCCAGCATGTTCTCTGGCAAGTAAAAGGACTGCAGCACAGGTCCCTATAAGTACCTTCTGGATACAGGCCCTGATGGGATCCTGTCTTCAGCCTCCTCCTTGCCCATCTCTGGACCCTCAACTCTTTCTCCAAGGGAAATAAGAGAAGCCTCAGCCCACTGGGCATTCACTCCTTTCCTGAAAAGCCTTCATGTCCCTGGTACTCTTGCAGCCTCTCTCTTGGGCTGCAGTTTCTGTCTTCCCTCCTCCTTCCAGAGTTCACTAGGGTTCAGCAGAGGGTTTAACTGAGGTCAGCAGCTGGTTCTCTTCTCTTCCTGAGCCGAGTGCTGGGAATAACTGAGGCATAGTGCTATTGGTAGCTCCTCCTCTTCCTCACCATCCGAACAATGCTACCATATAGCTAGCCATTCTTTCTCAAGCCTGAGCTCACAGTTCAAACTATTGTCTGAGATGATATTAGGCTGTAAGATAAAGACTGGCCCAAGGTCACCCAGTGAGCTGGTTGCCTAAATGTGGCTATGACCCAAGTCTCCACAGTTTTAGTTTAATACTAACCACTAAACCATGTGTGCAGCCATTTCACTATGGGGTTCAGGGCAGTGCAACTGGGATTATCTATTTTATCCTCACAAGACCTCTGTAAGGTTAGTTAACCTGAACTGAGTACGTTCAATCCTCTTCTCTTTAGAAGTCCTGTCAAGCGAGTAACAGTCCTAACTAAAATGTCTAGTTAACACCTGCAAAGGAACAGTAACTGGGATGCATGTTGTCAGCATCCAAGGTGACATTTTCCCTGAAGCCTCAATAACACACACACACTAAGAAAGGAACTCCTTTTTTTTTCTTGCATTGAAGCAGTCAAGTTTTTATTTGCCTCCTTAGTTCCCCCAGGCAATCTCATACCAGGGAGGCCATTCTGCTGCCAACTCTTTTGAACTGTGAAATATTTGAGCATTGGTTACCCTGTGCAGACCAACCACATTAGAGTACAAAAAGGCCAAATTCTTGAGATGCTCTTTATATCTTTCCCAGACAAAAGGAGTACAGAAAACCACCTGCTAAGTTGATTGAATACTACGGCTGCCAGCAGCAGTAACCATGTTGATTTGGCAATGGGAGTTCTATAAAAATGCAAAGGGAGAGGGCTTGGCAATTCTGGACTGAAAAAGGCCATGCAATGCCAAGTCCACCAGTTGGCAACTTAAAAACAAAGATCTCCAATGGCAGCAGGATAAATTCCATCTCAAAAGCCACAAGAACAGGATCCCCCCTGTACATACCTTACTGCCATTTAGAATCCAGTCACTCCCATCCTTTTTTGCATATGTTCTAACACCCTGCAGGTCACTAAGAGAACAGCAAATCTTAAGTACAACAGAGAAGACACATAATATTCAAAATAATCCCAGAAAAAACAAAGGTGAGACAGTAGAGCACAAATGCATGCAAGCGCGCACACACACACACACATACACAGAGGTTCCCCAAATATACTGTGGCATGACCCAAACAAAAACAAAACACAGAACCCAGGAATGAACTAAGCATATGAAAGAACAAATTTGATTCTCAGGATGTGGCGGAATAAAAGGGCAGGAAAAGAAATTCAGATTCCGATCTGATGGTATCCCACCACCATTCATTCCTCCTGGGGAAAAAGCACCACTGTGCATTTGAGCACAGGATTGTGATAGGGGGCTGTGACATTGGTGAAAGAAGCCCTAAGTGCCAGGGATCCCACAAGGGCATGGGGGCACAATAGGCCCCGCAGAGATCTTTGAAATGGGCACACACCACACAACCTGCCCTGGAGACACTCCATCTGTATTATGATGAGCATTGAGTGATTTAAATAGCATTGTGGCCCACCTTGGAAAAAAGCACTCCTCAAGACAGTAGGTATGTACTTTTGAGTAAACTTCAGTATCCTGAGTAAGCAGGTACACTCTTAGCTAGCTATAGCAGTTTACAAAGAGGCTTCCAGAACTCAATAGAGAGTATCCATATACAAAACAAAAATAAAGAAGATAATTCAGGGTACATTAATGCCTGATTTTCACATCCAAGTGTATTTTACATCCAATTCTACTATTGCAGCAATTACTTCCTTTTGTTTTGTCCACTAACAGTATTCACTCCTCAGACAGCAGCTCCTTGGTAACCTTTGTTTGTTTTCTTCTGCCCACCACACTTAAGGGAATCATTGCCTTATGATTTCTTGCAGCAAGAACAACACTCAGCATTTATTGGGTATGTGGGTGGCCTGCAGACAACACATGTACCCTCGCTGGTCTCCAGGGCAATTTGCTGAAGATCACATAACACACATTTACTTTGATGTAGGGGTGGGAATCATTCAGCCTTTGAGAAGTGGTTGGACTACAACTCACACCAGGCCAAGACAGCATACCATAAAAGGGAAAGGATGCTGAAAGAAACAGTCCAAGACAGACAGTGCAGCACTGGATTGAGACTCTGGAGACCAGGGTTCAAATCCCCACTTGGCCATGTGAACCCACTGGGTGACAAGGCACACTCTCCCAGCCTCAGAGGAAAGCAAAGGCAAACCTCCTCTGAAGAAATATTGCCAAGAAAACTCCATGATAGGTTTGCCTTAGGGTTGCCAGCCAGAAATGACTTGCAGACACATTACAACAACCGTTGAATGACATATGGGTGGCTGCACGTTCCCCATCATTGCTTTAATGGGACTTAAGTTCCAAAAACTGCACACAAGACAACCCAAGAATATCTTAGCTCACCTTCCAGCCCCAGGCTCTGTCATAGCTATCGCACCAATGCACTTCCCTGCTGCCATATCTGGAATGAACCTCCTAATCTGCTCTTTTGAACCATAGTTTGCAATATAAGGCATGACAATATCAGAATGTAAGCTGAATCCTGGTCCAGTACAATTAACATACATTCTGAAAAAGAACAAAAGTAAAAATAGAATTATTTAAAATGCAATTTCACAATGGTTAGGAGCTGAATTTTGCATACATTCTAGGAATACATGAAGAAATCAAAACCATGAAACATTTCATACCTTCAGGTTGAAATTTTATATATTCTGGTGGATGAATGCACTGTGGGAGCAGAGTTATCTATTTGAACGTACGCTTAAGAAGTCAAATCACACAATGGCTCCCCCTGCTGGGAGTCTGAAGAAATTAAGACTATGATCTAAGCCTAGAAGGCAGGACATGTTGGCTGAGAAACAGATAATCAATGGATGTTCTAGACTATACTTGAGGTGATAAACCTGTGTCAGGATTGAACCACTGCAGACCTTGGGCAAGTTACTCTCCTGCTGCCTGGGCAACTTCACAGGGTTGTTGTGAGGATAAATCGGGGAAGAAGAGCTATGCAAGACACTTGAGCTCATTGGAAGAACAGCAGAATATAAATATCCAAATAAATAAAAATGACTGAATAGTCCTCTAGGGAAAAACCCCTCTTCACAGAAAGTTTGCACACATGGGGCAAGGAGTCTACCTTATCTTCCTCCCTGATGTGCTGGCTGCCTGTAGCAAAAAGATGAATGGATTGATGTATGGGCATACAGACAGATGGATGAACATGCATGAAATGTGAAATAGAACAATCAGCACATGCCTATTATATGCAAAAGCTAAAATCTGTGAATACAAACAACTAGTGACAGATTCTACTTTTCTTTATTCCCTAGCAGGGCTGCCAATTTGATGATAAATAGCACCAGGGAGTGGGGAGGGTAGTTAACAATCCTCCCTCATGTCATTTAAACTGCTCCCTCAACCACATGGCTGTGAGTTAGAATGCGAAATCATACTGCAGGGAATGGCACAGACAGAAACATTTTTATTCCCTCTACAACCTTACCCAGCCAAATCAGTAGCCCCACACAGCTACTTTAAAAAAAAAGTCATGTGTATATCTAAGCATATGTTTTACATCTGCGTTGGCCTTAAGAACTAAGTTTTAGAAATAAACTGCAGAAGGAGATAGATTCTTCACTGCATTTGGTTCCAAAAGATGGTAAAGCTGCATCTGGGGTGAACTGCAGCACACTGAACTGACCTTGGGCCACAGTTCCTCTGCCTTAGCTCATTCAACTTCCTTATGAAGGCCAGTAATGATGTCTGGACCTGTGGCCTCTTCACACTAAGCACTAGGGTTGCATTTTAACTGCCCTGACGGCATCCTATGGAATCCTGGCGATGGCAGTCTAGGGAAGGTCATGTGGAATTCTCAGCTGGAAAAGTTCTCTGGTGCCTCTGACCAAACTACAAACCCCAGGATTCCACAGGATGCAGTCATAAAGATGAAGTGGAAGCACAGTGTTATAACTGTGTTGCATTAAAAGGCCCTCAGAGCAGTCTGAAACACAGCTTCTTCCGTCTTGGATATTTGCAGATGACGATGCACTGCCAGGCATCACTGAGCAAATGGAAAATGGGGAGTGAGAGGAAATATAAGCAATGACTGCCTCTCCTTCCTAACCCTTCTCTTAGGCCTTTTTCATGTTATAGTGCTATTATTCCACTTTCAACATCCTATGGAACCCTGAGGTTTGCAGTTTAGGGAAGGGCCTCACTAGGTTTACCACACTCTATCTTTCATGCTTCAAGATGCTGTATTATTGATCTAATACAAAGTTGGGGAACCTGTTGCACTCCAGATGTTAAGGAACTTCTTTCATCAAGATTCCTTACCATTGGTCAAGCTGACAAGGGATGATGGGAATGGAAGATTTGCGAGGGGAAAGAGTAGGCTACTTGGTGGACTGTGTCTTCTTGAATTAGCCTGCTCCAGCTATAAGATCTTCAGGGAAGACACTTCTGTCCTACTACTTTCACAGCTATGACTGGTGGGAATGAAGAAGTGTGCTTTCTTTGTGCCTCCTCCCACACTTTGGGACCCTAGGGAAGTCAGAATGGCCCCTTCTTTGGTGTCTTTTTGGTGGCAAGTTAAGTTCTTTCTATTCCTGCAAGCCTTTGGGAACAGACTGTTAACAAATAAAGTCTTTTTGTGGTGCTGTACTGTTCTTAATCTTTCATTTAAATCAACATTTTAAATGGTTTTATATTCTGTTGTTAGTTTAATTCTGTTTTAATTTCAAGTTTTAAATGTTTTTAATTATATGTGCTTTTACTGCCTTATGTAAGCCACTTTGAGTCCTGGTCGAAGAAAAAGGTGGGCCAAGAGTTCTCCTGCTCTGGCCTAAGAGAATATTCCTTGAAGCTATTTATTTAACCGTTGAGTAAAAGCATCTTACAATTTAAGCACTTTACCTATCTTTTCAGGCTCCTGCTTAAGATCTCATAGGAAAGAGGTAAAAATTTCTAGTTACTGCTACAGTAGCAAGAAGGAAGAGCTAAGCTGAAATAGTCTTATTTTTAAGTAGATTGTCCCACCCTTTATAAGGCCTGCATAAGATTTGAAAGCAGGCATTGGCTGGCAGGCACCTGGGTCAAAATGAAGACTAAACCACACACCCAACAAGTTCAATGAACTCTTTTAAATGAATTAGCAACTCAGAACAATTGTCCATCACTTTTTTACCAGGAAACATGAAAGGGAAACAATGTTTCTGAGAAAATCTGCAACAGGAAACCAAAAAGAGACTTAAAGTGAAAGAATCCTTCCCAGGGCATCTGGTACTTACTGCTCTTCCCAAACGACTGCTGCAGAGAAGAGATCCCCTCCAATGCCGTCATGTTCTTCTGATATATTGACACCCAGCAGGCCCTGTTGTCCAGCTTTTTCCCAGAGCTCTCTGCTCACCTGCCCAGCCTTCTCCCACCTGCATACAAAACATGATTGAGTCAAGTCAATGGAATTCACTTTACAGCTTTGGTAGTGGGTGTAAAACAGATAACTGTGCAATAAAAATAACGGTTTCATTGCTGTGGGGGGAAAAGACTTTAGCAACAAAACAGCATGCAACCTCAGGGGAAATGATATTATTTACATGAAGGAGAGAAAATGTGCATGCACATGTCCAGACAATACTCTTCATACTATATGGTGAGGAGTAATAAATTACAAAGATATAAAGTGAAGATACTTTCAGAGTTATAAAGCATAATTTAAACAAATGGAAAGACAAAAGAAGTGGTTCTGTACAGCTGCCTAGTTTGAACTGAACCAACAATATCAAGTTCCCTTTTTAGTTTGCAGTGTAAAATTATCAGGCACAGGCATTTGAAGTGTTAATTGTACTAGCAGCCAGATCATACTTCTTTTTCCAAATTACTTTAATGTTAAGACTGATGCAGTTTTTTGTATGACGTGGGGAAAGAATGAAACATTTCCAAAACTCAGATGCTAGAATTAAACAAATGAACTGAATGAAAACACAGGAGAAAACGAAACAAAATAAACAGCGCTTATTTTTTTATTTGTGTGGATTGAAGAAGGGACAAATGACAGTGTTAATTCTTTTTCATTTAACCAAGGTACCCTGCATTTAATAATCACTATAGGATGTGATGGTGTCAGCATGCTCTCTAACAATACATCCTGCAAATGGCAAAATACAAGAGGGCTGAAGTGGCCTCTACAGTGGTCAGTCTTAGAGGAAGAACAGAACAACAATGAAGCCTCAGGGGAGGTGAATCACAAAGGAGAACACTCAAGGCAGCTTAGAAGCACTGAGCTGAAAGGGAACCAAAGGACACTTAACTCAAACATCTGCCTTAAGGAAGGAGCAGAACTTGGAAAAGTTACTTGTTTCTAGATGACAATTCCCAGAATCCTCAGCTAGCATCCCTCATTCCAGAAACTTGCCAGCCAGAAAGTAACCTGTCCAAGATCTGGTGCCACACACCCAGCAGACTCCTACAGATGAACTCACAAAGCCTAGAGACCACGCGGCTCCAGATATCATAATCCAGGCTGGACAGCTTCAGCTGCTTGGGGAGCATTTTAATCTTCATTGGGATGTTGGTGTGCTACCCTCTCCCGTTTTTCAGAACTCCAGACCTTACCCCAGTAACCCCGTAGCCAGCCAACCAACCTATAAAAATGGTTACTTGTGACCCCTGAAGCCCCCAGAGGCTGTAATCAGCCATTTAAAGCTTATTTTAGGCCTTCTGGTCACATCTGGGTTTTTGAAAGAGCAATTTCAACCTTAAAGCAACATGTGGGAGGGGTGTTTGAAATAGCCAATCATGCCCCCTGGAGGCTACAGAGGGGCACAACTGGCCATTCTTAAATAGTTGTTTTTCCTGGCATGGCACGGTTGGGAGAGGCAGGGTCTACCCAGGGAGCACCCATGAGGCCTGTGGCTAGCACTCTGCCCACCTCTGTCATAAACAAAGGAACTGCAGCACAGAATCTGAAAAAGGATATTCAACAAGAAAAGGTCAGCTCTAGAAAAGACCCCACATTCCTGCTGAACAACCACTGGGGGGAGGGGGCAGAAGCAGAAAGAGCATATGCTTTTCTTTAGCCTTACAGATCATTTGGATACAACAAAATAAGGAATAAGAAGCACAATCTCACTTGCCTATGAGGAGTATAATTACACTTTTCAAAGATTGGAACTGTCAACTACACTATTACAAAAAAAAGTTAAGCCAAAATGTAAAGCGTCTTTTCCTTAAAAATTCCATGTATTCCAGAAATGACAGCATTCTTATTTGGTATTTTCTACACACATACACCCTCCCCACACTACTTCATCATTTCCACACAGCTGTACTCATGGTATGTAGTAGCTGTTGTGGTGAATTATACAAAGCATGATGGGCAGCGAAGAACTGGAGGGAGAGAAGAAGGTGCAGGAAGAGGAAGCCTGAGGTATATTCTCATTGGTGTCAGGTGTACACATGGGAAGGATGCAACAAGGTGAAAGAGACAGAGGGCGTGGATGGATAGATGATGGTGAAAAAAGACAGAGTGAGCATGAATGTGGATAGGGAGATTAGATGAAAGGTGGAGAGGGGGAAGAAATTTGGGGTGAAATAGGGGAAAATACAGAAGAATTTATGGACTTGGAGGAGATACCTACAACATGTAGAGATATCAACAAGACATGGGAGGAAGATAGAGGGGACAGGATACTAGAGAGAGATAATGATGAGAGAAGCAGAGAGTTTACCACTATTCACTCTTGGGTTGAATAACCCTGGTATGGTACAAAATAGCTGTAACCCACATAAGGCCTTCTGTCCCAGCTGCCACTGGCCTGGTCTTGGAGAGAGAGGAAAAAAAGCAGGCATAGGTCCATCATGCCTAGGCCCCGAAGTACATGAAAGCCCTCCTTCCATCCCAAGAAATACATTCCTCAAACAAACTGGAGAAACAAGTAAGCCTTGATCAGAATAGCAGTCTTCCCCAATCTGCTTTGGTTTTCATGTAACAAAGAATGAGGTTGATGTTTTGAAAGTGTTGTTAATGCATGTGCCTTTCTTCCCAATTTTTTTAAATCAGGATTTTGTTCTCTTGCCTTTGTATTTCAGACAATACCTCCTGAGATATGGAAGGAAATCATGGAGGAGTAATAAGAGGAGAAAGAAGAGAGCTCAACAGTAAAAAAAAAAAGTAGCCTCCTACAGAAACAACACATACTGAGCAGTATGTTAAACTGCTTTTCCTCAACCAAAATTTTTGCAGAGTACAGCAGCCCCTCCAAATTTGCAAGGGGTTGGGGCGCAGAACCCTCGTGAAAGTGGAAAAACTGTGAATAACTCTCCCTGATGATCCCCCTACCATTTCTCTTGTTACTTATTGTTTCCTAAAAATAATCTCTATCAATCATGAATCTAATAGTCTGATTTTTATTACCTGGTACTATTGATGGCAGCTCTGGCATTTAGCTTATATTTATAAATAAAGATGTTTGTGTTCTGTATCCTTTCTGTGTGTATATATTTTTAAATTCACTTTCTCCCTTTCATTGGGTGGGTTGGTAGAAAACAAGGCTCTCCAAAATTCCTGCAGCTGTTTCCTTTTCTCCCTTTTTAAAACCAGGACTACATGGTGGGGAGAACAAAATCACAGATGGTATTTTTCATCCTCATCCTGGCAAGGTTGTTAGTGTAGCAATGCAATGTAAATTTAAATGCCAAGTTAGAGTTAATGTTAAGTGTAATGAATGTCCCTTTTTATTATAAATTTAATTATTGTATGTAGTTATTGTATGGTTTTTTTTTACTTTTTCACTTATATATAACATAGTGACACTTTCCTACTAACTTTCCTATCTCTGCATTTTTCCTTTGCAAACATTAAAAACTAGCTGATATGAGCATTTCTTTAAAAGCAAGTGACTTTGTGTTAAATGAACCTTGCTCTGACAAGACATAAGACTTGTAGTAAATATGCTTATGTGGTAAATATGGTGAAGATATTGTTCACAGTAGTCAGATTAAACACAAACTATTTTATAATAAGCACAATCCTATACATTATCTTTTCTGGAATAAGTCCTACTGTCCTTGCCGAAGCTTATTTTCAAAGAAAGCAGCAGGATTTATACATTAAATCTATCTATCTATAAAAACAATATAAAATAAGTAAATAAATAACTTTCTTCTTGTCTTTTTTATGACATCCTTAAGCAGCCAACAGGTAAAACAATATACTGTGGGCCTTCCATATATGCAGGTGTTCTGTTCCAGGAACCCCCGAGAAAAGTGAAATTCACAAACACTCAGGTCCTGTTATATTCAGTGGCAGTGATGTGCATTCAGACATTTCAGCACATCTGCATGAATGCTGGCATTTTAGGCATAGGGACATGATGCTCTGCATGACCTGGAAATTGCCATGGGGAGATTACGGGTAAGGAGGACCCTCTACAAACAGTTTACACAATTCCAAGCTAAGATTAATGAATATCATACATATTCACTGCTCTTTGGAGGTTCCCTGCCAGGGTGGAGAGATTAGAAGGTGTCAGGGAGAAGCCCCGACCCCCTCCATTCTCCCAGCGCTATGGGACCCCTTTATAAGTCAATCCTGGTTTTTAGGTCAATTTTTAGACATACATTTTATGACTTATACAGAAGTATATATTGTAATTCAAACAAGTTCAAACAGCTTTAAAAGGCCAAAAGAGGTTTTTTTAAGTCATGCACATGCTTAAAATGAAATACACAGGTGGCATCTGATGATATGACATTAACTTAATATTAAATCAGACTCCAAAGGCTTTAATGAAAGCCATATCTTGACTTAGTGCTAAAAAAGAATACAAAATTGGCACCAGTCAGGCCTCTAAGGGGACAGCATTCCACAAGTTATGTGCCAGAGGTATAATCAACCTACATTATATGATCAAACTAACAGTTTAATCCCTCATGATATCCTTCAATGTACACTCAAAACAGCTATCGCTGTTGCTATCAGGAGGAACTGATCAACAACGCCATTGAAAATATCCTGTCAATACCAATGCCTGTCAAGACGATTGTTCGTTCTAGGCGGGAAGGTTTCACCGAGACTAGTGTCAGACTTCTCCACTGCTGGAGGGAGTAGAATGTCATTTAATATCTCTTCTAACAGAAGCAGGGCAGAACGGATTTACCCTATTTAACTTACTGTGCATGATTTGGAACCACTTCCTCTTGGAAGAATTTCCTCACACTTTGCCGAAAGATATCATGATCCGAGGAAAAGATCCTTCGAGTTCCAATGTCCATTAATGTTTTAGCAGAGGATGTTTCAAGGCGTGCAGAGTCATTTTCAGAATGAAGGTATCTTGAAAAATAAAATTAAATAGATTGTTAAACAGGTATAGAATTAAACAGCTACAGAAAGTAAACAGCTAATTTATAAATTATTGTCTGCATAGGAGGAATCACAGGATGCACTCCAATTAGTATGGGGGTATGATTTTACAGAAGTAATAAATATTAAGAACTGGGTTAAAATACGGGACATGAGAATATTGAGATCTATGTCTGTAAGAATTAAATTTTTTTAAGTTAGTTTGGAGATGGTATTTAACCCCGTTGAAATTAAGTCAAATAAGTGCCAATCACTCAAATTTGTGCTGGAAGGGTTGCCAAGAAACTGGCTCCTACTTTCATATGTGGTGGGAATGTGAAAGTGTATTGAAATTCTGAAGGTTAGTTTTTATAGAAATGAAGGAAATAACTAATCAAAATATACAGTTAGATCCTAAGTCAGCTTTGTTATCAATATTTGATAAGGAACAAACTAAGTGGCCAACAAAAGAACTAATTTCCATTTTATTAACTGCAGCAAGGCTAAGGATAGCCAAGAATTGGAAAATAAAGCAAAACTCTCATTTAAATGAATGGTATAAAGAAGTATATAGCTATTAATGATAAATTGACTTGCAATATTAAAGAAGGAGGCATTAAAAAGATATTTTTATGGATATTTGGGGTGAATTTTTTGATTATGTGTTAATAAAGGAGAAAGGAAGTAAACCAACAGAAAAATCATTCCAGTTTTGGAAGCGGAATGAAGTGGTTATATCTCTAATGGTCCCAATTGGAGGGAACACTTATGATTTAATTATAGAGTAGACTGAGATTAAGAATTTATGGATATAAGCAGCTTGTAAGTTTATGTTTATTATGTATTATGTATTGTGTTGTGTGTTGAGCATTTAAAAAAATTTAAACAGCTATAGAAAAAACATCACATGCTCTTTTTTTGATCGATGAGTTTCTTTTTGATTATACCTGCTGTGATCACATTCTTCCTGTTAGAAGCAGGACAGAATTAAAGGTTACAGAAACAGTTGCCAGTGAAAATGACAGCCATGTTTAAAGCTACTCTTACCCTTCTGTAACACTTAGCAGAATATCCTCATCTCTTGCTGTTTACTGCACTGAGGATTTCCACAGCCAGTGGCTGTCAGTATTGCGATGCAGTACTGCTTGGTGATCCTGAACATAATCTAGGGCATGTCAGTGGTCTTATGCCCATGCATTTTTATCTTGCTGCTGGTTTTCTGTGCTGAAATGCTTTCCTCTATGCTGCTGATATTATTTTGACTCTATGTGCTGTTTCATTAGTCTTAGGCTTAGTAAGTCTTAGCCCTTAACTACTACTATTTACACTGTCACACAACTTTGGTTAGTGGGTGGTTTAAAAGTGCATAAACAAACAAACATAACTGTACTAATACAGGGTGCAAGCTCTGCCTGTTTTAGCAGCAGTCTTGTTTTCCCCCCACAACATTTAGTTACTAATTGCAGATCAGTATAGAAATTTTAGCAATATAGTGGCCCCTTCACTTTCACGAGGACTCCCATTCTCTTGCCTTTTGCACACTGAGGGCAGAGGCAAGGGAATGGGAGGGAGAGTTCTGGAGGGGAGAAGAAAGGTTCAGGGGAGCCTTCCCTCACCCATTCCTTTCCCTTTTGCCTCAGGGCAAGTTCTCAGTGCCAGGGCCAAAGGCAAGAGAAATGGGGGGAGCTCCAGAGGGCAGAAGGAAGGCTCATGGGTGCTTCCGCCCGTTTTCTTGCCTTTTATCCTGACAGTTACCTCTCTTCTCCATGCCCAAAAAAAATGCAAGGGAATGGGAGTAGGAAAATAAGGGGGGAAGTCACACAGAACCTCATGAATAATCAAATTCAGGAAGGTCAAACCTGTGAATGTGGATGGAGCCCTGTATTACCTAAACTAAATTTCTTTGCCAAATGAAATAAACAAAAATTATACTATTAATGCAATACTCTTTGGATTCAAGTTCATTTGTGACTGAAATTGATCTGGTTTCTGTCTTCATTTAACTGCAGGTGCTTTGATAAGCAGAACTGTGTTCTTTCAGAATCAGTTCAGTTCCCTTTTGTTATTGTTAACTGACTTTGGTTTGTGGCAACCTTATGAATGAGAGATCTTCCAAGATCTCCGCTGTGTCATTGACAGCCCTGCTCAGGTCGTGCAATCCCAGACCTGTGGCTTCCTTCATTGAGTCTGCCTGCCTATAATGCAGGCTTCACTTAACTGCAATTCACGTGAATGCTGGGTAGAACAATTGCTCGTTCTGATCAGCCATTGTCTCTACATTTCATGAAACAAAGAAGAAATGAGAAGCAGAATAACCAAAAGTAACATTTCACTACCCCCCCGCCCACTTTACCATTCAGTTACAATTTAGTCCTCAAAGTAGTGACTTCTACAGCAGAAAAGAATACAAATCCAAAAATCAATTTAAATATTGGTTGAGGAGGACAATTCAAACTGTATCAGCCCACATGCAACTGAATACATAGTTGCATTTAAATTAATTTGTTTTAATACCTATTTAAGTAAAAAGTTTTTCAGCTGATGTCAAAAATAATACAGTATTGCAGCCAAGCATGCGAGTAATAGGAGATAACTCCCAGTATAGGATGTATAGGACGTCCTCTCTTCCATAGCGCTCTTGTCTTAACAGATACCATAAAGAGAAGGGTCTCCTCTCTCGACCTTAATATCTGCACAGGCTGGATAAGAGGAGGTGCTCCTTCAGATACTATGTTGTAAAAAGTCAACAAGTCCTGCTTATGAATCAGCTTTTATTAGTGGAATGGGGAGAAATAGTTCTCCTCCTCTCCCACTGGCTGAATTTCTAGCATACCCTCAAAATCTGATTAAGGAAGTTAGGTGTCCTTCTCTAGGCGGATTGCAAGGGGAAGAGATCTGTAAGCATAAATCTACTTGTGCAAGACTGGATTTTGCCACAAGATTTTAAGTCACACCAATCATGTCTTGCAACACAATGACTTTGTTTCAGTGTATCTGTTATGAAAACACCACAGAATAAATTAGTATCAGTCTGATCCTCAAGCCAGTGAAACCAGACAACCTGGATTTAATGTGGTATCATTCTATTGACTAAAAGAACTTGGTAGAGGAAGAGCTCATCAACTAAACTTTATTGACTAGTTCATGTTGGGATTTGTATCCCACTTGATTTGCAGAGCTGCAAAGTGGCTCACAATGGCAAAATAGCAAAAGCAGCAACAGACAGCAGAAAAATCAATTTTATGAGAGGTCTTCCTAGCTTCTCATTAGCTAACCATGCTATCTTAAATCAATAACTCAATGTACAAGACAGAAATGACAACGTTAAATGAACTGTACACTGTAGGAGAGCCAGCGTGGTGATGTGATTTGGGTGTTGAGACTAGGATACTGGGACACCAGATCTGAGTCCCTGCTCAGTCATGAAAACCCAATGGGTGTCCTTGGGCAAGTCACACCCTCGCAGCTTCAGAGGAAGTCAAAGGCAAGCCCCCTCCAAAAAAGTCTTGACAAGAGAATGTAGTGAAAGGTCACCATAAATTGGAAATTGCTTGAAGGCATGCAACAAGGCTGCTAGCATCCTGATAGAAGACATTTCTTCAGCAATTGTATGTAAGCCTCTATAATTGAGGCAGGGGTTGTTTAGTAATTAAAGTTACTTAAAACACACACACACACACAAATCTTTCTACAACGTGCAGAAATCCATAAATCCACTTATGTTCCTCAACTATTCATATCTACCCTGTTTCACTACCTCTACATCGAGTGTCAAAGTTCATTTGCTATTGGTCCTCTCTACCAATGCCTTTTCTGAAATAGCCTAGCTTTATATTTTCCTCACTTTCAGATACTGGTCAATTATCTCTTTTGAAACTGTTCCAAGACTGGCCCTAACATTAGTCATAGTGAAATGGCTGTCTCACTGAAAAGATTTTCAGTGTCATCAAAAGGCAGAAAACTGTTAGTTATTTAACTTGTAACTACAGCCTGCCCTCCACATCTTTATATTAAACACTCACAGACTAGATTATTCATGGATTATTTTCCACCGCCTCTGCTGCTGCCTTACCGGTACTCCATGTTTTATAGGGACTTACAAGTCTCACTTCATGTTCGCAGTCTTTCTGCAAGCATCATCAAGACTAAGAACTTGAACGTCCCTGTTAAAAATGATATAGGGCAGTAGCAGACATGACAGCAAACACTGCCACCCACCCACTTCTGCCTTATAAAGGAACCCCATCACTTCAAAGGAAAAACTGGGTGGCTGGTGTAATGCTCACCGCAGCCAATAAATATCTGCATTTTTTTTTCATAACATGAAAGGTATTTGTGGGATTGTCTGCTCCACACGCCAAAATAACTTGCCTGAATCTAAGTACCATTCACTTTGACTTTAACCTGGGGGCGGTGATGGTGGCTACATTTGGCACTTTCCCTCAGACAGCAAAATGTGTTAAACCAGCCCCAGGTTCCTTCCTTCTTCTCTGCTTCAATCTCATTCCCATCCATCTAGCTTAGACTAAAGCCAGTAAATGTAAGCCAGAGTGGTACTGCGGTTTTAGTGCTGAACTAGACCCCTGGGAGTCTAGGAGCCCATTCACACTATAGAATGATAGTGTTATTATTCCACTTGAACAGCCATGGCTGCATCCTATGGAATCTGCGTGAGATTCACAGTTTAACCACAGGCACCAGAGGAACTCTCTGACTGAGGATTTCAATGCCCCGGCCTCAACTGCCAATCCCAAGTTCCGACAGGATGGAATCACAGCAATTAAAGTGGAACAATAGCACTATGCAGTTGGTTCTTCACATCTGCTATGGTTAGGGGAGCAGGACTCTCACAAAAGTGGAAAAATCGCAAATATCAAAATGTGTGCGTCTGCGTGAACGGGGCCAATGCACAGTGGGAAGAATGGGCACCCAAGGTCCAAATCAGGTCAGGAAATAGAGAGGGGAGGAATTAGTTGGCATGGTGGTCCTATACTTCCTTTCTCTCGCCCATCTCCTTCCTCGGGTGTGCGAGGAGCATCGGGAAACAATTTGTAGTGTTGAGAAATCAGGCTGTGACCTTTCTTAACTTAAATCAGGCTGTTGCTGGCCAGGCAGCAGCAAGTGGAAGAGGAGGAGGACTAGAGGCGGGTTTTTAAAGGGCTGCACGGCCTGATCACAGCCTCTGAGAAGAAAAGTTACCCTGGGAAAGAAAAACCAGAGGTGGGTGGGGAGCGGGGTTGAAGAAATCCACAAATAATCAAATCCGTGAAAGTCAAATGCATAAATATGGAGGACTGACTGTAATTCTATTTTGTGAACAGGCTCCAGGATTCAAATTCCCACCCAGGCATAGAAACCCACTTGAACCAAGGCGTGATCTCTCTCAGCCTCAGAGGAAGGCAGTGGCCAAACTTCTCTGAATCAATTCTGCCAAAAAAACCCTATCATAGCGGTCACCATATGTCAGAGTTGACTTATAGCCACATAACAACAAAGCCATACCCTGAATCATGTGCCTGTATTCCACAGCAGCTAAAACTCTCCTAGTGTGAAAAAAAAATCTTAACTGAGTTGTAAAACAGCTGCAATCCCTCTCCTCACAGCTATAAATAAAACCTGAAGATCAGAGCAGAAGACTGATTTCTGCACATTTCTGCTGGTTAACAGGCTCCTTATAATGTTTTCTTGCCCACTGCAATTCTCCTCTCAGGCGTCGCACTAAAAAGTGAAACTTTGCTTCCTGTTATCTCTGACACAGTGTCTTTATCTAAAAAACATTGCATAGTGCGAAACTAGGTCGGAGTTCAAAGCTGGCCTTTTCAGCCTCGTGGGACTAACAAGAGTCTGATATTTCCAACTACAGTTTGTAAACTGGAGCTACAGGCACTTTACTTTCCTACCACAGTTTCTTCCAATTCAAGCCTTGGGGTCACTTTCTTGTATTCAATTTGACAAGCGCATGGCCACCTTCCTGCATCTGCACCAGTTTATCCCCTCCTAATCACAGCTGCCATGTTTTCAAAAACCTCTGGATTTCAGCAATTGTGAGGTCAGCAGAAATTGGATGGGTGAATTCCTTACTCCTCCTGCATTTTCTAGTGATATTGCACCACGTCAGTTGCACTGCTTTTCTGCAGAACAACTAGCACCGGGTGTGTCAGAAAAAGAGGTGAGTCAACGTTAAATGAAATAAATAAATCCAAGGCAATATTAGAATGGCTGTCATCATCTCCCACTCCTACACGCAGCTATGGCAATAAGCAGGCTTCCCAAATTTTGACCAGCGCATGCTGGCAAACGCAGCTACCCCGCCACACAACATTTGCCACCCTCAACCCATGGTCAGAAAGTCAAATACAGAGAATCTTCCTGCTGGAGACATCCCATAATATCTAGAGCACTTTCAAGTTTGCAAAGGGAGAATGAGTCCAAACTGACTTTTCTGCTGCAAGGGGTTAATAATCCCTTTGTGACCAGGTTGGTGTTTGTTTGTTTTTTTGCATGTAAAGCAGCTAAACTGAGGAAGCAAGAAGCACATAAAGGGTTTGCCTCCATGTGTAATTTTTATTTCTATTATTAGAGGGGTTTTGTTAGTAACTCAGAAGGGGAGGTCTTTTCTAATCTGAAAAACTGTTTTTCAACTGCATATATTATTTCGTATTTTATCATTTTACCAGGTACGGATGTGCCTGTTTGCTGACGCGTTTCTGTTTTCACTCTTCCTTTCCTATTTGTCTGAAACAGTCCGAAGACTTGCTCAACAAAGATATGTGAAAAATGCTGGGGGGGAAATGCAACATTTTTAATAAGGTAAAAATAAGAACAATGGAAATGTATTGTATATTGAAGGTGGTACTAAAGGAAATGATGTCTTGGTAATACAAAAATATCTAAAACGTCTAAGTAATTGGGGATAAGGATTAGGGTTTGAGAACTGAAATAAAAGGTGTAGGAAATTTATGAAATATATATAGTTGAAAGAAGGTAACAATAGATAAGGTAGGAGGGTACCCTGAGTTTCAGTAGGCGGGAGGGAAGGGAGGGAGGATTTTCCATGGGAATTGATAGGATTGTACGTATGATGTATGTATATGAGAAAATGTATGGGTTAGGGGAAAAGGTAATATGTATGTGAGAGAGGTTTTTGTAATTTTTTATATATTTTTCAATAAATAAATTTAAAAAAAAGATAGGTGTCTGTGGTGTTTGCAAAGTGATTTAGAAAGTTGAACTGAGTCCCTCTTCCACCCTCTGCTGCTATCTAGGCCACTTAGGCCACTTATCCATGCAAACACTCTTAGGCCACTTCCGCACTAGGGCGTTATAGCGCGATGATTCCACTTTCAACCTCCTATGGAATCCTGGGGTTTGCAGTTTCGGGAGGGGCCATCCGGCCCCTCCCGAAACTGCAAACCCCAGGATTCCATAGGAGGTTGAAAGTGGAATCATCGCGCTATAACACTCTAGTGCGGAAGTGGCCTTATATTTGAATGGCGTGTTTCCCCTCCTGCAGGCAAGGGAGAAATAAATCCCTGCGGCGGCGGCTCCTTTTAATTCCTGAAAACCTGAGCCCTGACAACTGCCTCCAAGCTGCCAAAGCGTCCTCTGCAGAGAATTCCGGGCCCAGGGGACGCTTTGGGGGGCTGCCTTTGGCGGAAAAGTTCTCCCACCCCGAAAGACCTTCTCCCCGCCCTTAGCCCAGGAGCCTCTTTTACGCCCCAAACTAACGCCTCCCACACCCAGAAGAGGCTCCCTCCGGCCTCCCTTCCCCGCGCCTTTCCCGCCCGAGGGAGGCCAGAGGGCAGCTGCCCGGCGGAAAGCGCTCACCTGGCCGGCGCCCTCCTTTCGGGGAGGCAGGAGAGCCCCCTCAGGGCGCGGGCCACCGGCAGCCTGGACGCGGCCATGTTGCCGCTCCCTTCCACAACCCCGCCGGCCCGCCCAGGGGAAGGCCTCTGGCGGGCGAAGGAAGGGCTGCAGCCCCGGCCCCGTCGCCCCACCGGCTCTTGAGGGAGGCGCCTCCTTCTTTCTCTCTCCCCTGCAAACTCCCTTTGCCCTTTGGACTCAGTTTACGGCGGAGCAGGCGGAGAAAAAAAAGGGGGGGTGTAAGAGAGAGAAACCCAGACGTTTTAAAAGCAGCCGAAAACGTGGCCTCGCAGAGGATTAATCAGAACTGCCCCTGACAAATGGGGACACTGGGAGGGTGTCATCCTACAGCACTTTCTGGAGGGAATGGGGAATAAACCCTATCGTTTATGACCGTTTCCGCACTAGACTGTTGTAGCGCTATTGTTCCACTTTCAACGTCCTATGGAATCCTGGGGTTTGCAGCCGAAACTGCAAACCCCAGGATTCCATAGGAGGTTGAAAGTGGAATCATAGCGCTGTAACACTCTAGTGCGGAAATGGTTTCATGCATAAAAGGATCAATGCAGTGTTACATCTTAACTGGTTCATTTCAAGCCCATGAATTAACCTTTCCTCACTATTATCAATGGGACCCAGAAGGGGTTTACTGTGACTCTCGCAGGCACCTCCTGAGACTTCATGGAACTGCACTCTATATCTGATGTGCAAGGATGCTCTTTTGCTATGCGCTCAAACAGAGCTTTCCAAACTTTTCGTGTTGGTGGCACACTTTTTCTACATGCGTCATTGCATGATGCAGTAATTCAGCTTTACTAGCAAACTGGAGATGCCTAGAGGCGTATCTAGGGTAGGGAAAGGCAGCCCCCCCCCATTCCTGGCCTGCTGCTGTTGCCCCCCAGGGAGAGTGGTGGCAAGGGAAAGGCAGACCCCTCTCACCTGCACCTTGCCCACTGCTGTCACTCTTGCCAGGGAAAGGCCCCAGCAAGGGCGACGGCAGCGGGCCAGGCTCAGGTGGGGGGAGGTCTTTTTTGGCCAGGGAGGTGACACACCAACACACAACTGGTGATACCCTAATGTGTCACAACACACCATTTGGAAAGCCCTGCACTAGGAGATGCTGGCATTGTGTAACCTTGATGGAAGGGGCTTTTTTGCAGGGATAATTTGAAACCAAGCAAGATGGGTGATAAAGGAAATGCACTACATTACATTAGGAGCGAGATCATTCTTCAAGGCCAGGTATGTGCAATGTGCAATTGTCTACCAATCTGGGTCATGTTCCTTATCTATCAAGGTCACTGCTAGTCATCCCAACAAAAGCCATAGCAGCAGCATTAAACAGAACCCAGACCTAGACTGCAAAAGTTAAAGACAGTAGTCCATCTTTTAAGAACACATGCTCATGTGTTATGCCATGGGCCGTTTCCGCCCTACACTGTTACCGTGGTGTTATTCCACTTCAACATTCTATGGAATCCTGAGGTTTGCAGTTTAGGGAGGGAGATTTAGAATTCACAGCCAGAGAGCTCTTTGGCCTCAGTAAACTACAAACCCCAGGATTCCACAGGATGTTGAAAGTAGAATAATAACACTATAACAGTGTAGGGCCACAGATATAGCAAATGCTCATTGGAAAAGACAATAATGCTGGGAAAAGTGAGGGAGAGTTGGAAAACAGGAAGATCTCATTACCGATGGATTGACCCAACCAAGGAAGTTATGGTCCTGAGTGTGCAAGACCTGAGCAAGGCTGTTAATAACAGCATCTCTTTAAGGTCTCTCATCCATATAGTCACCACACACTGAAGCCAGCTTGATAGCCAATAACAGCAGCACACACTTTGCAAGTAGTTGGTCATAGAATCATAGCATCTTAGAGCTGGAAGAGACCACATGGACCATGAAAGAATACACAGCTACATAACAAACACCTCTGAGAGATGCTCAGCCTGAGTTTGAAGACTTCCAAAGATGGAGAGTCTACCACCCTTTGGCATAGTCTATTCCACCATTGAAAAGCTCTTACAGTAAAAAAACAAAGTTCTTCCTAATGATCGGGTGGAATCTTATTATTTGTAATTTTTATCCATTGCTTCATGTTCTAGCCTTTGGAGCGGAAAAAACTCCCAAGCTTGCTCCATTTATTACATGGCACACCTCTCAATATTAAACGATAGTTATCATGTCACCCACAGAACCAGCATGTTTGACCATTGGACCATGACTATGACTAGACCAAAGTCTATTTCCCTGCCTGGCCACAGAAAACCCACTGTGTGACTTTGGGCATATTACTCTCAGCCCAAGAAAACCCATGATAGGTTCATCTTGGGGTTGCCATAAGTTGGAAAAGACTTGAAGATTCACAACAAACATGTTATCTTTCAGTCTTTTCTTCTCCAAGCTAAACATACCAGCTTCGTTAGCCATTCCTCGAAAGGCTTGGTTCCCAGACGTTTGATTATCTTGCTTGCACTTCTCTGGATGTGTTCCAGTCAATAACCTTCTTGAACTGTGGTACTCATAACAGGAAACCATATTGCAGATGAGGTCTGACCAAAGCAGAGTAGAGTGGAACTCCCCTTGATCTGGACACTATGCTTGTGTTGATGTAGCCCAGAATTACATTGGCTTTTTGGGCTGCTGCATTACATTGTGCATAGCTGGATCTCAGACAGCCAGAAATGAGGAAATTCTCTTCTTCAGAACTGCTGCCAGTCAGAGTAGACGTAGTAGGTGAGATGGACAATAATTTTACCTGACTAATATCAGAGGCTGATCCCTCAGTTCTTAAAATAATCTTCCATCCAAGCCCTTGATACATTTACCAAGGAAAAAGTCCTGGTACATTCATTCACTAGAATGACCTTTCTACTTCTCTGTACAGGAAGATATTTGATGAATGTGCTAGGGAGATGGAATTGTGCAGTACACAGTTCTATAAGGTGGCATATGGGAAAATCTTCTTGGATTTCTACTAATGTTAATTTATCTTTATGTAGTAATCCAGCTATGAAGTGAATGTAAGAAAAATTTCTTCCTTAGAATTTGATGCTAAAACACAGTAGTAATTCTTCTTCTTTTAGAAAACAAGTTTAACTATGTAAATCTGTTATTTCTCATCATAAATCATAAGCTTCTGTTGTCAGAAATTAACAGGCTAACTTTGTTTATACTAAGCAAATGGAGTGGACAGAGTTTAGAAAAAGCCATATGATTATATATATGGCAGGTTGCCCATATACGTGTGACCAGTGTACACACTTTCACTTATCCATGCTGAAGTGCAATCCAAAAATGTTTTGTTGATGTCTCTTTTTGTTTTTTTAATAATATGTATATTAAAATAAAAATAAGTAAAATTCAATTTATTAATATACCTATTACATTCATATAATAGTATATCTCTCAAGTTCCTTATTTTTACATACTTTGAATAGTTACTCTTGTCTTGATTGTTATGTCTACATTCTTCATATCAACAGCCACAAATGTATTCAGTAGCCCACATAACAATAAATGTTGGTTCAAAAAACAGAATAAGGTGCTTATTGGCATCTCCATGTATTTATATTTATATTACAGACCATTAACTTACCCCCCAACTCCCATACTTCCCTTCCACAAAATCTGTGGGTGTTTCCATATCTGTTATCCCCCATTTGCTTAATGTACAGTCAGCCCTCCACATTTGCGAGTTTCACTTTTGCAGATTTGATTATTCACGGACTGTTTGCTGTCACCTCCGCTGCCTTCCTAGGTCATTTTTAATAGGGACTGCAAGCCTCGTGAGACTGAGAAACTGCAAATGAGGCTTATAAGTCTCTGTGAAAAATGGTGTGGGGCAGCAATGGAAGTGGCAGTAAGCTCCACCAGCCACCTATTTCTGTCCTGATGCCTCAAAGGTTGGTGGGTTGAATATAGTGATTTTACTTTGTGTGTTAAATATGGTTTGGGAGGGCCTAGAGTTATTCACAGTTTTTCTACTTTTGCAGTGGTCCTGGGCCCCTAACCCTAACGAATGTGGAATGATGACTACATTAGTACCAATGTATCTCTATTGATTCCCAACTTACTTTTCCTTTTGTTTCTTAATTTGTACCATCTATGCTTTGTTATTCGTGTAGCTGTTAACACCATTTTTAAAAAACTTTTCTGTTCTTAATATTTATACCCTATTTCCTTCATTTCCAGTTGATGTCTCTTTTTTGACCACACGTTGTTAATTGTTATGTTTTTATCAGTTGTGCACTGGCTTTGGACTGCAAATAATGGCTACAGACTCTTCTTTCTCTTAGATTCTAAAGGTCTGTTAAATTTCAAGGCCTCTACTGCATACTTGTCTCAATACCTACATCATTCATCTCATTGAAACAAATAGTGTTTTGCTATCCACATTTTTCATTACTCATGATAAGTTGGGGAATGTGTCACCTGTGGATATGGAGGACCCACTGTATATAATTATTTTATCTTAGCACATTTGACAGAAATAAAAATGGTGGGTATCTGCCAGCAAGAGTTGATTTGTAGCATCTGTGGATTTTTAAATCAATATTTGATCTGGTACTTGGAGAATTTGTAGGATAAACTAAAGGCTATATCAATTGCTAACTGGGAGGGGTTAGACCTCGCCAAAAAAATTTGTATTTGGAAAGTTTTGTGTAAATTTGATGCTATGTAGGAGGTCATCCATCAAGTTCTATTATATCAGCTAGGTCATTTAGGCAAAGCTGTAGTTTCACTTTTGTTTTATTTAATATTTATATCAGTGATTTTTTCTCATATTTTTGCCAAATTTTATACACCAAGACTTGCAGAAGGAAGTGTGCCGCTCTTATGCTGATGCTACACTTCTTTTCTTTCCAACTCAAATAGATTTGAAATATTTATTAAGGGAAAGGAAGTAATTAGGTCTTCACACATGTTAACCACAAGATGGCAGTGGAGGAATATACATTGATAAACAAGCATGGATGTTTGGCTATTGACAGGTTATCTCCCTCCCACCCATTTCCCAGAATTGAAAGTGAATTGAAAGAGGGATTGCTCCTTGAGGTGTGTACATGGCAGATGTAATACTTTTGCCTGTGGGAAACCCTAAACTGGAAAACCCAGGATTTCATAAGATGTTGAAATTGGAATAATAGCGCTATAACAGGCTAGTGTGGAAATGGCCCAAGTTTCACAATTTGTTTCAAAATTGTTTCAACAACATGCAGAATATATTGGACCTGAGAGGTCCCAATGGGTCAGAAGAAATATGCATGAAGCCTTTCTTATACAGCTTTTGTGCAAGGCCTCTCTGGTACCACTTTCTCTTTAACAGCAATTGCCTGTCACGGTCTGGTGGTACTTCCTACCCTGGCTAGAAACTCTTTGTCCAACTCAGAAAGAATCTGAAAACAGGAGAGATGAGTCTTTTGTTTTCTTTGGTTTTGTTCCTCCTTCTTGAACTTTTTGGAGGTGATGATTGGGCCAGAATCCAGTGGCAACCAATCACTGGGACGGGATCAGAGAGGAATGCTCAGCATAACTTCACTGTTGCAGTCAGTTGTCGTCATGTAGACTTTAATTTATGGCGATCCTATGATTGAGAAATCTCCAAATCACCCTGTTATCAACAGTCCTAAGATCTTGCAAACACAAAGCCATGGCTTCCTTGACTGACTACCAGTGATACTTTAGGGTTACCCTAGGTTGGCAGTTAGAGGGAAGAGTTAAATTGATGAATGAGCAGGATGCAGTTTTTCTGACCTGTGTCCAAAGGAATAAATACTTGGGCCTGGGGTGGGCAACTGCAGCAGATCCAGGAGCATATTTTCTTCCTCTGGAATCTTTGGGGGGGGCATGCACACTGCCTAAAGTGCTTCTGCAAGTAGGGCAAAGTCCATTTCGGATTTGAAAAATGGGAAATTTTTTCAGTGTTAAAACAGATCAGTGGGCTCCCAAACCAGCTTTTTAAAACATGAAGCATAATTCCTGCAGAATTTCAAGAGAGGCAGCTCACCCAGGGGAGGGTCAGAATAAGAGTGGGTTAAGGGATAGGGAGGAGTCAATTATGGCCACTAAAACAGCCTTGGAGCCTCATGTGGCCCCAGTGCCATTCTTTCCCCACTTCTGGTTTAGGTAAATAAATAGGGCAGTAGAGAGCCAGTGTGCTATAGTGCTTTGAATGTTGGACAACGACTCTGGGATCCAGGGTTTGAATCCCCACTTGGCCATGGAAACTCACTGGGTGACTTTGGGCAAGTCACACTCTTTCAGCCTAGGTGGAAGGACAGGACAACCCCCCTCTGAACAAATCTTGCCAAGAAACCCCATGACAGGTATACCTTAAGGTTGTCATAAGTTGAAAACAATGTGAAGGCACACAACTACAATAATGTCGTGATTTCACATCAGATTTGGAAGAAACTAGGAGTGAGAGAACTGGGTTCACATCTCCACCAGAACATGAAATTCAGAGGGGTAACTTAAAGAGGGAAAATTAGCCTGCACTCTACTATCTTGGTCCATGCTCTGTTTAAGAAGCATGGAATACACATGTAATGTGGTGGTGATTTTTAATTTCTCCCGAACACACACACACACCATTACCCGGTGAAATAGGAAAACCAACCCCACTGCTATAAAATCCCAACAGAATCTTTTCTTCATGGTGCCTGTTGAGATTCAAAAAACCTTCTAGCACTTCAAGCATGCATAAGAGGCCTTGACTTTTCTTCCACTTATGGGAGGCTGCAAGTAAATTGTTGGCTGACTGTCCCTGCAAAAACTCATGCAGATACCAATTTGGATATGCATGCATGTCAGAGCTTTAAATAGGAACATGGTTTTTATTTTTGTTGTGTGTATACGTGTGTGTGTGGAGGGAGGCATGGAAACCAGACACTTGTCTCTTCTTCCAGCAGGCTGGCATGCAAGAGTTACCATCCCATCTCAAACCCCACCTCGCCTGTGCACCTGCCAGCTCTTGAGTTATAGCCATTTCATATGTGGAAATTTAATAAGGTTAAGCCAGACTGTTATAGAACAAGCTTGACACTTGGCTGTGGGATTAAAGTAGTTTTATGCACGTCCAGTGGGGAAAATAAGAGTTACACTGCAGGCCAAAGGCATGCCAGTAATTGTTATTGCATTTTTTAATAGCAACCTTCAAAGAAGGAAATTAAAGGGAGGCCTTACTGTATGCTACAGTTGCAATAAGCTACCTTTTGTCTCCGCCAAGATGAGTGAATTGTAAAAGTATCATTCTGATTTTTTTTTAAAAAAAATAGTGCTTTAAGATAGCCCATTTATCTGCAAGACAGAAGCAGTGTAATTTTATCATATTTGAAGGTCAATGCAATTTCCAAATTTTAAAATGTGAATTTAAAATCCTTCCCCCCCCACAGGCCACCCACTTTTTCAGTATTCTAGTTTGAATGAAAAATTGCAGTGGCAAACTGAACTCAGTTTTGCTTAGAATGGAAGATATTTTGTTGTTGTGTGCCTTCAAGTCATTTCCAGCTTACAGCAACCTTCCCATGAACCTACCACAGGGTTTTCTTGGCAAGATTTATTCGAGGGGGGGTGTCCTCGCCTTTCTCTGAAGATGAGATAATGTGACTTGTCCAAGGTCACCTAGTGGTGATCTTTTTACCCATTTTACAAGTATGAGAACTGTGGCTAGTAAGATATTTTACAGTCCAGTTCAAATTCAAAATATAAATTTTGGAATGCAATTTCAATTTGGCTATTTTACCAATGTGCAAGGAAGCTTATATATTCAGCCTGGGATATTCACTTCAGTTTGGCTCTTAAAATACTCTGTTCACATGTCTTTGTAAGACAGTCTTTGTTGATTTTTCTCAGACACTATTGTTTATTACTCCCCCACCTTTTGCGGGGGCTAGAATGTAATGTCTTTATTGTTAGTACAAGCTTCCATTGTGTTGACTTATATGTGGCGGATGAAATGCTAAAGTGTCTATACCTATAGTGGGAGGGGAGGGCAAAGTGCAGCCAACAGTCTGTATGCAGCCCTCTGGGGCAATTTTTGAGAATATCAGGGCCCCCTAGGGGTCAGGGATTTTTTTTTCAAAAATTTGAAATGCCCCAAAATGATCTCTAGAAGGTACGAAGGGCACTTCTGGCATCCCCTGGACTGTTTCAAGAGATCAAAATGATCTCTTGCAATATTTTTTCAATTTTTTTTTTTTTTGCCAAAATGCCCCCAAATGCCCTGAAGTGGTCCAGGAAGGCCCCCGAATATGCCCCCATGTCTGCTAGAGAGCATCTGGGGACAATGTGGAGGGCACTATTGTGTGTGTTTGAGAGCAGGAGAGGAACAGCCCTCTGTGGTATTCTGGAGGGCTTATGTGCCCCCTAGTCTTCCACAGTTGCCCATCCTGATCTATAGCAAAGGACAGGACTGAACTGCTTGTTCACCTGCTGCCTGGAACCTCTCTGTTGATGAGTAAAGAATGCATAGGTAGATCAAAGTTACTAAAGGTCTCTGCTTTTGAAGCACTCTTGAATAAATAACACAGCATTTTCTAAAGAAACACTTGAAATCATTGGAGAGCCATTAAAAAAATCCACCTCTTTGTCCAGCTCTCCATTAATTAAACCAAATCCCCAGGATAATCCTTTTCTCATAAAACTTTATTGTATGGAATACAACATATAGTGAAAATAAATTAAGACTTCAATTATGTTTTAATTGGGATTCGAACTGATCAAAGAAAATTTTCAGCCATACACTGACCACATAGATTTACTGTCAGATTCCCTGCCCCTCTTCTTCTTTATTCGTTGTGTTCATGGTGGACAAAATGGCAGAGGGGAAGGATCATTGGGCTTGACAGCTGTGGCAATGTAGTCCTTCTCATGTGCCTCAGCAAGTATTTTGACTGTGAGTTGTAAAATTGGCTTTAAAAAGTGGGGTGGTTGGGAGGCATATATTACAGTCCTTTTGGGTTCCAGGGTGATGGTACTGGATGGAGTGGTAGTTTCCTAGATTTTTCGTCAATCTCAAATGCCTGTTGATCTTGTTCTGCCAAAAAGCAAAGAGAAATAACATTTGATTTTGTATTTGATTATACATTCAGTATTGTATTTTATTATTACTATATGTCCACCAAATAATAGTTGTTCCTTCTCTCACTCAGGGTGTGAGCCAGAGGGGAGTGAAGGTGGCACATCATGTGGAAATAGTGGAGTAAGGTACTCCCTTTTCTCAGACAAGCCACCGACATTCTGATGGAACAACAAGATCGTTTTACAAATATGGGGACTATGACAAGAGCCTCAACTCTACTCGGTCTGGTGTCTCTTAGATCTCTTAGTGGAGCTGTGCAAGCTCTCAGTCATTTATGTTGGGTTATCTGGGTGACAATTTGGGTTGTCTGAGTGACAATTTATAATATAAATAAGGCCAGGACACAGAGTGGTTTGACAGAACTGCTGACAGAACTGCTTCCAAAAGTGGAACCAATGGAGGACGGGGGAAGATGCAATGTTCTTTTATTGTCAGCATGACCACCTCCCTACCCTTAGAATCTGCTCAAGGGCCTTAGAAACCCTCCAGTCTGGGTAGCACAGAGGACTGCAGTGTGAAGGGGAATTAAAATCTGACACGCTGGTAGACAGGTGCTAGCACAATGCTGAATTTGGGCCAAACATGGCTGTGTTTGCTTCATTTACTTAGCAAGCTGAGAAGCCATGCCCCTCGTTGGTCATGTCGCTGCAGCTGCTAGTCCATCAGGCAACAGCAGGGGGAGTGATGGGAAGCCAGGTCATTCAGCTGGTGCTGCTGAGGGATTAGCTACTTTTGGCTCCTACCCTCCCTGAATGATTTCCATTTGCTGACTGCATGCAAATAATATAAGGCTCAAAGAGAGAAGAGGAAAGCTAAAGCACGTCCACAAAAGGAACTTACCATGTTGTGCATCTAGAGAATTCCATTTAGATAGACATGATGTGCCTCACAAATGCTGTGGAATGACAGAATTGATATCATGTTAGGGGAAACAAGTGGGACCTGTCAACAAAACATTGCAATGCGGATACTGCATTCCTTTTCCCCCACCCTGCCCACAACAGACAGACAGCATTCTGTGCCTTCCAAGCGTGCTCAGTCTACTTTGAGTTGCATTCACATACACACACCCCTCTAGTTTTTGGAAGGGGCATGATGTGAACTCTGGAAATCTTGGGATATACCAAGCAGGTTGATACTGCCTCTCAGAACTCAGAATGTTATTTTAAAATGTAATTTGCCCATCAGCCATTTAGGAAAAAAAGTATACGGTAACTATTGGTGCTATTGATGCTCATTAGGAGAAAAATTTTCCTAACACAGTACATTTCCATCACATTTTGCCTTTTTAAGAAACAAATGAAGATATAAAAATCAGTTAAAAATACAGAAGTAGTCCAAAATCAGTGGAAACAACACTCCCCCAGCAATGTTTGAGGGGGTGATGACTGGCATAGCTTTGTGTACCATTTTTAAAAATGATGTTAACAGATACTAGGCTATGTCAAACGATGTCATTCCTCCCAAAAGTCACGTGTTGTTTGTAACATTGTTCCTTCTAACCAATTACTTTCAGTCCTGGCCATCTAGTGTATCAGTGGTGTTGTTTTGCCTAAAAAAGCATCTATGCCAGCCAATATATGGGATAAAACTGAAATTTCCAGAAACCCTTTAATACATGAGAGCACTTCAAATCCCAGTGAGACTGACAACTCAGTTGGCAGTTAGTAATGTTAGACAGGCAGCATGGTGTAGTTGTGGTTTGAGCAGTGGATAATGGCCATTTCTGCACTAGACTGTTATAGCAGTATTATTCCACTTTCAGCATTCTATGGAATCCTGTGGTTTGCAGTTTAGGGAGGGGCCCTTAAGGATTTCATAGGATGTTGAAAGTGGAATAATAGCCCTTTAACAGTCTAGTGAGGAAATGGCCATATGACTCTGGAGACCAGGTTTCAAATCTATATTCACATTCTCTGCATCCTTTGCCCATTTCCAGCTCACATTAAGGATGGCAGTAACCTAATGGGAGGAGGGGAGTAGGCACTTTATTTAAGTGTCTGCATTTGTTCTTCAAAGCCAAAACAGGTTTGATAAGAGAAATCCTGGACCAAATATGCCAGTTTAAAAGTAAAGAAAGACTTAAAAAAAAAAAAGGCAACCATGCCACTGGAGGGAGAGAGGTAAAAGACAAACCAGGGTAACAGCACTGGGGAAATGTTGTTTCACTCTTTTCCCTCTTGGACTGTTTCCCCTACTGAAATCTGCCTTACGCCAAAGTATTGCTGGGCCCAGTACAGGTCTCCCTCTTCTGGCATGATTGTTCATTTTCTCTCCCTCCACCACCACCCTGAGAGCTGTTTTTCACTGATGGCTAATGGTGCTTACCCTCATAGTTAATGCAGCCATTGGAATCTTCCTGCCCTTTCATCAGTTCTTCTACTTCTTCTTCCTTCATCTTCTCACCTGAAGCACAGAGAGAGGAGAGAGAGTAATGCCAGCTCACAGACTTCTGGAAGCTATACCAAGGATGCATATTTTCTAGTTCACTACCTCATTGTGCATTCCCTTCACTGTTACAAGAAAAATAACACATTGAAGAATCTCCTCATACTCCATCACATAACAGAGTGATCCCATCCTGCTATCAGCTTCTGATATGAAGCTCTGAGCTCCACAGACCTCTCTGTTGTTGATGCTGACCTCCTTTAAGCAGAGAAGCGCTAAGTGAGATGTCTGTAGCAAATATTACCTTCCTTTCCCGGGATTGCCTCTGGCACTTGGTGCCCATCTCTGAACTCAGCACAGGGCTCAGAAGCATTCTGGGAAAGGAAGATAGCAGTGGGTGTGACTTCTGGATGCTTTATGAGATGGGTGGAAGGAACAATCAAACGGGATTTGCCACGAATGGCTGCCAATCTCTGGCAAGTTTCCAGGAATTAAAGAAACAATTGTAGCTAATGGGCATAAATATGGCACCAGTTCCTGGCATACTGGGAAAAATATGCCTCTTACCCACATAATGTAGCTTGAGAAACACTGGTGCAGGTAATATTCTTGTTTTGGCGAGCCCATAGTATTCCACCCTTCAAATTTGTCAGAGTGGTGTGGGGACACCGACATATAGAAGTGAGACCAGTAATGTCTCAGTAATGTATGAATATTTAGGGTCCTAATATTGTTGGATTCTGGGGTGTTACACTAAATTTAAATTGTTTATATAGGCATGGACCTTCAGTGAGTTGCAAAACATTAGCACACAGCGTTCATTTTGTCCCTTCAGTAGTCAACATTAGTTTCCAATGAACTCAGGACTCAACCACATGTGCTTGGCTAAACTAATTTGTTCCCTCCCCACCTGTGCTACTGCAGGTGGAGAGGGGAGGGACACCTTTGCTGGCCTGCCAGGAAGGGAGACTATGCAATCACTGTGCTACTTGGTTGCACAATGGGCGAGGGAAGGGCTGGAGTCAGGTAGCCCCCTTTTAGGGCTGTGCTGCCCCCTCCTCAGCCCCTTCGTTTTCCAGCAACCCATCCTCCCATCCTTTGGTTTCAGTGTAAGCTTGCTGGTTGCTTAGGGGTCAGGTAGGAATTTTTCCCCCTTCAGGATTTTTTTCGTCTATCCTACACTGCGCCAGGGGGATGGTCAATTGGCTATTTGGTGTTGGTGTCTTAAATAGGCCATTTCATTAGGTCACACTGGTAGGTGGGCGGGGGGGTCTAAAAGTTTTAGTGAGTACCTATGGCACCCTTTGGTGTAGGATAAGCTCTGGAGCCCTCTCTTCTTGTCTACATGGGGGGAGGACTGTGATAGAGTTGTCCTTGGGCGGCCCACGGCTGGTCTTCACCTTGGTGGCCGAGAGACAGGGATGCTTGGTGGTGGGGGTCACCTTCCAGAAAAGGGTCAGCTGAAGTTAGAACCCAGCTTCATGGCTTCGCTTTGGGGCCCGGTACCGTGCCCAAGGGTGGCCAGGAAGAGGTCGGAGGTGACCCTTTGCCTTAGCAAAAACCCATTCTGTTGAACCCACTTTTCAGGTCAAAAGTTCAAGTTCAAGCCCAAGTTCAAGTTCTATGTTAATTAGACATACATTAACAAATTGCCCTAGTTCAACCCAAGCCCTGTGTGTGGTCTCCTTATTTCATGGCTTGGTCAGCAAAGCAATTACCACACTAACTATTATACATCAAGTCTATTCTCACAATCCTTTCAGTATTCACATTTCTTTTTCACCTTTGAAATAATATGTAGGCATTAATCATGCTCCAGACTGTAAAGGCAAACTGG
This sequence comes from Ctenosaura bakeri, assembly GCA_948474755.1. Lineage (NCBI taxonomy): Eukaryota > Metazoa > Chordata > Lepidosauria > Squamata > Iguanidae > Ctenosaura > Ctenosaura bakeri. Next base: position 135,940 of record CAOLHI010000955.1, read on the forward strand.
TTCAACAGCTATTCTTCTGCCTGAACATTTTTAGGAACATTACTGTTTTCTATTTTCCTTTCATTCTTCCACTTAAAAGAAGTGCTCTCCGGTTTCATTCCGTCTGGAGACTGGGGGTGCCCTGAGGAGGCTAAAGGAATCTTTAACAGAAGTGCTCTGACCAAACTGCATTCCTTATATTTATTTGACAGAATCTGCGCTTGTCCAAGTTACTTTTTTTTTTGGATTACAGCTCTCAGGATACCCCAGTCAGCAGTCAAGGTCTAAGAGTCTGGCTGGTAGTATAACTTTGTACATACACAAACACAGAGAGAGAACTAAAGTTTGCAGTAAGGGTTCATCTTCTTGTTAGATGAGCCTCTGAACTCTTACCCAGAGTGGCCAGTACGTGGCGGAGCTCAGCACCCATGACTGTTCCATTGCCCTCCTTGTCAAAGACACGCAAACCTTCAACGAAGTCTTCAAAGCCACCCTGTTCCTTATTATTGGCAGCTGCCTGCAACATCGGCAGGAACTCTTCAAACCCAATTTTCTTTGCGTTCATCTCTGCAAAGAGACAACATTACGAGTAATATTATCAGATATGTTTGGCAATATTTCCAGGCATTCCACTTCTGAAGTGCCAAGCTGCCACCTGAAATAGTTGCTACACTCGCCGCCATCCCTCCTTTAGAAATTGAATTTTCTGCCTTGGCTCTCAAGTTGGCAGAAGCATTGAAGTCTTTGCTTGTTGTTATATCTGTCACCAGAGGATGCTACATTCACAAGAAGGAGGTAAATCTGCATTCAATTAAGGGAAAACAGGTTTTACAGGGATCTTAATTTAATGGTTGTCACACATAACTCCATCTCCAGATAAACAAAGCCACACAGTGGGTTGCCTTCCTAGTAATGATGTATTCTAGTTTGATTGGAACATATTGCACGGAGAATTGAAATGTCAGAGCTTTGCATTTTTACTATCTTACTTTATTAGCATTTGTGTTTTCACTAGAGGTTGGCATGTGGAATGGGGGGGGAACTGAGGTTGCATGATTCTTCCCTCCAGTTAAAATGAGTGCACTTTCTGTACAGCACTATTACACTCATAAATCCTGCTACCATCTTAAAAAAACTGTAGGCCCTGATGTGTCAATGACTCTTTCAAAGTAATTATTTTTGCTTATTCTTTGAACTAGCTCTCCCAATGTGCACAATCTAACCAAAGTTAAGAATTGTTCAATCCCTTTTATTTTAATTTATAAATTATTTATATAAATGTAAATATTCCATTCCTCTTTTCTCAGAATTCAAGGCAGTGGATATATAGTTCCCATGAGGTCCTCCTCACCAGGCGCTAATCAGACCACCCTAACTTCAGTAAGCTAGCAACAATATGTGCCTTCTGGCCATATATCTGGCATTTTCTTAAATCTTTCCTGTTGAATGCATCAGGAATTGAAAGTATTTAACACTGTCTGGATCAAGGGGCATAGATTTATAGAGCTGCAAAGGCCATTGCATACTTTCACTCTCAACCAAACCTCAGGCACCTAATATATTGTGTAAAGTATTTTTTTTTAAAAAAAAAATAGTTACTGAAAACATAAATATAAATCAAAATTGCAGTACTTTAATAAGCCTCTTTATAGCAAATATGTTGATGATAGTGCACATTTACTTGGAAGTCTGATCCCACTGTGTTTAACAGGTTTTACTTCCAAAAAAGTGTTCAGATAAGTGTTCAAATTTATGTTAAGATTGCTTTACAGTCTCCAAATGGTCAGGTCCAATTGTGACCTGTAGTTCTCTAGACTGATAAACACACCATGTTTCTGTGGTCAAGTCTTGATCAGTCTTGCATAAGACAATCCCTCAAATTATCAACAATAATACATACACCCCATAGGGGAAGGTCACATTTAAATGTGTGAACCGAACATAGAAAAATCATTACCCTCATTGCTGGGGTTGCCCAGGATCTTCTTGACCTCAGCATTAGTGGGGTTCTGTCCCAGAGCGCGAATAACATCTCCAACCTGGCTGAGAGTGATCTTGCTTTCACCAGTCCTGTCGAAGAGGAGGAATGCCTCCTTAAATTCTACAATAACAGAAGAACAAGGGTTACCAGAGCCAAAGGATTTACCCATTAACAAGTTAATGTCAGCAACTGTATCAGTAACATTAGCAGACTGAGTCTTTCTGCAGGCAAAATTATGATGGCATTGTATTTGCAGTATTTTGCCTGCTGTCTCAACTTTATTTTATACTTGTTTTTCTTTCTCTAAGAGCTATCAATATGGCTTAGTTTTCAAGGGGCCCAGAAAGTCTCTACAAATCACATATATAGTTATTGCAATACCTCCAACATATGAATGCACTGCAGTTTAGCAATTTCATCAGTTATTGTGTGCTACATTGTTCCCTAGCTATTGCACCACAGTGGCTTAATATACTTAAACTATCCTATTGAATATAACTAAACAGTGTATAGATTTCATGGAGGTAGAGTACTCTGATGGTTCATCAACTCTAAAAGTGTGATGCTAAAGGAAGCCTCAATAAGGGCCATACATTTAAAAATTCTGCACACAAAGCAGTAATGTGCCCACAGCTTCATGAATGAAGCAATAGATGAGTTGTGGCAATCCATTTTGACACCTGAGTCCCAGAAGACCCTGCTCATCTGATTCTCCTCCCTTCCTTCTGAGGAAGGGATATTCTGTGAATGGGGCCTCTAGAGAACAGGACCCAAACGTGTACCTCCCTGTTCAAGAGTTCTTCCCCAATGCAGCCAAAGCAAAGAAGCTGTTCCACATGTGCATTTTTGTTCACATGAAGGGGACAGTGTCTTGAAATTCTATTGCTGTGGCCATTCCCAAAAGTGCAATGCTGACTTTATTCTATGGTTACTGGAGATACTTTTTAGGACCATGTTGCAAAGCATCATAGAAAGGGGCAGCATATCTGTGACATTAACTGGCACTGTTCTTCAGATGTGAAAGCACTGTAGAGGAAACCAGAACTGACAAAATGTATGTAATGGTAAAATTTATCACAAAAACTGGGATGAAAAGCAGCACTTTGGAAGTATCAGTGAGCCCTGCAGCCATGGTGCAGAAGGAGTGGTGGATGCTGCTGACAATGCCTGTAGCACTACAGTTGTGTCCAAAGTGGCTAGACACATCTTCATGGAGGTACTGGTCACAGATGGGGCAATTAGACAGTTGTTCGCAATAATAGAGTACAAGGTTATGAAGAATGAAAGGTAACAGTCATTTTAGTTACCTGTTTATTTATGCTCATCTCCGCTATATGCTTTCAGAAATCACCTTGTTCCAGATTAAAGCCCATATTGACAGTTGCACAAAAGCCCATTTCCTACTGTACATTTTATTCTCCTATTTCTCTAAATATGTCCAGCTGCACATCAAAATAATGCCTGACTTAATGGCTGAGTGAATGAAAAGCAGGGGAAGACATGACATGCCAACTGAAAATAGCAGGCATTGTGTCTTGATAGTTAAAAATAACTTGGGAGACAATGAAACAAAGATATATGGTTCCTGTGGAAAAGCAAGCTGTTCTTCCAGAGAAGAAGCTAAACTTACTCTGCTGGTTTGCTACTGGTCTTTGGAGGGGTTTAAAAATTGTGACCTTAAGTGTATAAATCACACCATCATCACTCCTCTTTATCTTCTACTCTATAAAATTTTAAAAGCCTTCTTTAAGAGCCCAGAGAGTGATCCATCAACATAAAATAGTTGGGAATATGAGAGCATAAGAAGAGCCCTGCTGGATCAGACCAAAGGCTTCTCTAGTCCAGCATTCCCTTCAGACAATGAGCAATCAGTTGCCAATGGGAAGCCCACAAGTGGAAAATATCTTCCTCTACACCAATTTGGAATTTGTCCCAAAGCCAAAACACACTCAACAAACTGGTAGATATTACTGCTGTTGCTGCCGTGTGGTGGCCATAGAATCAGAAATCGCATGTGATAAATTATGCACCCTTCATTCATCCCCCTCCCCCCCATACTTCTGAAGCTGTACTATTTTGGTGCTTACTTCAGCCCTCCTTATACTGCCTGAAGGAGCTTCTAAGCACGCTTCCAAAATGCTGAGGTAAGATGTGTGGTTGCTAGATGGTAACCTAATATATCTGATCTTACTTCCCCTCACTGTCTAATGTGTTGAGACCTACAAGACGCTGCTACTGCTAGCCCTCTCCTCTTACAGTCCATAAAGTTTTAGCCTTTTAGAGTTGCAGAAGAGAGGCTGCTACATGTTTAAAGGCTCACAGCTGATGTTTCATCAGTGGCTGCAAAGAACTCATTTACACCACTGAAAATCTCATCACCAGCTCTGTGTCTCCCCCCCCCCAAGGCACCAATGATTAGGTTATTAAGAATCTCAGTTTTCAGAGAAGTAAAATGTAAATTCATCATTTTCTAACCACCTCAAAAGATGGCATCAGTTTCCCATATAAACCGGTGGCAAGCAGACTGGGCTGTGACTCCAGATAAAATCAGCCCCAGTGTTAATTTGTAGACGCATTTAGCCATCATAGCAGGCAGAAGTATTTATGCTGGAGGCATATTCTCCTATCCCTTGAGCTGCCTTTACTCACTATACACTTTACATCAGTATAATCATCACAGCCTAACAACAGGTGGACACTGCTGAAACAGTTGCCCAAAGACCAAGGATTTCCCCCCCTCTTTGCTATGAACAATGGCATTGCAACTAGATTTGTTCTTCCTCTGCCCCATGCAAGATACTGGCAGAGCTAAAAAGATGCTTTTAGAGTAGAGGAGAGGGGTAATACATAGAGACTGCTGGATTCTTATTTTTACTTTTTTTTCTGGGCAAAGCTTTCAGCTGTGAAAACAGAATCTGATCCAGAATAAAATTCTACTTTAGGGTGCTACCTATTTCTCTCTCTCTCTCTCTCTCTCTGTGTGTGTGTGTGGAGGGGGCTGCTATTAGGTTTTGGTATTACAATTTTTCTGTTAAGACTGAAATTGATAAAAACTTTAAGAACCTTTTCTTTTATAATTATACAATTTTAATTTGAACAGAGAATGTGTTGATTCACTTAGTACGGATGTTCTGACTGGTACTTACTAGATATTCTTTATAGACATTTAGAAGTCTTTTTGGAATGAAGATTTTTTTTGTCAAAGTAATCAGTAAATCTTTTACTGATTCATTGGTTTTCTGCTGGTTAATCTAACAAGACTATGGGCAGGTAACAAACCATTCTAGCATTGTCTTTTAGTCAGGACTGTGTTGTCCCTTCACGTTTCTAGAAGAAGTTAGATAACTGAAGATGGACATTTTTATATCAAAAATGTTGTCAGTGTTGATGTTTCATTAAATTTACAGATGCAGGAAATGTAAAAGTCACACAAGCATATAGTGCAAAGGAGGATGTGAAATCATGTCATCTTAATGTTGCAGTTATGTCACTATACAAAATATATAACTTATGATGATATATGCAGATATTACAATGGATGTCCAAAATTTGTTGAATGTTGCCACATAACATGTGAAAGATGGCAATCCTGACACATTTTGCAAATGCTTGAAAATAGATATATCTTTTTTTTTGTTTTGTTTTCAGAGACAGTATGCCTGCTGACAGTCACTACCATTTAAGCATTATCTGCATTAAACCACTTATTTTCCAAATAAATTCCAAGGTTTGTAATACTCCTGTTTTACGTTGGTGCATATATTCATGAAGTTTGATATGATGTGCTAGAAAATTCTGTGTAATAGAATTGCTCACTGGTCTTCTGATTTGGCATAAGCTCTTAGGATCAGACAAATAGTCAAGAAAGTGTTCTGTTTTCAAGTGAATAAGTTAAGTTGTTCAAATAAAAGTCCCAACTGCAGAATATTAGTAATAATTTTAGGATATTAATAAAATGACAGGGTTGGAAATTTCTTGTCTGACAAAAAAAAAAAAATTAGTGTCAGAATTGTGAGCGATACACTGGTTGCAACAAAGCAATGGGCACCAAATTCCCTTTAGTGCATAAGAACTCATTATTACCTACTACATTTACTTAGGTTATTTGGCCTTGTATTTTCCCCCCTAGAAGTACAGATTTATTTCCCCCAAAATATTTCTTAGGAAGAAATAATTTGATGAGTTTGCTGGATTGTCTCAAATGCTTCATGTATCTGTGAACTGGAAACATTTTAGATGCTTTTGCTTCTCTGTTTTCCTTCTTAGTTAGTGTAGCTTTAACCCACTTCTATTATCCACTGCTTTTCTAGTTCTTTGAAGAATAACTTGCCTTTATCAGAAAACAGCTATCTTTGCAATCCTTATTTTCATGTACTCAGCAGCAGAATGTGAATATTGGAATTTATGGCCTTATCTTTAGATGATAAAAAGCTGCATTATTCAGTTCAAACCAGTGAACATGTTCCAATAGTTACATGAAAATGCATCAATATTTACTAGGCATTCTCCAAAACTTACCATCCTGCTGATCCTTGGAGAACTCGATCTGTTAGAAGGAAATCAATCACAAAAAGCCCTTTTTAAAAAAGACTTGTTGGAAGTTACAGCATCCAGCTTTCTCCTTGAAACATCTTTCCAAGATGCAAAGGAAAAGGATTGTCTGATTTTTCACAAGTAGCAGAGATGCTACCAAGCTGCTAATGCAATGATGCCTACTCAAAACTAATGAGCATTCAACATTTGATGTGTGCAAGTAATCATACCAATATTCAGGGAATAGAATTCATATTCCACTTACCAGCAATCTGGTCAGCACTGAAGGACTGCATATGGCAAAACGAGAGGAAAAAGAAAAGGAAAAAGGTAGTACTGCTGGAAAAATTGCATTGACAGACAAAAGTTGTGCATATTCTTTAGCTAATACCTTTCTAGATTATTTAACCAGGCCATGAACACTAACAGTTCAATTTTTTTAAAGCCCTCCGTAATATCTCTCAGCTTACAATAGGAAAAACGGATACTGATTCAAATAAGCACAAATAAGTGCATAGTATGTTCTGTAATCTAAAGAGTCAAGTTTAAACTCTACTGCTTTGAACCTGAGAACACAAACTAATTAGAAATAGCACTGCATGAGCAGTATTAATTTTTATAAAAAATCTCTAAAGCCTAAAGTGTAGGCTACAGTCCTATATTCAACTCAAAACAAATCACACTGAATTCAGTAGGATTTATTTCTGAGGAGACATGCACTGTTAAAGATTGGCTTATCTTTCAAGATTTTGTTCCAGATGTATCATTTTTATTGTTCTTTTACAGACAAATCATGCACCTGGAAAACAGTGCACAGATATTTTAGCAATCAGAAATAACATACTGCCAGTAGTACTTATATATATATATATACTATAAGATTATAGGAAATGTGCAAGCTATTGCACAAAGATTACCCAAATAATTCCAACATATTAATACAAAGGCTATCATATATTTTACACACATGCAGATGCCTGCCTCATATGGTAGAGCACATTAAACTGAGAGCTAAATTGGTTTCCTGGTGGTTTTACACTATTATAACCAGCACAAATTTGGAAAATACAGTGTTAAAAGGAAACCACAGCTGGCTCACTAGGCAGAACTTAATTTTCTCATTGAACCCACCATGGTTGAGAAAGTTGGATGGGAAGAGGAGGAGCACCAGCAAGGCCAGCGGAATGAGCCGCGAGGTGTCTCAGTCCCTGAGAGTGGTCCTGATTCCCTGGCCTTCGATCTTCTTATTTAACCGGAGGCAGCAGTGACATCACGGGCAGGATTAAGTATCAGAAAGTGGGAGCCACTCCCCCTTGGAGAGTTCTTTAGCTTTCTTAGGGCAAAGGGGAAGAAGGATCCCTTTCTTGATGGGCTTCTCACAGGAGCTATTTTTAGGAGGCTGGAGAGAGGACAGGGAACTGCTCCTTGCTTCCCAGAGCCTGAAAACTTGTCAGCACTTTTTTTGGTCTCCAATATAAAGATGGAATAGTCCTTATGTAGTCTCTCTTGAGGCCTCTCTTTTTAAAGAGGACGCCTGTTGGTTGAGGGGTGCTTGAGTCAGCCAGAGAGGAGAGAGCAGCTCCAAGTGTTTCACCAAGCTGAGTTAGCGAGGTTTAAAATTTGCACGTAGGTTTGACATCTCTGGTATCGAGAAAGAACGCCATTTTCTAAGCCAGGGGATTTAGAAACTTAATCCCAAGTTATTACATATCAATGAAACTATCTTCCCTCCTTTCTCTCAGCATGGGTTACTTACCAGTTAAGCCAGCCCATGAGAGTAAAGCCATTTTAACCTGTTTGACACTAGCATGGTAATCCAAAACATCCAAATGATTGTTTCCCTGGTTTGTGGATTCCACTATCCTGCCACATCCAATATATTGCCTAAACTCTGGGAATCTAATTGGAAGTAAGTCCCAGTTTTTACAGTGAGGAGAAATGCATGTTTTCTGCTGCATCTCAAGGTAGAGCTGGGACTTGAGTCACAGGAAAGGGAAATTTAGAAGAAATATTTTGGCAGTAAAGAGCTCTTTGCCAACAGAACCAATTCTTAGATGGATTAGTGGGCTCTCCCTCAATGGAGATCTTAACACAGTGGTTCTCAACCTTCCTAATGCCACGACCTTTTAATACAGTTCCTCATGTTGTGGTGACCCCCAACCATAAAATTATTTATTTATTATTTACAATGCCTCCCCCCACTGGCAAAGGCCGCCTCGCCAGCCAGGAACGGGGGGGGGCAGGGAGGGAAAGAGGAGCCGCACGCCCCCCCCGGGAAAAAACTCCAAGAACCCCCCGGGCTCTGCTTCTGCTTCGCTCTCGTTTCCTCTGGGGGGGGCAGTGTGGGAAAAGTTGCCAGAGTATCGACCCTGGCCGGGGGGGAAGGAATCCCAGCGCCTTTGTCTTTTGCGCCGGGCACAGCTCGCCACCTTGCGGCCCCCCGGCCCTTCTGCAGCGCCCCCCTCCGTGGCGAGTGGGGCAGGGGCCGTGGTGAGGAGGGGGCCTGCCCCCCATGCTGCCGCTGCACTCCCAAGCTGGCCCGTCAGATGGGCGGTTCTCCTGGTAGCGGAGAAGGGGAGCGATTTCAGTCCCTTCTGAACAGGGGGCAGGAGGATGTGAGCGCATGGCTCATGCTTGCGCACCACTGCCGAGGAGGGAATGGAGCCTAAAACCATCGGAAATATGTATTTTCTGATGGTCTTAGGCGACCCCTGTGAAAGGGTCGTTCGACTCCCAAAGGGGTCGCGACTCACAGGTTGAGAACCGCTGTCTTAACAACTACCTATGAGGAAATAGTAACTCTGAATTTCTTCCACTGATTGGAAGGGATGGACAAGATGGCCTGCCTATGAAGATACTTCCAACTGTGTTTCTAAACCAAATTTGGCCTGATTTATATATCAATTCTTCACATAGTAAAATAGTAAGATTACTTTATTACATTAGCTTTGCACAATCTATTTACTTTTGTGTTATATATCATATAAGAAGAGGTGGTATTTTCCACCAAAGTAAACTCAACAATTCCATCAAGCACACTAAATAAGATCTAATTCAGAAAACATATTTATAGCACAGTCGACTGACATCATTGTCTGTGAATTGAAACTTGTAGGCATGAAGTGAGCCACCAATTTCTTTGACTCTGTCAACTTAAAAAAGGAGTGCATCAAACTGTAAGGGTCTGAATGGTTTTATGGAGTTAAAGATGTAACAGTCAGAGTTATTCCTGATCCCTTCTCCCCTACAAGTTCTTATAGTTTTAGGTAGGTCAACACCTTTTAATTATGGTTGAAAACATATCACTCATATATATTTTGAAAACTGATGTACTGACAGTTCTTGACAGGGAGAAATCTATCTTTATAATTTAAAATGGAAAGCAAAGAAGATGATGCAGTGATAACAGCTGAATAATTTAAGACTCTAGATTTAATGGACCTATGCACACATACGTAGCATTTTAAATGACGGTAGGTATTATTACTTCTTTTTCTTCAAAATGCAATACTTTTGGTAGCTTTCATTCTCATTCTGCAAGGGGGCACAGGGTTTCTGCCTCCAAGGTCATAACCTGATAATCTGAGAGAAAGGAGTATAGTGATGGCTTTACTTGCCTTGTTACATGACCTTACAGTTCTTGAACGTTTCCATTAACTACAGAATCAAAGCACATATATCAATTATTCAGGTTTGGAGACAAGTAGAAAAACCCTTAACTCCATTAGAATTATTTCAGAATTACTCATTTTTGTTTATGTTTCAGCATTTTATGCACATGGTTCAGGTTTGATTCTGGTTCAGGTCAAACAAAACAAAACCTTAGGTTGAGCAATTTTCCTTTACTGTGTCAACAGAGCTAACACAATAGTATTGTAAATTGCTTTAACATGAGATAAAAGAGACTCTGAGTGCTCTCTTAAATGTATTGTCACCATAATAAAATCTGAAGCTTGCTGTAAGCTTGCTCATTACATTCCATGTTATGTCTTTTTTAGTTTTGATTCAGCGATTCAGCTAGTGGCGCCCATTGTTCATGATTATTCCCATTTAAAAAATTAGTCAAGTAGTGCTACTAATTAATAAATAAGGAATGATATTTGGAGAAAGATAAAGGGTGTAACTCTGTCAAGCAAATCAGTGATTAGGAAGTCTATTTACTTGAGATACAGGAAGAAAATTCTCCAGGATTTGGTAAAATCTTAGATAATTTTGACACACAGAAGCTTACCATGTATGAATTAATCATTGTGACAAAGAATATATAAAATCTCCAGAATGAATGGTATGTATACTTGCTGTGTAATGACACCTTTTGGTTATGTCAGGTCCATACATACATAGCATTCCAAGATATCCCAAGACCCACCTCTCCACCCACCATCATGTGCCAGTTCTGCACTCTCGTGCCTTTGGATAATATTAATGTGCCAATATTCTTTTATATTACTGTATAAAGTAACAATTAATAACAGAAATTACATCAAAGTAACAGTACTGTGGGAGAATGAAGAGTTATGGTAGTGCTGGGGAACTATAGAAAGAATAGATAGAAAGAATAGAAACAATAGTTGCTGTTCTTAAGATGGACAGCTTTAGACACTGTAGGTTTCTGTTGTACTTTTATACTAAAATAAACAATTTAAATTCATTCCTAAAAAGCTGTGTCTGTTCTCATTTGGATCCATTGGTCACTACTGAATATCTGCTACAACAGTAAGAAGAAATAGCATTTTTTTTCTCCCAATCGGTATCCTCATTACACATCTCAATATCATTTTAACTTTCATGGCTCCATCTGACAAAATCCTGGGTTTGGTCATTTGGAGCAGTATTTGGACTCCCCTGTTAGACGGTCCCAGTGATATAGTTCAGAGAAGTACACTAGAGCTCTCTAGCAAAGAATTCTAGTAAATAAGTACCTTCCAAAACTACGAATCCCTCAGTTCTATAGGATGGAACCATTATAGTGAAAATGGAATCAGACCACTGTAATTGTGCAATATGGAGTACCCCTGGAAAGGGAGGCCAAGTAGCTTTGGGGTGCTGGATGTTTCCCAGCTACCACAGGCTGGACAGCTATTACTCAGCTATAGCTAAGGAGTAGTTATATGACTGGGTTATTTGTTTATTATTTAACAATTCTGTCCTATACACTGTCTCATAGAATTCCCATGGGACTTATGCCTAGGTAACTGAAAAACGGGTGGTATACCAATTTACACAAGTTGAGGCCTTGTAGTGAATCATGCAGAGTCTTCAGCTATGTATCTGTGATGGATGGAACCAAGTTGAGTCTTTACAGATGATTTTCGGCGTTCTGATTTGTTTTTTTACATGCTATCCAAAATAAGCCAACAGAGCCATTTTATATAACAACAACAATTACGACTACAATCACTAATACTAGCCAACCTGAATCCTTGTTTTGGGGGAAGGGTGGGGTATAAATATATAAAGATGATGATGATGATGATGATGATGATGATGATGATAATACATACCACCCTTCATCCATACTATTATATTATATCTACAATACAAATACTAGTAAAACATCAGATAAACTCCCTGAAAGGAGACTAGGATTTGCAACAGATTAAAAGGCTTGTATACATAGAAATAGTTTTGCCTGATGCCATATAGATGCCAAATGAACCTCTCAAGGAAGTTCCACAGCAAGTGCCTCACCACAAAAGAAGCCCTCTCCCTTGTAGGGAATGGCATCTTTCTGTCAATGGAGATACCTGGAGAAGAGCTTCAGGAGAAGAGTGATTTGTTGTTGAGCGCCTTTGTTTCTCACTTATGTCAACCCTAGGGCAAACCTATCATGGGGTTTTCTGGCGCTGAGAGTATGTGATACATCTAAGGTCACCCAGTGGCTTTCCATGGCTGAGCAGGGAATCAAATCCCGGTCACCAGGGTTGTAGCCCAGTTCTCAAACCTCTGCACCACACTGACTCTCTGATGAGTGATTTAGACATTTTTTTTTTAAAAAAAAAGCCATGCTAAGCTCTCTTATTACACCAACTCTCAATCTGATGTTACCACTTCAGAGTGAAAAGGAGGAGCAAATTTTGCATCACAGTCTTTGAAAGGCACGATAATGCCCCCTGTTGGCTGCTAGGGTTAATTGCAAGCAGAGTTCAAACCATGGGAGCCATTGTTGGTGAGCCATTGAGGCAAACCCAAGGATAGTAGGGTTGGCAGGGATTAAGATTATATAAAGAGAGCCAAATGAAGTAGTAGATAGGGATTACATCTGCTATTACTCAGCCTGATGCTGAGATGTGGGGGAAATCCTCTGTTCACATGCTCATCCTTTGAATCGCATCACTCATCCTGTTTCCCAACTAGCTGCTCTATCCTTAAAATATGTGGGAAAATATTGTACCATACCACAAAGATGCAATGTTGTTTATATTTTAGCACAGCAATTGGAATTAAACTCTACACAGGATCCTCCTGAATTGTATTACTATTGAAATTGGTTGGGCTCATTTCTCCACAGCATGTAAAGGGAATAGGGAGGTATAATTTACTTCACATGACGTGGAAATATAAACATTCTTCATCTTTTGTTCAATGGTCAGATAATCTCATTGCTTTATCTACTAATGAATGTGTATTTTTAGAGTGAAAACTGGAAACAGCTCAGTACCTTTAACTGTTGTGTAAAAAATGGAATTTCAGCAAGTTTGGCTTGTCATCTGGTTGCGTGACATGCAACACATGATGAAATTTCCTCTTCCCCCTTTTTTTAAAAAACATAAATGGGGCAGATAGGCTTGGTAAATGGTAAAGAATTACTGTCTGGTACCCTGGTCCCACAGAGAATAAACATTATGCATAAAGCAAAACTTTTTGCACTACTGTCTTGAATAGAGAAATTAGAAACAAAAACAAATATATAAACCCAGAAACAGAGCTATTTTTGTCCATGATTGCAAGAAATTCTCATCTTTGCATACCTGTTGATTTCTCTTTGCTGTACAGCTTCCCATTTACAAAGAGACATCACTGTTGTGCAAATTTTAGGAAAACACGTGGGAGCTTTACATTTTAATAGGTAAGTACGTGCTGGAATTCCAACATTTTCCATAGTTTTTTTTTAAAAAAATTAAAAAAATCATTTCAAAATCTCCAGTGATTCAATAAAATGAAATTAAAGCACCAGTCACAGGGCAATATTGAGGCCAGAGCCTGCATCATAGGAACTGACAAAGCAGTCCTATCCAAATAGGTTCCACAATGTTCAGTAAGACTTACTCCCTACTAAATATGTTTAGGATTGGAGTCTGTCTTTCTTTTTTTCTTGCAAGTCTGTCTATGAATCGTCACCTCTACTAAAAAAATACTGTCAGACCTTTCTGCATGCAGACATTGGGGAGAATGAAATATTAGAATGGACTATACCAGAGACTGAGGGCCTTTCCACCCTACACTGTTATCGTGCTATTATTCCACTTTCAACATGCTGTGGAATTCTGAGATTTGTAGTTTACTGAGGCCAGAGAGCTCTCTGGCTGAGAATTGTAAATGCCCCATCCCTAAACTGCAAATCCCAGGATTCCATAGGATGTTGAAAATGGAATTATAGCACTATAACAGTATAGTGCAGAAAGGCCCTAGGTGAAGATAGAACTGGCTTTTTTTAAAAAACAGTCCCATTAAAAAAAAAACAATTCCAATTTTTTTTAAACCCACCAAGGAGAAAACATCTATGACAGTGTACTCCCTGCTGTTCCAGATGCCAAGGACTTGGAATCATCTTCTAGAAAGATCTAGGTCATCCCTGCCCCCCTATACAATTCCCAAGGTTTTCATGGTGCCTTGGTAATTTCCAAATAAGTCACCAAATTATAAACCTTAGAATCTTTTAGGATACAACCATGACAATTAAAGTGGTATTGAACTGCTATAATTCTGCAGTGTAGACACTGCAGAAGAATCTTCTAAGAATCTGGGAGTACAGCCAAAGGTATTGAATACATCAAAAGTTAACACAGGGGTGAGCAACATACTGCCTTTGACTCACATGCAGCCCTCAAACGTGTTCCCTTCTGGCTCCTGACCTCACCCTGATTCCAATCACCCTTTTTATTTAGCAAAAATGGTAAATGGCCTCTCTCTAAAGTCTTCACGAATCACCATTCTCCTTTTAAACGCACCACAGAGGCATTGTGCATTGTTTTATATTAAAGAAAAGGATTTTTCAAAACTTGAAATGGATTTCTAGGCATCTCCATTACCCTTACCCCATTTGTCTGTGTTTTTCGGCAACTTGTGTTGCGGCAAGACAAAGGGTCTTAGAGCAGAAAGCTGGTCTCTGTACCCAGCCGAAGTGCCCATCCCTGACAAGTGAATTAACAAGGAGTGAAATGCAACTAACATAAGTGATAACTCAGGACCTTATCACCCTACACTGTTATAGTGCTATTATTCCACTTTAACTGCCATGGCAATATTGCATGGAATCATGGGATTTGCAGTTTAGGGGGAGACATTTAGAATTCTCAGCCAGAGAGCTCTTTGGCCTCCGTAAACTACAAACCCCAAAATTCCAAAGGGTGCAACCAGGGCAGTTAAAGTAGAATAATAATGCTGTAACAGTGTAGTATGATAGGGACCTCAGTCACACTGAATGCTATGGGAACTAACACAGCTGAAAGGAGATGGAATTGAATATTGCTTCCTAATATCTAAAGGTTTATGTGCTTACTTGTAAAGAATTTTGTTTTTTGTAAGTGTGGCTGAGGTCTCGGTTTCACATGCAGCAAAATGAGGTGAGAAAATCATTTTAAATCACATTGATCTCAGAAACCTGTGACTGGAACCCTAAACATATTTACTGGGGAGTAAGCCCTATTAGACACAATGAGAATTACTTCCAAGCAAGCATGCATAGGACTGCATTGTGTGAATCTCACTGAAAGAAATTTAGCTGAGACCCAGCTTGTCATGTTGGCCTCAGTGGGACTTAGAACCAAATACTATTCATATTTATTCAAGAGTAAGTCCCATTGGCTCAATAGTGCGTGTTGTTGTTGTGTGCCTTCAAGTCATTTCCAACTTATAGCAACCCTAAGGTGAGCCTATCACAGGATTTTCTGGAACTGAGAGTATATGACACATTCAAGGTCACCCAGTAGGTCCACAGGGCTGAGTGGGGAAGTGAACCCCGGTCTCCCGGGTCATAGTTCAGGGTTCAAACTACACCATGCTGGCTCTTCAGTGGTGCTTACTCACATGTAATTGTGGGTTGCAACCTTAGGGCCATTTCTGCCCTACATTGTTATAGTGTTATGATTCCACTTTCAACATCCTGTGGAATTCTGGGGTTTGTAGTTTATTGAGGCCCAAGAGCTCTCTGGTTGAGAATCCTAAAGGCCCCTCCCAAAACTGTAAACCCCAGAATTAAATAGGATGTTGAAAGTGGAATAATAGCACTATAACAGCGTAGTGTGGAAATGGCTTAGGTCATTTCCACACTAGGCTGTTATAGCGCTATGATTCCACTTTCAACATCCTACGGAATCCTGGGGTTTGCAGTTTTGGGAGGGGCCCCTCCTGAAACTGCAAACCCCAGAATTCCATAGGATGTTGAAAGTGGAATCATAGTGCTATAACAGCCTAGTGCGGAAATGGCTTTAGTCAAGACCAACTTTAGCTGCATCAAAGCCCATTTCTGTATATTAATTTTGACCTCTGTTTCCCATAGGTTTTCCTTAAGCAATCATAAGTTCTTTTTAGTAGTGAGAAATATTTTGTTCATTTTTTTTTCTCCCATTCGGACCCGGTATGGTAGACCTTGTCATGGAATTAGTCCTTTTCACAACTGTGGACTCCAAATACATATGGCACAAACCTGTCCAGGACTGAAACGGAAATAATTTACAGGACCAAAATCTCTGGAAGCAAAATAGATCTAATTACAATCACTGAAGGACTCTAAATAAAATCTAGTCTTTTACTTTACAAATGGAAAGTGACAAGGCTTGAGTTTTGATTCAATGTAACTTTAGATTTGTGATGCTTTGGACCAAAGTAATTTGTGTTAAGCACTTCCATTCCCTTGTTACTTCCTTTTGTAAGCTAAAAGGTGTAACAGTGCTGATGACATTTAAACTGAGCTCCAAGAGCAATCTCTGCTTTGATGTGCCTCCCAATGGTCATGTTGAGACATTAACATGATTAAGGCTATGACCACTTGCCTCTTTAAAAAAAAATCAGTCTGTAACTAGTGACAGAGCCAAATATATCTTCAAGGAGCATATTTGAAGTCTGCTGCTAGTGATCTCCTTACATATGATGTTCCTTTCATAGTCACTATCTAAATATACAGCCTTGCTCCTTCAGAGCTTGATATGTCAAGTCAGAGTATGGGGAAAGTTAAATGTTTATTCTTGGATCAGACTACAGAACTCTAGTGTTAAGAGCCTGCAGAAAATATCGAAAGAAATCCTTTCCAAACAGGCAAGTTCTTCTGGTTTTTAGATGCACTGGCATAAGTAATTCTTCAGTGATGGGACCAAAGGTCCACAATCAGTAATACCATTATTGGGCCAACTTGAAAGCATAAAATACATTAAGCAAACTTTTAAAGCTTCACTGGCTTCTTCATCAGGCAAAGATGTTAAAAACCATGCAAGAGTATGATTGTATGGCTCTAAAGCATTCTCTTAGATCAGGCTGACTTGCAATGGAGGTGGCACATTCTGTCATTGTTGCCATAAAAATCCTGTTCTATGTAGGAACAGCAGCAAAGGTTCACACACTCATTCTCTGACACTGAGCTGGTCATTGGCTGGGAATTCTGTGGAAATGGATTTTTTTTTCTTTTTTTAAAAACAGATTTGATTATATTTGTTTGATTGAGCTGTGCTGGCTCAAACGGATTTCATACAGTCGGAAAGCCAAAGTGGTCTGACTGTCATGTAACTACCCACACTACCACTCCTAGTTCTCATAGAAGCACAGCATAAGTACCTATGTGTGATGTGACCTTCCCTAATGTTAAGTTGATCCCATTGTTATTGCAGGCACACAGCACCCTTTCCATGAGGAAGTGGTTTTTGGTGGTATTTGTAACTCCTATATTAACACCTGAATCTTGTTGGGGGCATGTATAGAAATGTTTCAAAATGTATGCTATTTGTAAGTTGTTCGCCACCTCGATCCATATGAAGAGGCGGGATTCAAATAATAATAATAAAAATCTCTCCAGAAGCACACAGGATTATTTTCCCTATCAGTGACATTGCACTAGAATACCATTTTAAACCATTTTAAACACACACTCTTAGCTTTTCATTGTTACTAGGGGCTGGCTACGTGAGTATTCTATAACATGGGCTTGATGGTGAATATTAAATATTATTTGTGCCTGTACCTTGTATTGTTTGCATCTCTTTTGGGGCTTCAGTCAGTCAGTCAGTCAGTCAAGGAATGTGGTAAATGTGTACTAGGATTCAAGAACAATGTATTTCTGCTGGGTTTTTCTGCTTCTGTCAGAGGAAATAAGATTTTCCTCTGTTCTGCATTTCCACTGCACTGTTCTATGACATTGAAGAGGGACCCTCTGGAGGGTCTTCCAGAACAGAATGCTAGGCTGTGGAGGGGACATGCAAGAAGCAGTAGAATCCAAAGCAAATACATAATTTTATCCTGCCCATAACTATGAATTTGCTAATTAAGAGGAATAGTTATTTTGTATTAGTAAACAGACCCAAGTACAACAGCAATGAAATTGTAACTTTTAGTGCTAACTGGGAGGAATCTCAAAGGCCATCAGGTTGAATGCAGTAAATTAAGATTCCTGCATGCCCAGAGCATCCCTGCCAAGATACCACCTTGACCTAAATTCTTCTCATTGACTGGAGATTCCACAGCCTCCCTCCCTAGGCAGCCCCAATGCAAGCTTCCTCCTTTATGTATAGCCTGGGTGAACGTATGTATGTATGTATGCATGTATTCAAATATTTATATTCAGTCCACTACCCAGAGATCCCAAGGTAATGTACAAAAAAATCAGTCTGACAAATTCAAAACAGCATGAATAATAAAAATGATTTTTAAAGGCTAAAAGCTTTTACCTGCACAGTTGTCATTCTTCTTTGGAACAATACACTTCTCAAGATTTAAAAATGGTCAGAATTCAAGCATCACAAATGCAAAGCATCTGATCACAATCGCTTAGTTAACTGGCACAGATAATGGCATTTGATAGGCGAAGGCCATGGGTACGGCTGGTCCCTGGGTTCCATCCAGCCCTGCATGGTTTCATTAGAATGGAGTGCAGAATATCCTGCTCAGTCCCCTAAAAGGCACTGATCTCTACAAGATTTCATTACTGATTCAAAGAAGCAGAGGAGTTGAAGGGATTAGACTGAATGGATCCCTTCCAGCTTTATGCTTCTACCTGGCAGGGCAAGAAAGGTTATAGTTCCATGAAGCCCCTTGGACCAGTCTTGGGTAAAAGAGTACATCCTGCTTAGCTTAGAAATATCTTCAGATTCTCATCCACGGCATTCTCCTCTTCATATCACACACACACACAGAGTAGAGTGGTAGACAGGAAGATTATATATACACACAGAGAGAGAGGGAGAGATTACATTTGACCCTTTCTACTTGAGGAAAACTATGCTGTTGCAAGTTTGTTGTGCTTATGGTGTAACGAGTATGAATTTAACACTCTAGGCCATTTTAAATACATTATGTTGGCAGAGTCCTGGTTGCGCTTGAACATAGCTATGTCTCCATATAATCAGAGGTACACCGTTTGTTTTATTAGACTATCATTTCCCCCTCTTAGCCACAACAATATATATATAAAAAAAAAGTTAATAACTGTTTTGTCTGTCAATGCAATTTACCTTTTTACTGTCTCTCCTTATACCATTTGCAGTATCCATTCAGAGATGACCTAGTTGAGTACCAATTATAATAGTCATTTAAGAAAATTGTCAAAATTTGCACACATTTATATATGCACTAGCATGCAGATTGATGATCACACAACTTCAATTCTAAGCAGACTTTATCAGGTGTCATGCAGTACCCAATTCAACATTTGGCTTTGAAATGTAAAGTCATGCATGTCCCTTATTTCCAGAACCTCATGGGATCTAATCCAATAGTTAAAATAGTATTGTGTTACCTATACCGTGGTTAATTGTGAACATTCAGAATCCAAACCATCTTTTCTGCAGGACAGTACTTATCAAAACTTTATCTGATATATTACCTTATTAACAGAAGACCAAACAAGATAACCTCTGTTGTCATGAAAAATGCATCTCTACAAGATATGCACTTTTACACACAGCTAAATCAATTTGAACTATGAATCTGGGAGATTCTACAATAAGATTGTCCTACTTTTCCACAAAAGTGTTGCCTTACACAAACACTTCATTACCTACAAAGCATTCCATTGTCTAACCTATTTAGGCTACCAGCTAATTGCCCTGTTATACTTTATGGTATGTTGCTATGCATCATGTAGGAAAAATAAAAGACTTATTTTGGTATTTTTCATTTATTTAATAGAAGATTTATTGCATTTATATACCTTGACTTGTTCCGGTGAGCTAAAGGTGCATCTTTTTCTTTTCACCCATTCTCCTCACAAAAATGTCCCTGTAAGGTAGGTCAGGCTGAGAGAAGTAATTGTCCTAAGGTCACCCAGTGAGTTTTATGGATTAGTAGGGAGTTGAATCTGAATCTCCTAGCTTTCAGTTCAAAACTTTTAACCCGTATATGACACTGATTCTCTTCTTTCCTTTTTTTTATATTCTCCTTGCTTAGATATTGGGTTTAAGCCAGTAAAAGTTCACATATTTTCAACAGCAAGGAAGTTACAGAAACATTGCTCTTAGTAAATAGGAACAGGATTGGGCGGAGAGTATAGGTATTTACTCAGAGTTGTGTTGCATTGGATATGAGACCATGCTCTCTGTGTTTAACTTTGCAGCCTTAGTTATAGAAGAGTTAACTCTCTTTAAGCCCTAAGGTTTAGAATGAAGACAATGGCCGTTTCTGCACAGGGCAAGGGAATCGCCCCGTGACGCTACTCACTGGACTTTTGGGCTCCCCGGTCTGGTCCATGCTCGCACCAGTGCGAGTCTGCAAATCTACATAAGGGAGCAGGCTCGCAGTAGCGCGCTCCGTGCTTTTGAAAGACCTGTTTTTAGCAGTCTTTCAAAAGCACACTGGATGACCACTTGGGGTCATTCCGGAGCAGGCTGGGGTGCAGATCAACATTAAGTAGGTCCAATCCAGTCCACTCCCAGGTGCAGACAACCTCCCTGGAGGACGCTCTGCCCCGTTTTAAAAACCCCATGTGGAAATGACCAAGGTGCAAGTCACCACACCCAATAACCTAAAGACAAATTTCTCAAAATGCAATAAATGTGCTCTGAAACCACTCCTAGAAATTATGTTTGTCTTTTCCCCCCTGAAAGCCTTTGTCCTGACTAGCGTTTCACAGGACTTGTGCTCACTATCCTTATTACACTGGATACTGTTTATTGAGCTACAATATTGAGCTGCAGTCCTCCAATTTCAGTCCTTGTTTTTTTATCCTCTTGCTCTCTTGCTGCAACCTGACCCACTGTGTGATGTGACCATGTTCATGTGAAGCCACTGGGTGGCGTAGCAGGGCAGGGCATTCTCTGGCAAGAATGATGGCAGTGGACAAGGACCAGGTGGGAGGGGGCTGTCTTTCCCCTGCCACTGCTCTCTCGCTGGAGCCTTTCCTGGCAAGGGTGGTAGCAGCAGGCCAAGATTGTTGAGGGGGGGAACCTTTCCCCACCCTAGATATGCCTCTGGGTACCTCCAGTTTGCTAGTAAAGCTGAATTACTGTTGTGAAATGATGCAAGTTGAAAAAAGGTGTCACCAACATGAAAAATTTGGAAAGATCTGCTATAGTATATAATACACAAGGGAGACCCCCTTACCTGTAACTGTGGATGTTTGTTCCTTTGTTTTCTGAAGGATGGATAGCTGTGTGCTCCAGCATAGGGAAGGAGGAAACATACAATTTCTAAGAAATTTTAAAAAAGTGTTTAAAAATTATGTTTTGATGAGCATTTCAGGGTTAAAACTGGGCACACAGCCATCGGAGAAAGTTGTGTTACTCCTTTGACTATAGGTCCTTTCACATCATAAGTTATAGCACTATGAATCTACCGTAACTCTGTGGTTCCATCCTAAGAAATCCTGGAGTTTATAGTTTGGCTAGAAGCACCAGAAAAGAACTCTCTGGCTGAGGATTCCAAAGGCCCTCCTTCCCACAGCAAATCCCGGGATTCCATAAGGGCTGCCATGGCAGTTGAAGTGCAGTCATAACATTGTAACTGTGTAGTATGAAAGCCCCATGTTACAATAATAGCCAAATATATATTTGCTATCTGTTCACATCCCACATAGCCACATAGTCAGATTATTTAGTCTGAAGGACATTTGCTCTGTGCAAGAAAAAGAAAGATAGAGAACATGCATATTTGGAAGTCGAACTTATCTTGACCTCCAAACTAAACTTCAAATCAGCTTAATCAGCTGATTGATGTTTGTGTGTCTTTCACTAGTTTCTATCTAATGATTCAGTGAGTTCAGCAGAAAGCATGAACTTCTTTGAGTGAAATGTCCAACTCCTGATCCAGACACCCTCATGGGCAGCTGTGTGTTAAACCTCCCCTGTTGAGGAATATTAGGAGTGTGCAACTGAACAGCTGATGCATGCTTTACGGGTGTGGGGAAAGTCACAGGAAAGGTATGTGTGTGCGTTTGACATATCTCTTGAAAATGTTGCTTTCCCAGCCTGTGCAGTTATGGTAGGGATCTACTCATCTGTTAAAGGGAAATACTTCTTTCCAGTTCCCATGATACATTTTGGGCGTCCAAGAGGCAGACCAAATGTTGTCTGAACCACATAGCGACATTGTTAAATGCTCTGAGATAATCCTTGCTGGCTTACACTCTGACCCAATCATTTCATCTGCATCTACGTTGGGAAGCCTAGCTTTCCATGTTCAATGCATGTGAATGTTTAACATTTATTAGTGAAAACTGCCCTCTTGAATGGTGGCTAAGATATATGTATTAAAACCAGAAGTGGGAACTGTGAGGACCTTCAGATGTTTCTGAACTGCAGTTCCCAGCAGCCCAAGTCAGCACAGTCAAAAGTGAGAGGTACTGGGAGTTACAGTTCCACCTTTGGAATGCCACACAATTCTCACTCCTTCCCTAAATTACCAAGGAACCCTGGCCCATTGGGTCCAGATAGGATCCTATGTAGTTTCTTGACAGTTTTGACAGGTCTGGTCATATGTATAAAGCCCTATATGGCTCAGGCTCAAGCTATGAAAGACAGTATCTCCCTATATGTACCTGCTAGAGCCTTAGGATCCACAGGACGGGGCTTCCTCTTGGCTGTGCCGCCACCACCACAGCCTTGTTTGAGGACATGAGAGATGGCCTTTTCAGTGGCTCTTTCCACCATCTGAAATTTCCTTCCATGAGAAGCTAGGCTGACTCCCTTGCTGTTCTCCTTCCACTAGCAGGCAAAGATCTCCTTGTCCAAGCAGGCTTTTATCGAATTATTGCTTCCAGGAACCCTTCTTATTGGGGGTGGTGTGTGTGTGTATGTTTGTGTGCATGCTTTATTTTAAACTTTTATATTCTATTAAAAATGATTTTATACTGTTTATAAATGATGTTTTAATGTGATGGGTTTTAAATTGTGTTTAAATTTTATTGTCAAATTTTACCTGATTCTTTCTGTAAGCCACCTTGGGTACCACTATGGGAGAAAGGCAGCATTTAAATGGAATGAATGAATGAATGAATGGCCAAAGAGATTTCAGGCAGTATGACTGGGAAAGACTTTTCTTGGACTAAGTCATTCAATGGAGGCAAAACTGGACTAAATAGACTAACAACCTAATTTAATAGCCATTTCTGCACCAGACTGTTATAGCGCTATTATTCCACTTTCAACATCCTATGGAATCCCGAGGTTCCTCCCTAAACTGCAAACCTCCCTAAACAGCAAACCCCAGGATAAGACAACTTCCTATGTTCCTGCCTTCTGCTGCAGACCTTTTGAAAGTCATACTCATTAATTAATAATAATAATAATAATAATAATAATAATAATAATAATAATAGGAAGAAGAAGAAGAAGAAGAAGAAGAAGAAGAAGAAGAAGAAGAAGAAGAAGAAGAAGAATCAGTCACCACCACCGCCTAACTGGTGAGCCTAAAACAAGAGGTTGCACAGTGGAGTGCTTCACCAAGATACAGTATTCTATTCGATTTCCTGCTGACTCAGTTTCCTGTTCTCTCCCTCATCCTCCATAGGAGTCGGGTAGCATCCCATCACTACTAAGGATGCTGGGTTGTTTGCTGGGCTTTGTTACTGTTGGATTTTCTGCTAACCTTAGGGCTCTCTTGAGTCTAATAATAACTTTTTCCTGAGTGTGGTATTTGATGGTGCCATTTTGGGTGAAGGCAATTCCTTGTGGGTTGAGATTACTGTTATTACACAAAAGGGACTCCATTACATATAAAGGGACTCTTTAGCATTCTGGTTCCTCATGGTGTCCTAGATGTTTTATGGACCTCTAGTGTCTGTGTTATGGAATGAGGTGTGGTGTTTTAAAATAGAAATGGGTAACTTCCAGCCTTCTAGATGTTGCTGGATCGATTAGCTGGGTAAGGCAGATTGAAGCTGTAATCCAACAATATCTGGAAGGCCACACATTGCCTATCCCGCTTGCAAATACAGAAGGTCTCTTAAAACTAGAGATGTGAAGGACCCAGAAAATTCTGGAAAAAAAGATTTTCTCTCTCTGTTTTATTCTGAAGTGACTTTCTTGCCAGAAAAATTGAACCCCCCAAACTTCCTAATATATTTTTTTAAAAGCCCACCTTCCTTCCTTCCTTCCTTCCTTCCTTCCTTCCTTCCTTCCTTCCTTTCCCTTTCCCTTTCCCTTTAATGAATGGTATGATAGACAGAGGAAAGGTGACTCTTCTTCCTCCTGTCTTCTGTTGACTACTGAATATGATATTGACTATAATGACCATTGACTATAATGCATATAATTTCCTAAATAATAGTGTATTTAATGTATCATCAACCATGATACCAATTTTTTTAAAAAAATTCTGGGGGTACGCACAAAAATGACTTGGGGAGTCACAGTCATCCCATGGCGTTGTACTAAGACCTAGATGTAAGTGGAGTTTAAAACAGGCAAATATATCATACAAAATGAATCAATTTTAGACTGTCCAAGCAACGGTTTTAGAAAACAGACTATATAATAGCCTCTTTGGGAGTTCAGGAAACACAGGCATGGTACTAAATGGTTCAACTAAAAGTCAAAAGTTAAGAAGATATTCAGCATCCAAAGAAGCTTGATGAATATCTGGTCATTCAATGAGAATATTCAAAAGCTTTGCAATATTTTCATAACTGGTTCTTGTGCCAATCTAAGGTAAAGATGGACTTTTTTTCTTTAAAATGTTCTTTTTAATTTCTAATTTTTTAAAGAATCAGATTGATTATGGGGTCTTGCCTTTCTTTTCAAAGTCTATTTAAAAAAAAAATATAACACCAACTTTTTACACCTTAGTAGGCTATGATTGGGGTGTTTTAAAATGAACATAATCTGTTGGGCTTCTTCTCTAGAAAAAGGTTGCATACTGCCGTATCAGCTGCTCAGTTACCAACATGCTTATTTGCTCATTTGAGGTTCCAGGACAATGTTAGGAGGGTAACTCACCTACAGGAAAGCTGCAGAACCATGGTAAGTTGAGAGAGCAGTTCAATTAGATCAGTTCTTTCAGCTCTGGCAGTTTGCTGAGTCTCAAGGTTAGGTCTTTCCCAAGTCTTCAAAACTGAAATCCCTGAGACTGAATCTATAAGCTGTAGATTTGATTCAGTGGCAAATATCACCTGTGTAGCTCCTTCTAATCCTAATGGAAAAGCTTCCAGAATCTTGCGCATCCTTTATAGAGTCCCAGCTGAACACTTTACTTAAAAGTGTGCTTTCAGAAATGTAAGTGCCGACAGTGCCTGGCATTTTTTTCATTTGAGATGGTTCTTGGACTTGGGAACTAAATTCTTGTCCTTAATCCTTGGAACTGCAACCATCCCTGGAGGTGACCTTAGCCTGGTGAAACTGTACGTGCTTCAGTTGTGAGGATTAAGAATACTCAGCTACCTCACTGGGGTTATTGTGAGGATAAGGAGCCTCAAATGTGATAAGGGACAGGCCCATATAAGTTAAGAGGACATACGAAGTAATATGTTGGAATGTACAAGCAGGACTCGAAGACTGGGACCAACGTGTACAGCTTCTAGTTCTAGGACCTAGTAGATCTAATGACAGGGCACTTGTGTTTTGCCTTATTTTTACATGCTAAGATTGTGTAGTTAATTTGTCTCCTGCCTTTGCTAGAGACTGATTATTCAATTAGGCTATATATGCCTGATGCTTTAATACAAACACTCAGAGATTATATGGGCCTTACATTTTAGAAATGGGATATATTTAAGCATGGTTAGTGCTTGAATTAGCAACTACTTGCTCCAGAGCTCATTGGATAGTCTTAAGAAAATCACTTTCTCTCAACTTCAAAGCCACTCACAGATTCATCTGCAATATTTGGGCAATAGCATTCACCTTCCTTACAGGGCTATTATAAAAATTCCTGCTTCAGGAAATATGAATAAAGTATTTTTACTGTTTGACACTGTATACAGATGTAAAGTCAATTTAGATAACAGTAAATTTCTAATGGTAATTTTGTGAACGGGGCAGGGTTTCGTCTCACACAGAGACTCTATCCAGATAAAATAGGAATATTTCTGTGTGTCTATGGCTATGTATGCAACCTCATTAGGTACAAAGCAGAGCGAGTCCACTTGTCCTCCTGGAATGACATTTTGGAGTTAGACATGTGCGCTTGAGTCTCAGAAGAGAGTCATGGAGGGCTGCTGTCATGGCTGAAATCATAGAATTCCATTTTTCAGATGATAAATATGCCATTATGCATATTTATGCAAAGATAAATTAGCCAGAGCCACCAGAGTTGAAAACTCTATTTTCTTCTAATTAATTGGATGCATGCAGCTATCAGACTAATGTAAATTACTTTAGCAAAAATTCCAGCTTACATTCTTCTTCATAACTCAATATTCATGAAGTGTAAGATCTAATCTAATTGTTAAGAGGGAGTGAGGAGAAAAATTGCCACAGGTGGCCCAATTGTGGCTCAGTGTCCTTTGAGTTCAATTTTGAGCCCTTTTCCCTGTTATGAAGCCCCCTCCCTTTTTGTAAATCTATCCATTCCAGTACCTCTATTGTCTGAAGTTTAACTTTAAGGCAGAGCCTCTATTAGATTCTACTCTGGCACCTCTTTGTGTTGATTTTTGAGATCAAAAGCATAACAACCTTTTGGTCAAGGTCAGTTTGTGGTTTCAAGATTAGTCACGGATGACTCTAAGGCTGTAAGTCCTAAATCCATTTACAAGGAAGCATGTTGTGCTGGATCCAGGGACATTTCCTTCCAAGTAAATATGCATAGGATAGCAAATTTAAGCCACCCTCATCGAATTAAACTTGTTAGAATTCATTGGAGGGGTCTCCTGGTTCAAATGAGCTGCTACCAAACTTCTTGCTACCGTTGCAAGATTTTCTGCTCTTTGGTTCTCCATATTAGGTTGGATTTCTTAGGTAGAGTTTCCTAAATTGGCAGTCTGATCAATCAAAGTGCCAGGTAGGTGGGGAATGACACTCTTCTTAGAGTCACTCAGGGAATCTAATCCAGCTTCGTCTTTCCCTCTGTCCTCATTCCACAGGCAGAGGGCTTCCTTGCACACCACTCTTCATGCAAAATGCTAGACAAAATACCAACTGTGCTGCATAAAGATTGAATTCGGCATGCAACAACACAAAGGTATCATACACCAAAAACACAGCCAAACACTCAAAAGGATTTTCTTTATAAGTTAGCTATTCGCTTCATAGAAAGTTGTACATTGTGAACAACAAAGATGAACGGTGTAGGCACTGAAACACTTTGCTGTGCTTCTAGTTGCTGATCTCTTTTCACCTGGCATCCAACTTTGCCCTAATCTTAAAGCTAAGAGGAAAAGAAGGGGATCACTACTTTATTTTCACAGACAAGAAGTAAGGTAATACATCTGGAAAGAGTGGATCTTCAGCTGTTTGTATATAATAAGTTCATGATGGAACTTACACAATAATTAATCCTCATTAAAAGAAAAAGAAGAGTTTGTTTTAGTCTTCAATGTATTACAAATTTGCAATGAATTTTCTTTGTAGAATTTGTAGAAGTAATATATCAGGCCAGAATGAAACACATTCAATAGCAGATTTTAAAAACATTAACATCACCCTGGTCCTTAAGTCATAGCATGTCCAGACCAGCAACAGAAATAAAACATTGGCTGTGGCTTGTAAAATAAAATAAAGACCAATCTAATTATTAAACATTTGGGATGGTGGGAAGAATCCTAGTTTTGTTTTCCAGTTCAGCTTCAATAAAGTCCACTCCACAACCAAAAACAGATAAAACCATCCAAAATTATTCTTCCAGATTTGAAAGAGAGAACATCCCTGTACCCTGGGCTTCCTAGCTAGCTATTGCAGAGGGTGCTTTTCAGTGACTACACACGAGGTTCATCTCTTTACCTTAATGCTGGAGAGATCAATTGCTGGTTCTTTAGGCTTTGCTGGTTCTGGGGCCGGCGCTGGTGCTGGGGCGGGGGCTGCTGCGGGTGCAGCTTTCTTGGCGTCTTTCTTTGGTGCCATTTTCTCTCTCTCTCTTTTTTCCTTTTTAAAAGTTAAAAGGTGCCCCTAAAGCCCTTACAAGAGATTCCTGGATGAGCAGCAGTGTGTGGTCAGATGATCTACAGCCCAGTGCCTTGGAGGTAGACCCAGTGTGTTAAGCACCATAAGGGCATATATATATATTTCACTTAGTGCCCTAATACAATCTTGACACTTGTAGCTGGATTGGACAGTTTGCTAGTCAAGGGGGATGTCATTCTGAGACAGTCTATAAATGGAATATAAGGTGGTCAGAGCTTCGTCAGATTCAAGGGGACTTGAGTGCCTCCTTTTTTTAAAAAAAAAAAAACCTCCCATGAGTTTTTGTAACGGATTAAAAAAAGAGAGAGAGAGGAGGGAGGAAATATGACAAAGCCAGTTTAGGGTCTCTTGTTGCCATTCAAACCCCCATGTGACTGACACTTTTTCTTGACAGAATTACAGTTCTGTTGAAGTTATAAATCTTGTTTTCCATGTCTGTGTGTCGTTATAGGAGGGGATTGAGTTTCCAGATGGAATTTTGACTTTAAGGGTTGGGAAATGAGCACCACTTTCCATCCACGCCCCCTCCCGGTCCTTTCCTCCACACCATGTCCCCACCTCTCTTCTTTACCCCTCCTCTGTTTCCTCTCTTTGCAAGAAGAAAGTGTTGACCCAGCAAAGAGTTACAGGGGAGTGTTTAAAAATAAAAGGAGACGAATATGGAAAGCCCATCCCGCTTTCAGTCACAGTGCCTTTCTCTCTCCCTCTTCAGCCTGACAATCCTCCATCTGTTCTTATTCGTCCCTTAATAAGCGTACAGTCTTCAGTAAAGCTGTATGTAAAAGCCAAAAGCTCTACCCCTAATCCAATTTCATATATTGTTGGCTGACATAACCAAGCTCGATTTATAAAGGAGACAGACGGGCCACCTAATATATTTTCCCAGGGAGAACTGGAGACATTCCCCTCCTCTCTATAAAACAAATGAGCTCTCAATCAAGGGCAGCATTTGTGTTTATTGTCTCTAATTTAATTGCCTGGCTCCTGTCTCGTATTTATCTCTCCTCACTTCCAGGCTCACACAGAGATCTTTCCCCCTTGTCATGTTCTCCCATTCCTTTCCAGAACAGACAAGTCTTTAAGCTTTGATAAATCCCTTCTGTTTTTTCAGAAGTGGGAGAAAGCTCTCACTGCTGATGAAACCCATGTTCAGAATATTTTAGATGCTTTAGCAACCCAAATTCTTGCTTTATTTTGCTCCATGTCCTGAATATTATTTAGACAGACTTCAGACTCCTGTCGTTGAGTTGACTAAACTCAAACCATCAACAAAATTATTATTTACAGACCTGGAAGCTACAGGTTCGAGTGATTTTACAAGTCACCCAACATTCATATTAATATTGAAATATCTTCCACTTGATGACTAGGTTGTCATCAGTAGTGTGGTCATCTATCATGCCAGGCTATTTCCTTGATTCCCTCTGTGTTATCCATCCAAGAAGAATTTGCCACAAATCAAGTTTAAATGTACTGCAAAATGATTAGATATATGAATTCCAGGTGGTTGTACACCAGATCATAACCAACTAATATTTGCTATGTGCCTTCACATCAATTCCAGTTTACGCTGACCCTATCTTAGGGTTTTCTTTATTCAGAGGAGAGTTGCCATTGCCTTGCTTTGAGGCTGAAATAATATGACTTGCCAAAGGGTACCCAGTAGGTTTCCATGGCTGAGAGGAGATTTGAACGCTGGTCTCCCAGAATCTTAGGCCATTTCCGTACTAGCCTGTTATAGCGCTATTATTCCACTTTCAACATCCTATGGAATCCTGGGGTTTGCAGTTTAGGGAGGGGCCTCAAAGGCCCCTCCCTAAACTGCAAACCCCAGGATTCCATAGGATGTTGAAAGTGGAATAATAACACTGTAACAGGCTAGTATAGAAATGGCCTTTGTTCAACACTCAAACCACTACACCACACTGGCTGTCAGGGATTAACTAATATTAAAAATATATGTTAAGAAAGATGACATGATGTTGGAAAAGGGAAAGTAGGAGCATCAACTGTTAAGTATTTGTGGAGAAATACAATAACAGTGCAATGTGTAAACTCAGATGTAAGCCCCATTGAATTCAGTGATATATACTAACAAGTAAGTGTCTATTCTAGCCTAAAGGAGATAGGATGGAACTCAAGGAAGCTGTACAGTGCTGGGCAGTCTGTGGCCTTCCTGGGCCTGAATCCAACATGGTGTTGACCCTGCAGCACCAGTGCAACATACATTTCCTCCCCTTCCGTCTCCTCCAAACCTCTCTGCAGTGTCCAAAAAACAGGTCCAAAGGGTTTTTGTAATCTTCCAGAACTGGCTTTGGGGATACATGGGGGCAAGAGTGGGGAGAGAGGGTCACCCTTCCCATTACTGCTATATTATGCTCAGTGGTGGCTATTGGCTTCTCTGTCAGGGTCTGATTCTGAATTTTAAAGGAACTATCCAAAGTGCTGAACTCCAACCCCCCACAAATAGTGTCAGGACCTTGGACACTTCCTTTTAAACTTTGGACTAAAGCCTAGAATGAATTAACCACTCTAATAACATGGCTGCCACCATCTGCATCTCCACGTGCTACTGATTATACTGTTGCACAGATGGATGTCCAGCATTGGATACTACACCAAAAGGTTAGATCATTCTTTTCCTCTGACCAGGCTGATGGGCACTGGAGTCTAACAACACCTGGAGGCCCATGAGCTCTCCCATCCTGATATAAAATAATCAAGTAACAAAATTAACTGAATAATGATAAATACAGCTTGCATCTAGTCCTAGGATCTCTGCAGCTGGGAAAAATGCCATCAGGGATTGCCAGCTACATGTTTGGCTATCCAGTTAGAATGTAATGTTTGTCCAGGGATGGTTAGAGTCTCTTATATATGACACAGATGTCTTCCTACAATGTTGTCACCTCAGGTCTTGTCCTACATTGCGCTAAGTCATAGTATATAGCCTAACATGGGTGGCAAATGCAGATACACTCTTTTGGATTGTGCTTGATATAGTATGCTCAACAAAGTGGAAGGCAGCAGGAAAAGAGGAAGCCTGCATTACAGATGGATAAACTCAATCAAGAAAGCCACAGCCCTGAGTCTATAGGACCCATGCAGGGCTGTTGATAAAAGCGTGACTGGGAGGTCTCCCATTCATAGGATTGCCATAAGTCAAAGTCAACTTCATGGTGAATAACAACAACAACATTATAAACAAAGTTTGTGTCCATAGTCTATTAAATCAGGGGAATTTAGATGTATTAGATGTATTTGAAGGACAGTATCTCCCCTTATGAGCCCATTAGAGCTCTAAGATTGTCTAGAGGGGCCCTTCTCTCTATCCCATCACCTCCTCTGATTCATTTGGTGGGAACAAAAGAGGAGGCCTTCTCAGTGTCTGCTCCCAGACTTTGGAACTTCCTCCCTAGAGAGACCAGGATGTCAGCAGGTCAAAACATTTTTGTGCTATTAGATTTTTACAAGCTGACTTGTTGGGCTTTTAATGTTGTGCGGTTCTGTTTCTAATGTTTGCATACAGTCTTCTGTTGTTAGAGACTCAGCGTGGTGTAGTGGTTTGAGCGCTGGGCTATGATTCTGGAGACCAGGGCTCAGTGCAGTTCTTCACTTGGCCACGGAAACCCTTGTGCATGTCACACACTCTCAGCCCCAGAAAACCCCATGATAGGTTTGCCTTAGGGTCACCATAAATCAGAAACAACTTGAAGGAACATAACAATATAGTCCTTGAATGCATTGTAATATTTTTAATGTTTTAACTTCATAAATTATTGAATTGTTTTAAATCTTACGTTTATACTTTTATGAATGCTTTTCTATTGTTTTTAATTTGATTCATTTTAAATATATTGTTAGCCGCCTTGAGTTCCATTATTGGGAGAAAGACAGGTTAAAAATGAATAAAATAATAGTAACAATAATAATACCAGTAAGGCTTAGAGGATATGTTTAATTTGCACAATCTATTTTGCTTCTCTATGTGTTACACAACTCTAGCTTTGACTGGCTGGCATCCTGATAGTGATATACATGGATGTAATAGAAAGTGATGCCTGTGTATGTCCTATTTTGGTGATGGCAGATGGAGGAATTCAGCACTTCCGGTCATCATGACTTCCTCCCTGAGCCACCCACTTGTACTCCAGGTAGGCTCCCCTCCTCATAGCTGTTTGGTGCGCATGGGAGAATGAGGGGGGCAGCCAGGGTCCACCCACCCATCCTTCCTGCTGTTGGATGCAGGAAGGAACAGACCTCCCCTGTACCTGTCAAGGTTTTCTGGAAGTCCAGGAGGATGCCATCTTCCTGCTGCTGTATTCAGGAATGGAGCCAGTTGACAGAATGGCCATGTGGAGGGACACCCGGCTTCATGATAGATGGGCTGAGGGCTCAAAGGGGAGAAAGACATGTAATTATGCCTGCTGCAGATTTATTCTCGTCCAGCATGATGCAGAATTTTGGCCATTTATTTTACAGAAAACCATAAACTTCATAGTGACTAAAGATGGTTAGGTTATAGCAAAAATCTAATTAGATTGTCACATATACAAGGAGAGAGTGAGGGAGAGGTTGAGTTTAGTGGTTAGATAATATTTGCTTAATGCAGTAAGCCACAATGGCCCACGACATCTAATATGAGAAAGCAATTTCACACAGAGAAGGTACCAAGTGCTAATTAGAACAACCTTTGTAACCGGTGAAATCCAAGCAGCAGCAGCAGCAGTAGCTCAATACCTTTATTAGGCTCAACTGAAGGTCCCAAGATAGTGCCCTAGCTTGGGTTTCACAAGATTCCTCCTCAAGTTGGCTGTTAAACAAACAAGAGGGTGAGATGCTGCCTAAAGGGGCATAGTAGAAACCTATCTGAGGTATGTCACAGTCTTAAGATGGTGACTCAGACATGCAACCTGATCCTATGCAAGTTTACTCAGAAGTGAGTCCCTTTGGGTTCCATGGCTTCCAAAGCAAACCAAGCAGCACCACTATCATATTAGATTGTTATTTAATAAGACTTTACTTCTTTTATTTGTCAGTCTCTGTGTGTGATGTGTCACTTTTCTTTTTTCTTTTCCCCATGCTTTTCTACATTCATATGCTCTATTTTATTTTGTTATTTTAAAATTTATTTGTCTTGAAGAGCATATTAATTTTTTTCCCTGTCAAGGCACAGATTTTAAGCTGTCCATTGTGTCCACAGGCTATTTCATAAGATTCTGTTAATTTTGTGTACAGTCTGGGCTTCTTATTATACGCAGTCCTCTACATTTGCTAGGGTTAGGGGTATAACCCCACCCCATTGGAAAAACTGCAAATATCAAAATTTGTGTGTTTTTTGGGAAGGAGGTTGAGGCAAGGTGGGGAGAACAGGCACCCCAGAGTCCACACCAGGTCAGAGAAAGGAAAGAGAAAGGGGTTGGGTCGCCATTTCCTCTTTCACCCATCTCCTTCCTTGGGTTTGTGACGGGCGTTCGGGGAGGGTTTATGATGCTGAGAAATTGGGCTGTGATCTGTCCTTAGCTGGCCAGGCAGTAGCTGGTGGAGAAGGAGTGGGGAGACCAGAGGCAGGTTTTTAAAAGGCTCTGTGGCCTGATTAGAGCTGCCTCAAGTACAGCTGCCTTTTTCCTTTGGTGATGGTGGTGGTGCAGGGGATAGAAGCAGCTGAGTTTAAAATCCATTAAATGCCAAAGAGTGTACGTGGCTTCTCAACATGTAAAGAGGTTCTACCCAACAGAGACACAGACAAACAATTACTGTATCTGGGAATGAATTCCATTCATTGATCTTATTTTTAGACATACTTGGGAGAAATCTGAACTGAGGCAGGGCTTCTCCAAAGCAGGTGAAATCCAAATCTAAACACTTCTGAACATTCATGAGCAATTTTGATTTGGAAGCACAGAAACCCACTATGTTTTTTAACATGTACATGAAGCTGTTGGGAGAGGTCATCTGGACATTTGAGGTTGGGTGTCATTAGTATGAAGATGATACTCAGTTCTATTTCTCTTTTGCAACTGATGCCAAGAAAATCATGGAAGTCCTGAATCATTGGATGCAGCAGACTGTGGGCAGGTGAATAAACTGAGGCAGAAAAGACTGAAGTGTTGTTAGTCAGTAGGAAAGCCAACCTGGTGTTGCGATCACAGCCTCTTCTGGGTGGGGTTGCACTTATTCTGAAAGATCTGGTTTGTAGTTTGGGGATGCTCTTGGACTCAGTGCTGCTACTTGCTGCTATGGCCAGGATCACCTTTGCCCAGCTTTGGCTGGTGTGCCCTTTCCTGTGAAAGGTAGATCTGGCCACAGTGGTGCATGTTGTAGTTAGCTCCAGATTAACTACAGTAATGTGATCTAAGTCAAATGCCCTTGAAAATTATTTGGAAGATCCATTTAGTGCAAAATATGGCAGCCAAACCTGTGCCAGGTATGCCTTTTAGAAATCATATAACACCAGTCATATAAAAAATGCACTGGTTTCCAATTTGCTTCAGAGCTTAATTCAAGGTGCTGGTTTTGACCTACAAAGCCCTAAAGGGTTTTGCACCAGAATATCTGAAAAACTGCCTCCTACCAAATGAGCCTGCCTGAAATTTGAGATCTCCAGAGGAGGTTCTATTGCATGCCCCAGCATCTTGCTGTCACACCCAAAATATAGCAGAGATTGCTCCCACAGCTTTGGAAGCATGCCCAGCAGCAGAGAATAACTTAGCAGTGGTGCACTGTAGCCAGGAAAAACTCACCCACACCAATTGTTCTCTTCCATCAAGTAGGCAATTTATTCTTCAGTTACAATGTGTACATATTTACAAGAATCTTCAGAAGGCATTCCAGCATCCCTCTACTTGCTCTTTCTGATAGAACCTCCAGCAGCCACATCAGGCACCATGTGCACTTGTTGGCTAGCTCTCAGCTACATTTATACTCACACTAGTTGATGCAATCCTGCCAGCCTTTGCATTCTCCCCACACCTGATGCAACCCTCCCCCGATTGCTCATCAGCATGACTCAGTATGACTCAGCTAAAGTCACATGGCTTTTCACAAGTGCACTTAACAACCCACATCACAAAGTATTTTCTACAGGTTTGGTCCAACCTTCTCTTGACACTTGCAAGGTTAGGTTGGTAAGCACATGTAACAGGGCTTTTATTGTGGCAGCACCCCAACTCAGGGAAGTTAGACTGGCTCCATGTGTTCTGTGCTTCTACGGGGCAGCTAAAACGGTGCAGTTCCACATGTGCCTTGATGTTTGAAACAGCTCTGTTTTAATTTTTTTGTTTAAAATTATGTTTTAGGATTGTTATTTGACTGTTATTAAAAGTTTTTAAAGAATATTCTGATGTGTTCTTAATTTGTTTTTATTCTTTGTACTGCTTTAATTGCTTTTATTTTTTGTGCATTGCTTTGGCTGCCCTTGCAGGCTGGGAGGCGCTCTCTCTCTCTTCTCTATGTATATGTTATAAATAATATATCACAACTGATCAATTCCGCCCCCCCCACCCCCCGCAAGCTCTCAAAATAAGGAAAATACCTCGGTGGGGAAAGAGGATAAGGAAAGTAGGAACAGAGGTTTTGTGACTGGTAGCGCAGCTTCTAATCACAGTAAATGGTTTTGTCAGAACTTTTAGATACCATTGCGTTGTGGGCAAGATGCTGGCCCAATACATCACAGCATTGATCTAGTGTTCAGTGCTCTTTGTTTGCTCTCTCACAGTGCTTCTAGAGAGGGATGTTCTGGATAAGGCAAATGTGTTGGAAGGAGGTGGTATTTGTTGCTGTAGTTCTACCTTTTCGAAAAATCTAAATTACATGTTTCTAGTTATATAATAGTTCAATTTTCCCTCCTTTTCCATAGTATCCTGTCTTGTTTTGTTTTGTTTAAGATACATTTATTTGTTATGCCAGTTGTGACGATCAATACATGTGTGTCAAATCTCTCACCCCTCCCTAATTTGGGGGTGTTTCTGCCCTGTTTGCTTTCTTCCCCCTCCCCTAATCCTTCACATATATACTTTTAAGAAATATGTACTTTTATGTGTTTAAATCTTTTTATTCACAAGAAAATATTACCAAACCGGCTTTTCAGCTGTGCATTTTACTGACTTACATATATTTCAGTAATTACAGAAAAAATTCCATTAACAAAGCTGAACTAATATCAAATAGCGCATCAGAACCGAAATTTTCTTACCCAGTTTTCCCAGTTCATTATAACTGGCTATGTACAGATAAATTATTAACTACCTTAAAATAATAAAGTAAAAGAAAATAGAATATATATATATGTATGTATGTATATGTATATGTATATATGTATATGCTCATAGTCTCTCAATTCGTATTCATAATCAGCTCCTACCTCCTACAGGTTTTGTTTATTTGGTGTATCATGTAAATGTTCCCAAAGAAATATGTACCTTTAAAGAAAAACTCTAAAGCAGAAGTGAGCAATGGGTGGGGGGGGCATGTCAGCACTCCTGACCTGACCAGAAATGATATCACATCTTTTCTAGTTTCAGTATTGCCTAGTTTCCAGTCTGGGAGTGGTGAGCATTGGGAGCATGAGCCCAAAAAGTAATGTTGATAGAATAGGAGCCTTACAGACCCAAAATAACAATGTGTAGATTTCCAGCAAATCCAAGGACACAATGAAAGTGCAATCTAGAAGCACTCTTCTTGTCAAGACAAGGAAGTAAACAGGTTAAAAAGTACTGGTGGAAAAATCTTTGGGACTAGGGAGAAGGTAGCATTGAGGACTTTCTCAAAAAATACTGAAGTCCTTCAGTATTGGCCACTATACACTCCACACACATTATCCACTTCTGTCCTCAAGCATTTTCTATGACGTTGGTGCCAAATGGGAAGAAAACAAAGCAAAGGCTTATTCTGTTTTTCATTCATTGTAACTTCTCCATCCCATACCTCTTCTTCTGAAACTGTGCCAGTTTCTTTCCCGGAAAATAATAATAATCCAGCAATGCTAACACCAGCACCACAAATATGGATGTGTCCACAGGACTTCAAAGCCAGTCTTTTAAGTGTTAAGCACTCTGAGCTCTTTGCCTGGGAAAATGAATCCTCATCATTTTGGTTTCTTACACCTTGCAAGTTGTTCTTTAATCTCAAGTTTTTTTCTTCTCATTTTGCTATTTTTTTTTTGAAGTACTTATGAATAAACAAATGGAATAACATTCTCACTAGCCTTGTGCTTGAATGTGGCCAAGAAAAGGGAGATATTAGAGGTATAATACATGGGTAGGGCCAGACAAAGGAGTGATCAGTGGATGAGGTCAAGGGAGATCAGAGAAAGTTATTTTTTGGGAATATGACCTCCAAAATCCCCCTGTCAGCATGGAGTTCTGGAAGGTTTCAGGGAGTTTTGTTCCCCAAAAGTACCTTTTCAAACCTTTGGGCTAAATGTCTGTTTCTCATAAGATAGGGGATACATGGCTCAGTAGTACTTCATTTTAAAAGGACCTTGGGGTTAATGTTGATCATATGTTAACATAAACCAGCAGTGTGAAGCTGCAGCAAAGTAGGCAAGTGCTATTTTAGCCTGCATTAATAGAACCATAGTTTCCAAGTTGAAGGAAATAATAGTCCCACCATATTCTTTGCTGGTCAGGCCTTGTCTGGAGTCCTGCATTCAGAGCTGAATACCTCATTTTAAGAAGGATGTAGGCAAGGTGGAGCAAGTTCAGAGAATGGCAGTGAGGATGATGGCAAGCAAACCATGTAAGGAAAGGTTGAAGGAGCTGGGCATGTTCAACCTGGTGAACAGAAGACTGAGGGGTGACATGATTGCACTTTTAAATACCTCAAGGGCCATCACAGAGAGGAGGGAGCATGCCTGTTCTCTGCTGCCCTGGAGGGTAGAATCAGTTCTAATGGTTTTAAGTTGCAAGAAGGTAGTTTACAATCAAACGATAGGAGGAGCTTCTTGACAGCAAGAATGGTTTGGCAATAGAACCAGTTCCCTGGGTGGTGGGACCTCCTTCTTTAGATGTCTTCAAAAAGAGGCTGGACAGCTACATGGCTGGGGATGTGCTACCCTGTATGTTGGGGGTCCCAGGAGGGGCACCCAAATTACCAAATAAAACGCAAGTTGGGGGAAATTAAGCTCGAGCACTCTCTTAGCTAAACGAGAGGCAGGGTAACTTTAGCTAGGATCTTTTACCCTATGTCTACGGCTTCAGGTCAGAAGGGCAGGCAGACAAGTTTAAAAGTAACCAAAACAACAGTTTTATTAGAAGATGAAAAACAAATAGGACAACACGCACACTAGCTAACTTGGAAATAGAAATGGAGAGATTCATGGAAGTGGGTAATACGACACCTGGTCTCATAGTCCTGGAGAGAAAGACGGGGTTCCGGGAGAGAAAGCTCAGCGTGGTTCGCTGAGGGGAGTTTCCTTAGACAACTGGCAGCAAGGTGGGATGGAAGTCCAAAGTAGACCAAGCAGTCCAAAAGGGAGGCAGACTCAGTTATAGGGAACTGAGGGGAAAACTTCACTGGACAGAGTGGCAGCAAGGCTGGATGGAAGTCCAGGGTGATCCAAGGTAGTCCCAAAAGTGGGGACTTTTTATAGGGTGGATCATGCCTACAGGCTGTGCCATGCTTGGTGAGAACAAAGGGATTTTGGAGCTGGACAAAAGAGTTGGACAAGGTCAAGTTTTGCATGATGAGCTTAACGCTGGATGACAATAGTATGGCCAGTATGTAAATGACTCGACTGAAAGGAATGGCTCGGCTGAGAGCCGGGCGTCTATTGTACAAGGATCGCGCTGAGCAATGCCTGTTTGCAATGAGGTGTTCCCTGAAGCAACGAAGAGGCTTGAATTGCCTGCCTGAATGGAGTCTGGAATGTAAAACCATTAACGGCCGTGCCAAATGCGTGCTTGTCCGGAGGACCCTTGCAAACACGTGGAGTAGGATGGCAGAGAAAGGTCAAGCAAAAGCCAAATTATTTGATATCAAAAGGATATCTAGTGCTCTCACCAGACATAACATAACTGGAGTAACAGATGCTCTAGCCGCAGATCCTGCACTGAGCAGGGGGCTGGACTCAATGACCCATGAGGCCCTTTCCAACTCTGTGATTCTATGATTCCTGTTGCTGTTGCAGTTCTGCATCCAGTTCAGCCTCAGGACACTGGGGTTGCCAACGGTCAGGAAAATGAGTAGCATTACCTTCTCGGTATGGCAGCAGAAGTGGAACACGCAGAGGCCTACATGATATTTTTTGAATCAGGGAGTTAAACGTTAGCACCTGGTCATGACCATTAACTGATTTGCTGATAAACAGCACCACTTAGATGGGAAAGTTCTTCTGATAGCCTTAATAGAAAGGCAAGGGTATAACCATCCACCTCTCACTCAGGACCTATCTCAAGTGCTACCAGGAAATCAGTGAAACCCCCTATGACTGCGTTCTGGGGATGTGGCTATCCTGAGTGCCAGAGCAGCCTAGAAACAGGCTGCCAGGCAACCAGAATATCTCCTCAGGAGAGAAACCCAGCCCTGTATTGTGTGGGAGGGCTGGTGATGGAGAGGAAAAGATATAGAAAGGCAAACCCTGATTGTCATTTGGCAGTGCTTCAGTGAGAAAGAGCTCTGGAATAAAGTCCCTCAGTCAGCCAGGGAGGTTGTCTGTGTGGGAAGGGCTTAATTCTCAGGGAAAGCCTAGAGAGAGGCAGAAGAGTAATTAAACCATTGTAGAATCTGGTCGGAAAGTGTGATCTAGATTAGGAGTTGAGCCTTTGGCATATAAGGAAACTGACTAAAAGTACTCTGACGAACTATATTAATGTTGACCTGCACATGAACTCTAATACAATGTTCTGTACGTTATCTTAACAAATATTAAAGCTTATTTTTATAAATATTGACTCAGCTGAGTGGTATACAGTGTTGCAAGTAACACAGAAAACACACGCTACCATAGAACTATAAAGGGGTTCTAAATAACCATTGAAGGCCTCACCCTTTACACAAAGGTGGCGTTTAAGGGGGAAGGCAGAGCTGTGTGAAAAAACAGGGTGCCTTGTCAGACTGGGGAGCTGCCATACCAGTCTGAGAGAGAAAGAAGCAGGCCTCGTCACACCAGTTTTTCTTTCCTAGCTAAGAGATGCTTTGAATGCCACCTCTGAAGCCACTTTTGTAGGTGTGCTGCCTGTTTTGTGTGGCTGAGGTAACATTTCAGTGCCCTAATCTATAAGCAACAACATCCTGTGTGTGTGTGTGTGTGTGTGTGTTTGTGTTTGTTATCTGATCACAGAGTTGGCTGCTACCTTGAAGAGCATATGCTGATAATATGGGTCAGGACCTCCCTGACAGCCTTTCCCCCCTGGATTGCTGAGCTATTTGAACATTTATGTGCAGCTACACAACTGAAGTCATTCCTAGAAAATGATGAGGCACCAGGATATTATCATGATTTGCAAAATACCAGGAATCTGTCCAGTGGAGTAGTTTGTGTGTAAGGGCCTTTCCACACAAGACTGTTACAGTGTTATTATTCTACTTTCAACATCCTATGGAATCCTGGGACTTTCAGTTTAGGGAGGGGCATTTAGAATTCTCAGCCAGAGAGCTCTTTGGCCTCAGTAAACTACAAACCCCAGGATTCCACAGGACGATGAAAGTGGAATAAAGACTATAACAGTGTAGTGTGGAAAGGCCCTTTGACTAGGGCCTTTTCCACAAGGGGTTTTTGAAACGGTGCAGTCTGTCCTCCAAGGAGGAGGTCTGCACCTCAGACCAGACTGGGTTGGACCTATTTAAGGTAGATCCGTACCTCAGTCCGGTCCGGAACGACCCCAAGTGGTCCTCCAGCGTGCTTTTGAAGGACCTGATTTTTCCGGTCTTTCAAAAACACGCAGCGCGCCACTGCAAGCCTGCTCCCTTATGCAGATTCGCAGGCTCGCACCAATGCGAGCCTGCAATCTGCCCGGGGGGTGCTTTAGGCTGGCGAGCTTCACCAGTTGGTCGAGAGCCTTGACCAACCAGAAGCCGCCATTTGGGATGCCGGAGCAGTGCGTATTGACAAGCACGCACTGCTCCGGAGCGCCGTGGACCAGACCGGGGAGCTGAAAGTTCCGGTGAGTAGTGGCATGGGGCGAGTCCCTCGCCTGGTGTGTAAAAGACCTAGGAGACTCGG
The DNA here is from genome assembly GCA_948474755.1 of Ctenosaura bakeri. Taxonomy (NCBI): domain Eukaryota; kingdom Metazoa; phylum Chordata; class Lepidosauria; order Squamata; family Iguanidae; genus Ctenosaura; species Ctenosaura bakeri. The sequence continues at coordinate 177,506 of CAOLHI010000955.1, forward strand.
AGATCAGTGAGTGAATCCCCACTCAGCACTGAATTCTTGTAGATGGCCTTGAGGAAGTCACACTGCCTCAGTTTCAGAAGTAGGCAATGGCAAATCTCCACTAAATACATCTTGCCAAGAAAATACTAAGACAGGGTTGACATCAGACGTGACTTGAGAGCACATAACAAGAAATAATGACAAAAGATGACAAATAGAAGAGAGGTCTTCACAATCCCCTCTGCCTCCCTCATAGCCAACAGCATATAGGGCTTGACAGGGGTAGTACTTGGGAGGCTTTCTGGGCCAGATTCTGATTCTTCATGAGCCAGATGACACCTGTAGACTGAAGGTTCTCTCCTCTGGGAGAATGTTTAATATAGGGGTGCTAGGTGGGAGATTCTGGGAGGTGTGGTCCAAAAGAGTGACTATGCCAAACTTCACCCTATCCCTGCTGACTATTAAGTGAACTGGCCCTTAGAAAAATATGGGTGCTGGAGAAGCCTTGGTTTAGAGGTGCTCTGTAATTCTTAAAATCTCAGAAGGAAATGTAATGCCCTTAAGGATTTCACACTAAATTCTTCAGTATGCAAAGTTCAATAAGACAAACAGCTGCAAATTTAGATGCTGTCATGTGTGATGGCCTGAAACAGAAGTCTCGAGCAGTATTTGGGAAGCTGGCGTTCTCTCCACTTTTGACTGGGAAAAGATGAGGGTGCCTGTTTTTCATTGACAGTGTCAATTTGTGCTGGACTGAAGTGATCAGTGGCAGATGCTTGGTTGTTTCTATGTGTTACTGCCATAGAGTTCCTACATTTGGCACAGCAAATAAGTGAATATGATTATCGATGTCAGACTTGCTGCCTCTGTTTCTCTCTCATCCCAGTAATGTGGTGACATGACAAGCTGGAGGTGTAAATGGAAAGCAATGGTAATGGCTGAGAAACATGCATTTATATAGAAGATACACAGACACAGGGCCAAGTCCTCCCTCACATGCAAACAACTAGCTGCCAACCCCTGTACGTGCACTACAACCCACTGCCTGCACACACTTGACACCCCACCTACTCTTGCATGACTCTCTGGACAACTCTCCCCAGTCACACAGCTCTTTGGAAACACCCCCTCTGTGCACATGCATGCATGCATGCACGTACACACACACACACACAGTGTTTTCCTCAAGATCCCCATCTCCCTCTCCTGGCCATGTGCCGCACAAAGAGGGACTAACTCCTTCCCACCACTCTGCTCCCTTCTCCAAACTCCTGTCAGAAAATTATGTGCAGATATGAAATACGGTGACTTAAAGAAGGCTCCAAGGCTCCAATAGACTTGTAAGCCAATCATTTTTTGGCTAGTCTGGAAGCAGGAGGGGTTGAAATTAGCTGGGCAGTGCCCCATCAGCCAGCCAAGAGGGTACTTGCCCTGAGTTAATGTACTTTTTTCATATTACCTAGAAATGGGTCTGAACTTGGTATGCCTCTCATTTAAAACAAGGAGATTTTCAAGTTGATGAAATAGCTTTACAACAGGATCAAGCAGAGGGTAGATTGGAGTCTGCTGGTAGATTTCTGAGTGATTTGCAGACCAGCAAAGGTTTTTTTTTAAAAACCACACAATCCATACAGTTGTTTAATAACCAACAATGATGACACTGTAATCTTGTGCCCATACTTTTCTGATCCACAAGTCAGCTGTGTTTCCCAGAGGTTCAGTATTCCACATCTGTAAAAGGAGACTCTGAGAGCCAGTATGTGGTTTGAGTGTTGGACAAGGACACTGGAAGACCACGGTGTGAAACTCCACTTGGCCATGGAAACTACTGGGTGACCTTGGGCAAGCCACATTCTCCCAGCCTTAGAGAAAGGTAATGCCAACCTCCACCTCCTAAACAAATTCTGCCAAGAAAATCCCATGATAGGTTCACCTTAGGATCACTGTCAGAAATGACTTGAAGCCACCCAACAACAACAACAACAACAACAACAACAACAACAACTAGGACTCTAAAGCTTTAAAGGCTGGTATTGACATAAGTTGCTCTTCCTTCCAATTGTAAACAGAAAACAATATGGAATCTCTGCCAGAGCTGGCCTTGTGCTAATCACTTTATCCCTCAATCTTCCTTCCGTGTACGATATGAGTACTACCTTGATGTCTTTCAACAAGTCCTTGCACAGCTTTGCTAGTCTGCTTTACTGTTCTGCATTAGAATATCTCAATGGTAGGAACTTGATTATCGATTATTCTTGTTTAACCAGGTCATCCCAGTGTATGGCTTATGGCATGCAAATGGTAACTGGGTCCGTTTCCTGGGCAGCTAGTTTGCATCTGGCTTTGCCAGTACTTCCAGCTGTTGTTTTATACTTGGCTTGCAGCTCTTATACTTCAGGATCCTAGTAAATGACACTGTAGCTCCTAGATGTCTGCCCACCCCTCTTTTAAACATAAATTGTGTGGCTCCAGCAGCCATTCTCTGTCTGAGACTTATACTGATCTTCTCATTGGGTTTTCTTGGCAAGGTTTCTTCAGAAGTTTGAAACTCTTTTCTTCTTGAGAGAGTGACTTGGGCCATTTCTGCACTAGATTGTAATAGTGCTACTATTCCACTTTCCACATCCTATGGAACTCTAGGACTTGCAGTTTAACTGCAAACTGCAAACCCCTGAATTCCATAGGATGTGGAAAGTGGAATCATAGCGCTATAACAGTCTAGTGTGGAAATAGCCCAAGGCTCCTGGTCCAATGCTCAAACCACTACACCATGTTTGACAAGCTACACCTGCTGAAATCATATCTTCCACACCACTATAAAATGCTTAGAAACCCTTTCCTCTTTCTCATTTGCCCACCTTGGCTATAAGAGTGTTTCTACACCTAGCATTTTATCATACCATTGTTGAAGCTATTGTTGAAAATCCTCTGACAATTATGGGGTTATGTAATTTTTACATAATTTTAATGTGGAATTAAATCACAAATAGTTACCACTACACGCAATGGTGAGTATCCTCAGAGTGTGTCAGAGAACAACAATAAAGAGAGTTAACAGATGTTTTGGGCAGTGAAAGCATCTCTTTAGGACTTCTTGAACAGAAATAGTTAGCTATTAAATTTATTTATATCCTATCTTTCTTCTACAGCTGTGGCTCAAGATGGCTTGGAACAAGACTAAAAAAAATATGTAAAGGAAAACACAAATAGTCATAATATCAAAATTTGACTTAAATAAGGAATAATATTAAGCTAAAAGCAATTTTAAAGTTGATAAATAAGTAGTATAGTTATCGTTATGTGCCTTCAAGTCGTTCTGACTTATGGCGATCCTAAGGCAAACAATCCTATCATGGGTTTTATTGGCAAGATTTGTTCAGACGAGGCTTGCCTTCTGCTGAGGTTGAGACAGTGTATCAACATCTTAAATAAAAATTTCTTACAGCCAGTCATTTGACAAGAGCCCACTAAAAAAACTATATCATTCCTATTACCCTCCTTCTATTCATCTGTTGCCAACTGAGAGGAGAAACAATTGCAGAGAGATAATGTTTCCATTTGATCACACCATCTGAACAACAGTGAAGTTATAAAGGGAGTAAAATCATACAGAGCTGATTTAGGATGGTGATGGCTGGGAATCAAACAAATCAAAATTCTTAGAGCTAGGGTTACCAACATTTTCCCCCAGCCTGTGCTCCTGGTACCTTTAAACGCAGCTTCTTTGCAGACATTTATAGTCATGTGAAAGTTCATGTGAAAATCTTAATCTGTTGATTTCCACACATCAGACTGCCCGTATTCTTCTCAGAGCTTTGTTTGGATTTTTGTAACTGTTTTGTGTATTATGTTGTTACTCCACTGGAAAAACCCTATCCCGGGGTCTACAATTTTTGATATTAAAATATGATTCAATGTGCCTGAGAGGTCACCCGGATAGGCACGTAGGCAGCAATGGTCAAACAATCCAAAACCAGGTCAGGCCAGTACAATCCCCCATCATGTAGCCCCAGGAGACCTCAAGATGTGCAAACCCACAATAAACAAAGGGCCCTCAGCCCCTGAGAAGCCAACTTGAGGGGATTAGTGTGTTTGCCCCAAGTCGAACAAATATCCTGTCAGGCGAGGACCATTTATATGAAGTCACACCACAACCAAATGCAGCTGAAGATCCTGAGACTTTGGCAACACTTTATAATCTCATCACACAAAGGAAGTTACCCTTATGGAGCTTCTTTCTCGTTGCAACACCCATTGTTCTCCCTGAGAAAGGATTAGCCCTCCAGGTACTTTCCCCCCTACAAATAGTCCCAGTTTTTGAGCGGTTCTTTGGGTCACTCCCGGTCATTCCAGTAGACCATTTCTCCATCCGTTGAGTAATCCCCTCAGCCCTCTCCATGCTGAGCCCCACTTCTCCCCTGTTTTTCCTGGACCAAGGACTTCAGGACAAGGTGCAGTATTACCCCTGCTACACCCCCTTCAATATTCCCCTATCCAGTTTCCTCTCTTTTGCTTCTTAATAGGTCTTGAGTGAGTGTGTGAGTGAGTGTGTTGCTGCATGAGATTTTCATTCAATAAAATCATTTATTGGACATTTTTATTTGGTTTTTGGCTTGGCCTGACGCAGTAAAAGCTTGGTAAAAAGACCCCACTAGGTTACCCTGCCTCTAGCATTGTTATTGCTTGTGCTCTGGCTAGTTTTCATTCCCCATCATGTAGAGCACATTGAGGTGTCCCCCAAGGGACCCCAGAAACCAGAGTAACAATGTTTTCCATGCAGTAACTTATCTGGTTTCTTTATAATTTTGTCACATGTTGGCATCCTCATCACAGGCCACAAGAGAGGAAGAAAAGATTAGCTTCACTGCCCCACAGAACTATCTGAGATACAGAAGGAAGAATGGCTATGGAAAATGCCCTTTACCATTTACCCCACATATAAATCTAAATCCAACAACATAGTAACGCCTGAACTCTGGGGTGTAGCTACTAGAGGTGTGTGGGGTGAGGGCATTGCCCTCCAAACAAGGATTTTGCCTCTGCCCATGAAATTTCCCTTCAGCCCCCATATTTCTAGCATCGTGGCAGCAACTTAAAATTTCAGTCGAACATTTTTTCCACACCAGGCAATTAGAACGGGGCAGTGTGTCCTCTCACAGAGGTTGTCTGCATCTTGGAGTGGACTAGGAGTGGACTACTTACTGGAGATCCGCACCTCAGTCCACTCCAGGACGACTCCAAGTGGTCCTCCAGCATGTTTTTGAAAGACTTTATTTTCCTGGAACGCGCCATTGTGTTCCTGCGCCATTGTGTTCCTGCTCCCTTGTGCAAATTCGCAGGCTCGCACCAATGCGAGCCTGCGATCTGTGGAGGGCAGGCTTTAGGCGTGGCGAGCTTCAGCGGTTGGTCGGGACCCATGACCAACTGGAAGCCACCATTTTGGAAGTTGGAAGCTACCATTTTGGAAGCCGGAGCAGTGTGGATATACAGACATCGCACTGTTCCAATTCGCCCTGGACCAAGGAGGAGGCCTGAGGAAGGGCTTCAGGGACAGTCTGCGTTGCTTCAGACCCCAGAAGAAGCGGTAGGTAACAACACGGAGAGATTCCCTTGCCTCATGCGGAAAGGGCCCATAATGCATGTTCAGCACCTAAAGAAAAGGGGCTGGTAGAGCTATCAACAGAATGCGAACAGAGCAAATAGCTTAGCTTTAGGGGCGAACATGAATACCGTCTGCAATTCTAGAAATGTGTGGGTTGAAGGAAAATTTCATTTTGTGCCAGTCAGAATTTCTATTTTGGGGCGAATGCCCTCATTTTGCCCCCTCCCCTTGTTACATCCCTGCTGAATGCTTTGGCAATTAAACTTCTCCTTCTCTTTCCTCCATCCACCAGAAAAACCACTCCAGATGGTTTCCTGAACAGGTTCTGAGGGAAAACATGTTGGGGACCGGTTTGAGGAAGGGAGAAGTCACCCTTTCTCCTAGCAGAATTGACTGAAGTAGTTTTGTCAGCACACCTACTTCATTCAACTCTGGCCACACATTGAGAGGTGTCACGACATATACAGTTATGAATGGATATAAATAAAAGCAGCTCTAGGTAAAATCATTGTAGCCTCAAAAAGCAGGAGAAGGGGACTCAATGTACAAGGGTTTAGAGCAATGGGTCTTTAAATCAGAATGTAGGATGCAGTGAAAGTAAATTATCTATCTATCTATCTATCTATCTATCTATCTATCTATCTATCTATCTATCTATCTATCTATCTATCTATTTCATACCCTTTCCTCTCTTATAGGGGATGGTTCAGCCCCCTTGCCATTTATGTGAGGTGTGGGAGTGGGTGGGGATGGCGATGGCTGCATCCATTTGCCAAGAGGAAGGACACCAACTGCTATGCTGCATATAGCGGATGGCTGACTTTGCAGTTGTGCCTCATTGCCCTCTCACTCAAGGTTTTCTAATTCTGTCTCAAAGAAATATCAGTGTCTCTAGGCGATCAGCCCTGAGGAATGCAAATTATTCCTTCTAGAATTCCCTAGCACCTCAGTGTTCCTCAAGGGGACATAACCTGCCAAAAGATAAATAGCTTTCCGAAGTTTCAGTTTTTAAAAAAGCATTCAGAGGACAGTCCAGCTTTGGTAACTAAAATTTCCCTCAAAAATGTCTAAAAGTGTAAAATAGCCAATGAGTGGTACATTTATGTACACTTCACCCTGAAGGTTTTTTTTCCAGGCCTTTTTACAATAAGGACTTCCCATTTTGCAGAAATATGGTATCCTGCTACACATTTCAAACAATAGGGATTAGAAATATGTTGTTGTCATTGTGTGTACATTCAAGTCATTTCTGACTTAGGTGACCCTAAGGCAAACCTTTCACAGGGTTTTCTGTGGCCGAGAGAGTGTGACAACCCAAGATCACCCAGTGGGTTTCCACAGCCAAGATTGGAATTGAACCCTGGTCTCCAGGTTGTAGTCAAATGCTCGAACCATTGCACCTCTCTAAGTATGCTATATAAAATTTAAAACTGAGGTTCTATGTACACAAATATTTTCTCATATAACTTTATGAGCAGTATTTGAGGAGATACCTTGGCATAGAGCTTTTTTTCTCCTCTGGAACAATACATGTAACATGCTTGGGGAAAGCCAGGCTTTCTTCCTTTCCTACTACTGTGTTCCCCACTCCTTCATTCCTCTTTCTCTCCTTTAAACATGTTCTTAATTTTCATCCAAAATCATTTGGCTCCATCAAATCAATTAGTTTCTTGGCAGTACTGACACCACTAGACCTACCAAATGCAAGCAGTCATGAAAATGTGACTAAGAAATTAGTGAAAGCAACTTCCCCAACACCTGTTCACAGCTTCTTTGGCCTCTGTAATGATTCTTGTCATGCACAACTCCTTCACAGGAGAAGGAGGAGTTAGCTGACAGGCCCAGTGGGAGAGTTCTCACTGGATGCTTTAAAATGTGAAGATTAAGCACTACACAAGATGCTAATTCCTGCATACTTGCTTGCACTGTGCCTACGTTTAAAAATAAAATCCCATTGGTAATTCTTCAGACAATTTGAATTCTTGTTGCTGCAGTGCGCAACTGTAGTTTCTCTTCCTGACTAGTCCCTGGAATGTGTAACAAACACTTTCTTCTGTATTACTGCTCGTTTAAATAAGTGGTGCTTTCCTCAAGTCTCAATTTATATATGCTTTCATCAGAACTTGGACATTTACTTTTTGGACCTAAACTCCCAGTGTCTTTTAGCCTGCATTATCATTGAGCCTTGATAACCAGAAGGGGCCTGTAGCTAAGGGGCAGGAAGGGGTAAGCAAATTCCCACCCCATAAGACTTCTGCTCTTTCCCCATGCAATTTTCCTTCAGTCCCCAAATAAGTAGCATGGCAGTAACTTAAAACTTCAGTTGAGTATTTAGAAAAATAGACCCTTTCCACACAAAGTTACTGTGCTGCTTCTGGAATGGGATGGCAGCGGCTGGCAGATCATAGTTCCGCATGACATCATCACTGTCCCGTTGCCATTCCGTCATGAAGCGTTGTACTCGCGCAGTATTTGCAAAATGGAAAAAAATCCATTTTGCACCTCTAATCGCAAAGCACTCTCACACTTGCCATTGTGCAGAAGCCGCAGAAGTGCCCAGCTGCACTGCAGAAGGAAGAGGCGGAGCCATCGTGCTCCCTTCTGCAGGGACCGAGCAGGTGTGGAGGGGAGCATTGCTGACATGCTCCTTTCAGGACTTGAATTGTAGCGTGAAAATGCAGAAGAGCGTTATCGTGTGGAAATGGCCATAATAGTTTAAGCATCCACAGAGTTATTAAGGGAATGTGAGACAGGGAGAAAGCACAGCATAGAAATTCAATAAATAAGTAATTAAACAAACAGATAGATAGATAGATAGATAGATAGATAGATAGATAGATAGATAGATAGATAGAATCAGCAAATTGAAGAGTTCTGGATATGAACAGTATTCAGTGTTTCACTGCAATGCTAGAAATTAGGGATGGCCCAACCGAATCCTTGAATCCTTGGCAAGGATTCAAGATTTGCAAATCCAAACCCCTGTGCCAAAATAGGCAAACTGAATCTTTCGAATCCACCACCCAAATAGTTTGTTGGAGACAGGGATGCCTGAAAACCTGGGACACCAGGATACCAAAAAACTTGGAAGACCAGACACACAAGGGGAGATGGCAAGCAGATGAGTTTTTCCCTTGGAGTAACAATGGCCTTCGCTAACAATTTCAGAAATTACATCTGGGCTTGTATTCTAAGATATTTAAATTGAACATTTAATATTTAAGTTCCGCACTTGACTGGAAGATACAGTCTTCTTGAGATTTCAGAGACAGCTGAAAGATTCCTTTGCATAGCTCCCTTGCAAAGCTCTTTCAGACACAATTCTGGGGTTTGTAGTTTTACAAGGTTTCACAGCCTTCTCTGCCAAAGTGTCCTGGTGCATCATCAAACTACAAACCCCAGGATGCCATAGGGATCTATGCAAAGAAAAGCAGGTTTTGACCTGGATTATCTCTGTATGTAGTATGTGGCCCTGTTTACAAAGGCAGGAAAATGTGGCATTAATCCACATTTACCTGCCTGTGCAGAAAGGGCCTTCATGTCATTTTCAATCTGGAGAGATCCTGAGGCAAAACTAGGACAATTGTCTTGGCCAGATTTCTTCAGAGGGAGGTTTGCCTTTGCCTGGGCTTTTGCTAAGTCTGAGAGTGTGTCTTGCCCAAGATTATCCTTCTTTCCCTTGCTTTTAAAACCCTTTTTTTTAAAAAAAGGATTAAAAAGATTTGAGATTCATGAGATTCATGAGATTCATGGATTCCCAGAACCTGCCAGAGATTTGGATCCAGATCCGGATCCAGAAAATTCTGGATTCTTCCCATTCCTACTAGCAAAGGGTGAGGAAAAATCTCATTGGAAGGGACAAAATTCTTTGTAGGGGCAATGCTCTCATTTTGCCCACCCAGCTATACCCCTGTGTCACTGGAGTATCCTAATTAAGACAGGAGCTTCTCATGCCCAAAAACTTCAACAGCATTGCCACTAAGAGCACTTGAAGCCACTGATTGTCTTCCGCCCAGTGAAACAAAATATGCACAAATAGCATCCCGCTCATCATCATCATCATCATCATCATCATCATCATCGTCATCACATCCCGTTCAAGGAAGACAGCTCAGGCCAAAGTGTAAAGGCAATAGCAGGCCAAAGACCAAGCTTCGATGCAGGTGCTTTATCTCACAGCAAGGGAATGACACACACCACGCATGCCTGCATATATATTTGCACACACACACCACCCACACAAACACACACAAACACGCTTATGCTGCCAGGATGAGTGGATCCATGACTGTTTTCCTTCTTGGGGGATGGATGACTTTCCTTAGGAAATACATGAAAGAGAAGATTTTTTGAGAGATTCGACACCATTTAAGGACTTTGAGCAATAAGAAATCTAACAATCCAATAATTTGTGGCCATAGTCACCAGTAATTCCAGTATGATTACTCAGTTGGAACTGTAACAGTAGAATATTTTTTTTCTTTCTCCCCATTTCTTTCATAACAGTTTGGCTTGTGAGTATGTAGGGAGGTCACAGCCCTTTTGTGTTTGAGCAGGTTAGCATTTAGTGTCTTAGTGCTCAGTGTTTTAGTTTAGTATGATAATAATTGTGTTTTTAGTTTTCTTTTTCTTTGATCGTGTATTTCTTTGATTTTAACTCTGATTCTGCCTGTGAATTTGAATGTTTGTTTTAAAACTAAAGAAGAGGAAGAGGAGGAAGAAGCAGCAGAATAAGGAGGAGGAGAATGGAAATACATGAAAGAGTTCCTTTTCATTCAAGATGTGTTTTTGGCCTTTATCTAAAATTGGAGGGGAGTGTACAGCTTTATAGGAAACCACCTATAATGAGTTATATTATTTATGGCAATAGCAGTTACATTTCTATACCGTTTATCAGTGCTAAGCACTCTCTAAGCGGTTTACAATGTCTTTAGCTAATTGCCCCCAACAAACTGGGTACTCGTTTTACTGACCTACGGAAGGATGAAAGGCTGAGTTAACTTGGAGCCCTGCAGGATACAATACTGTGGGTGCAGTACCGGCATTTAACCATTGCACCACCAGGGCTCTGATGGCACATTGTTTGGCAGTCTAGCTCACTGTTGCTTTTTTCTGATTGGCAGTAGCTCAAGGAAAGATGCTTCCCCACTTTTTTCTATACTGAGCAAGGGACCCACCCCTCCCCAAGAGATCAGATCACGAACCTGATCCCAGCTACTTTCACCTTTAGTCATTTCCTAACAGTAGCTCTTAATATTTGTAGATATATATTTTAACATGAATCTTCTCTCCTTCTACGTTGTAACCTTTAAGTAGTGTTCACCATTTCATCCCAGCGCTGTCCATTTCAAGATATGAAGCCATTTCGCATAGTAACAAGTTTCTGTTCAGCAATTGGAGTAAGAATTCAATCCATTTTCTGAAGAGACCACATTTCTCTCTTTAATGAAACTCTTAGAAACCGCAGTACGGAGGTGACTTATTCATCTAAAAGTGATAATCCCATTTTCCCATTTCATGAAATTGATTACTTGTACTGCCCAGACTGTGAAACAGTTGCACAATTGGAAACATTTTCTTATTAGTCACAGCAAGTAAACATTTCTCCTGTCCAGAGTCTGAACATAACTCCACAATTGTCCAGTTTTCTCTCAAGTTTCTTGATGTTTCATCTACTTTTTAAAAAAGAAACACTTTATATCTCATGATGTTACCCTGTATTCTGGGGGTCCCAGGAAAGGTGCCCAAATTACCAAATAAAAACACAAGATGGGGAAATTAACTCAAGCACTCTCTTAAGCTAACGAGAGGCAGGGTAACTTAGCAGGGATCTTGCAACCCTATGTATACAGCGTCAGGTCAGAAGAGCAGTCAGACAGAGTTTTAAAATAGTAAAAATGATAGCTTTACTAAAGGACAAACAACAGAAAAGACACCACAAGCACACAGCTAACTAGGAAATTAGAAATAAGAGTTTTCAGGGGAATGGGTGATACGACACCTTTTCTCGTAGTCCTGGAGAAAACGGAGAGTTGCAGGGAAGAAAGCTCAGTGCGGTTTGCTGAGGGGATGACTCGCTGGACAAACTGACAGCAAGGCGGGATAGCAGTCCGGAGTGTTCCGAGGTGTGCTCGGAATCGGGGACTTTTTATAGGGTGGATTGTGCCTACAGGCCCTGCCATGCTCAGTGAGAACAAAGGAACTTTGGAGCGGGACAAACGCATTGGAAAAGGTCAGGTTTTACACAAGTAGCTTAGCGCTGGATAACAATAGTGTAGCCAGTATGCCGTGCGTCTTTGTGTAGAGTCACGCTTAAGCAAGGTGTGTCTGCAAGAAATGGTCCCTGAAGCAACAGAGAGGCATTAATCTGCCTGCCTAAGTGGGGATTGGAATGTCCAACCATTACCGGCCGCGCCTGTTTACATGCTTGTCCGGTGGCCCTTGCAAACACGTGGAGCAGGGTGGCAGAGAAAGGTCAAGTGAAGGCCAAATAAGTTTGATATCAAAAGATATCTGGTGCCATCACCGGGCATGTCAGAACCGTGGTAACAATGGTACTATTTGTTCTGGTCATTTCCTTCAGAAGTCATTTTTTTTTTTTTTATAAAAGAAGCAGCAGGAAGTAAAGCCTAAATGGAGCAATCTACACACAAATCTAGAAAAAAAATTACAAGTAGCTGCCTGACTATTCCTCCCTGCCCTCCCGAACTTGCAATAATGTGCTTTCAGTGTTTTAGGGCTCTCTATCCCTTAGTGATGCCAATCTGGGACGTCTTACCAGATGGGCCTGAGCCAATCTAGCAATCACCCTTATTCTCCTAGTGCTAATCTTGCACTGCTAATAAATGGTATTGTTCACCAAACATCCTCTAGTATCATAAGACCTCAGTTAATTGAAAGATTTTACCACTACAAGAACAATACAGAAGAGATGTACTTAGTAGGAAGCTGGGTACAACTAGAAATATTGATCCAAATGCTTCCACAGTTTCAGTGGTGAATTTTCTGTGCATTTTATTTTGACTATGCAACCTTTCTTGAATAATACTTGAATGAGCTTGAACATCCTTTCATTTTCTAAATTTACTGTTCTATAAGTTTAGCTTTCTTTGCTGTCTCTGTGAGCTTGATATCTACAAAATAGTGTATATTCTTAAAACATAAATAAATTAAAAACTCTGAAGAGACCTATCAAGGCATCTGTATGTTGCTGAACAGTTGCCTATTTATTCCTCAGATAGTGACAGGTGATGGCTGGGATCAAAAGATATTGGTAACTTGACATGGACCATACACTGAGGTTTATCTGGGAAACTGCACCTATTTACTCTTCAGATCGCATCGCAAATCTGGTTTCAAATGTGAATGGAAAACAGGGCCTTTCTGCACTACACTGTTATAGTGCTATTATCCCACTTCCAATATTCTATGGAATCCTGGGGTTTGCAGTTTAGGGAAGGGCCTTTAGAATTCTCAGTCAGAGAGCTCTTTGGCCTCGCTAAACTACAAACCCCACAACTCCACAGAATGGTGAAAGTGGAATAACAGTACAGGACGGAAAGGCCCAGAGTGACAGCATTCCTTGACTGCCTGCCTTTTCATTGCTATTTTGAACCCTGTTGCTTTTAATTTTTTGGATTTTTAACAGCATTTTATTGTTGTTAGTTCCCTAGTCTTTTTTTAGGGTGGGTGGGAGACATTTCTTTTCTTTTTGAAGGAAGTATTGCAAAAATCCTAGGAGGAGATTCGGGACCTTTTCGCAGAGCCGGCGCTTGCGCGATGGAGGAGGGCGGCTCACGCAAGAGCCCTCTCCCGAAACGCCGCTGCTTCCCCCCGCCTCCTTACTGCGCGTGGAGTCTTCTTGCGTGACGGGCGCTCTTCAGCCACGCCCCCAGCTTCCGCAGCGCCCCCTGGGAGCTGTAGGCGCAGTGGGGGGCGGAAGCGGGGAGGAAGCGCGACAGGCCCGCCTGCGATGGCGCTCTGCACTCCGGTAAGTGCGGGACGCTGCTGGGAGCCTTGCGTGAGCGCTGTTTATTTTCGCTTCCAGCTGAAAATAAAAAAATCTGCGCTCGCGCCGCTTCAGCCCCGTGAGCGCTGCGGAAGTGGGAGTGCGTCGTGCAGAGTGACGCTCCCACTCCCGCGAGGCTCACGGGGCTATTTCGTGAGAGAAAGCCCGTGCGAAAAGGGCCTCTGTTGCGAAGCATAAATTGTGAGATAGGGTAGAAGCACCACAGGGTTGAACTGTAAGGTTGAGGGACACCATGCATATTGGTATCATCTCTTCTGTCTTGCAGTTAACCGCTTTAGCTCTTATGCGAGCATGTAAGTCAGGAACACAGTGGCTGAATCCAGTCCAGACACCATCTTCTCTCCAGCCAATCACTGCCTCCAGGAGGGTGAAGGGAGCAGTGGTATGGAGTCCTCATTTGCTCTATGGGAGAAACAAACAAAGCTGAGTGGGCAGAGGTTTAGCTCCCATCATCCTTCAGCAGACGGGAAGCTGAGCCACTCCTTACCATACCAGTTTTTGCAGAAAGGAAAGAGTGGGGTGCCTCAGCACTTGGCCCCAGTCAGGTGTCAGCAGGATTTTTTTTATGGGCCTATTGGCTGATTATCTACAGTTTTTAGGAAATATATGAATTAAACAATTTGACTCTGCAGGTCTCAATTGCTAGTCCCAGCTAGAACCAACCCACAGAACCAATTGCTGAGTGTTAAATTAACACTTATGTAAACCCAGTTGATTAACTTGGAGGCTTTCCACACTACTACGGCTATTATTCCACTTCAATGTCGTATGGAATCCTGGGGTTTGCAGTTATGGGAGGGGCCAGTCGGCCCCTCCTGTTACTGCAAACTCCAAGATTCAATAGGATATTGAAAGTGGAATAATAGTGCGAGAACAGTGTAGTGTGGAAAGGCTCTTGATCTGCTCTAGTTGGGGCTAACAATTGGATTTAGTCCTAGGAATTGAAATGTTCAGTAAGATTGTGATTTTTTAAAAAAATATAATTTTGAAGCCACTTTGATTTCTTAGCGGATGCCTGTTCCCAAGGAGATCTAGTAACCATCCTTAAATACTCACTCTCTTAATCCCCAAGGACTTATTTAGCAACGGAGTCAAGTTGACATGAAGCTTAAGAATGTCATTCTGCTTCTCATGTGTCCCATGTGATCAGAGGTTGTTAGCAAGCAGCATACAACACCATCCACTGAAATACAGATCTATAAATCTTACACAATAAGGTGACATTTTACAAAGAAGAAGGTACTCATAGGCCATTTCCACACTACACTGTTACAGTGCTATTATTATTCCACTTTCAACATCCTGTGGAATCGTCGGGTCTGCAGTTTAGGGAAAGGTCTGTAGAATTCTCAGCCAGAGAGCTCCTGGGCCTTAGGAAACTACAAACCCCAGAATTCCACAGGATGTTGACAGTGGAATAACAGCACTATAACAGTGTAGGGTGGAAATGGCCATAGATTGTGCCCAACTATTATTCTCATAACAACCCCGCCACAACAAATGACCATATATTTAGAGCAAAATAATTTACATCCCTTGTAGCAGTAAATAAGTAACAGTATTTGTTTACCATAATGATTTTATTTTATATATAATTGGGTATCAGAGTCTGAGTGCTTAACAATATGCTAATAATCCTATTCTAGTACAAAATAAAGTGGCGCACATACTTATTTGAAGACACATACAGTTTCTAGGGAAAGCAATTTCTCCTAAAGTCCTTATACCCTGGACTAGTTTTCATGGTTTACTCAAGTGAACTTTCCAGGTTCCTGTCAGTAGGCATTCTGGAACTTGTAAGTTTGCTTAAAATGATCCTTAAACTCTGAACTCACCCATTTTAGCATGCAAGCTTTTAACAGTACCAGGAGCATTTTTAGTGCACCTGATTTCTTGAAAAGACATCACCCATTTATTTATTTAGTTCTAGACTTTGTGATTCCCAATCGTATCCTTGCATCTGAACAAAACGTATTGCAATGAAGTTCATATTAAATGCCCTTGATAGTAAATTGCTATAGTGGGTAAGACAAACAGTCTGTTTAGCTCTACACAGGAGGTAGACAACTTGTGACTTTCTATGCATCATTAACTACCTGCTCCATCGTGCCTCATCAGTGGCTAAACTACATTAGGGCTGCTAGGACTTACTGTTCAACAAAATCTGGAGAGCCAGAAGTTGCCCACTCTACTCTTTACCAACACGTACTAGAAAGTAGTTTAATGAAAATGTATAACTAGATCAGGATTGCTCTATCAGTTCCAGAGATTAGAAAAATTACCTCTCTGAACCATAACTCCCAGCCAGTAAGAGATTATGGTACTTGTAGTCCAAGGCCTGAATCTAGTGTTGGTGGAATAGAAATTCCTGTTAGTATAGTTGTGCTGGATTCCAATTTTGCACATGTAGTTGTGCAGGGGAATTGCAAAAGAGATTGTTCAGTCAATTGTGCAATGAGTTGCATAGCTGTCTGCTTAATACAGAATTATACTGGACATCATTCTTGTGCTAATACTGAAAATGTGCAGCACCTACAACAACAGGCCCTGCACAAGTCCAGTTATATAATTGGATTTAGGCCATGAGAAATAACTGCTCATGTCAGCGTCTACTAAAAAGTACCCGCACTTTGTGCTACTATGTTTAAAATGGTGTTTTCTTTGCATATTCACCTCTCAGAGGGTAATAGATTGATCAAAGAGAGCAAGGATTATTTTCATATTCCAGCACATCCCTTGAATGCCATTTTAATGCTTGTGGCAGCAATAAGATGACCAGTTTTGCCACATATTTAATAACCAGGCAACTAATTCAAACAAAACACTTCGGCCTTGCACAAAGCCAATTTGTACTCCCTCCAGTGGTTTCAATTCCATTTGTCTTTCACCTAAATAGTTTTATAAAATACATCATAAAGCCACACTGGGGAGCTATTCTAGAATAATTCCAAGGCATATGTAGGCAGTGTTTTGTAACAAAAGTTCCTAAGATCTTTTTTTGCTTGCTGTCACTGAAATGGTAAAGCAGTTCCTCTGGAACCGACTTTTGGTAGTGAAGAAAAAAAAAATCTCAAAATGTCCAGAATCTTTGAAAAGGTCAATACCTTTTAGTTGTGGACATCTTCAGAAACACACAAATAAACTTCTCCCATCAAAGTAGAAGAGATTAGACTATACAACATTTTGAAAGGATCTCTACTATTTTTTCACTACAGATTTTTGGGATTCATTTATGAGTCAGTATTGTGCATGGCTGTGCATATGGGTACCCATCCTTTGGCTTTTGGAGCTACTATTGGGAGAGCCACTGTGTTACCATGGGAGACCAGGTTTTAAATCACCACTCAAGCATGCAATCTGGAGACCAGGTTTTAAATCCCTGCTTAGGCATGGAAATCCACTAGGTGACCTTGGGCAAGTCACACCCTCTCAGCCTCAGAAGAAGAAAATGGCAAACCCCCTTTGAAAAAATATCTTGCTGAGAAACCCCCATGATTTGCGTTAGGGTTGCCATAATTTAGAAATGACTATTTTCCTTCTATGATGAACCTGATTGATTATGACTCAGATGTGTTTGACTAAAATTTAGTTGAAGATACTAAAGAGGAGATACTTTTTCTTGTGGGAGACAGTAAGGGTGAGAGACTCAGTTAATAGTTCCTAGGTCTCATGAATTGGTCCCTTCCACCTGGAGTCAGGGGAGGGTTTTTTTTTAAAAAACTTGAGTGTTGCTAGTCCATTTTGCTGTGGGCTGCTTCAGAGTGTTGCTGCAGATTCACCAAGGGATCTGTCTGACCACCCTTCCCTTCCCTTCCCTTCCCTTCCCTTCCCTTCTCAATATTTCTCAAACTTGAAGCTGGCATTGGCACCCAGGAGGAGGGAACTGCCAGCACTGAGAAATACTCAGCTGTCTCAGGAGTCACTGCCCTCAAGTTGCTGCCTATAATACTGCACAATTGCCGCTTTGCGGCTTCTCTTATGCTATTAACTGTCCCAGTTCTGTCCCCATCTTCCTCATCCTACCGTCAATAGCTGAAGCCACGGCACAATGACTTTTCTTGGTAGGAGATGCAATAATGGGTTGCACCATTCTCAAAATGGGTTGTATAAATACAGTTCTTCAAATCTGCTCAGGCATTTGACTGCATTCTCTTGTAATTTTTGATTTCTGTTTCTTGTCATTTTTCTCCCCCTTCCCCACAATCCAGCTAAAGATCCTTTCCTTCCATTCTCTCCTAAGTGCATTCATCTTCTCCTTCTTTCTCTAGTTGCCCTCCCTTTTTCTCAAACAGTTTTTCTGTCTCCCTGTTCTTCTAAGCTATATGTACCTCCCATCACTCCTTTCTCCTTCTCCTTCCACTTCTCCTAGCTACACCCAACATCTTCCTTCCCTTTTGTTCCCTCTCTGAAAATCTCCCACCCCCTTCAAACCTCGAAGCCATGACTATGATGTTAAATTTTCAACAACCCGGAACTCTCAACAGAATACAGCCTTCTTCTAAAAAGACATTGTTATACATGTTTCTGCTCTTTCTTTAACAGCCTTGTTGCTGTCATTGTTTCCATCATCTTTATAATATTCACCTCTTTCCCAAATATTTGGTGATTAATAGTAGCATTACTATGATTATGCTCATTTAGGGTATATTTATACAATATTTATGTTACAAGACTAAAGCCCTTTGAGAGTAGTTCCAGTGGAATGAATTAGGGAACTTCTGAGGTTAACAGTCCCAGTGGCCATTTATTGAAATCTGTTTCTTTGTATTTATAAAATCTGCAGACTTTCAGAATGTGGGAGGGTAAGGGGATGAAATTATAAGGGTGAGAGAAAGGGAACAAAATAGAATGGCTTTGGGTTGAAGTGGATGAGAAATCAGGCTTTCAAAATTAGATGCAGCTGTTTTCTTCTGTACAGATGGGGGAAGTAAAATTCACACTTTTGTGATAATTTTTCTGTCTCTGGTGACATTACACTGTCTTGTGTTTAGTTCTGGTCACACCTCCCAGTCTCCCCTCCCTTCATAGTGTATAAACTAAACAGTTTCTTAAGCTGAGGGATTCTTTTCCAGTGTGGCAGGGACTGGTGCCATATTTGTGCCCATTGGCTACACTTATTTCTTTCTTCCCTGGAAGTTCACCAGGGACTGGAGGGCAATGGCTCATGGATTCTTGCCAGTCCATGGACCACTACTTTGAGTAATACTGCTCTAAATCACATCTTTTTTTCAAGCTTAATCAGAGTTTAGGCTTTGGCCTTTTCCAGAACCTTGTTCGGTACTTTGTTTTGTTCTTGTTAGATTTCTGTGACATGATTTGAAGTAGATTTGTGGTCTACTTCAAAGAACTTTTTTGTGTGCATATGAAAATGTTGCAAGCAGCTGTAAGCTTTTGAAGAAAGGTGTCATTAAAGTCCTAAAAAAAGTGTTACAGCAGAATCAACAGGATTCCCAAAAGGAAGTGCTACTGTGTTCAATAAGTCTTACTCTCAGGTAAATGTGCATAGCCCTGCAACCTGTCATTAATCCTTTGATACAGGTAACTGCTGCTCTGATTGGAACCTTGGTTATAACAGACATAATGTTTTGGATGGGTTCAATAAATCAGAGCTAGTATATGCAAGCTTTTGGGAAGACTTTTGCTCAATGGAGAGTTCTGTGCCGCTCAAGTTGGGTACTTGGACGCCTATACAAATGGGACCAATTAAAAAATATTACCTTGCCTGCTAAGTATATATATTAATTTCAGAGTGGGAGCAAATGAGGTCACCTTGCCTCTTCCAGACTCATAAAGCTTCTCTGCAGGCATGCCTGGAAGGCTCACTTTCTGATGCACAAGAACTTGTCCTATAAACTTAATGTGTGGATACTGACCTGGTGATGGATAAGCATTTTGCACATGCTTACAGGCACTTGTTGGTTCCAAGTGTTGAGCCTTGAGGATGAGGGAAGTAGATGTGTGGAAAGCAAACAAGCTGCATACAGTGCTGGACAATGTCACTGTAAAAGAAGCAGGTTGTTTTGCTTGGGGTGAACTCTCATTAAAAATCTCCACAACAGATTATGTTCGATGTAGGAAATTATGCAGCAGGAATGATGTTCTTCTCTCCTCACTCCCACTGCCCAAGGCTACATGAGCGAACAGGTTCGGAGACTATTATAAAATGAAGGCAAATGCAGGGAAATATGATAAATGACTCAATTAATCAGATTAGAGCCAACAGTCGTTATGTGAAACATGTGTTCCAGTTCTGTATGCTCTTGCTTGCTGAAGGGCAACTATTTACGGGCCTGGTTCCAGCTTGGATTTATGGATGAGGAGGAGGTTGAACCACCCTGGTTTCAGTTACAGGGACCACAAGAAGTGCGACAAAACGGTGGCTGCTGTAAACTATTTGCACAAATACTGCCCGATCAGAATTTGTACCTCTTACCGGAAATTTCTGAGCCATGAAGGAATACTTTGGCAGAAATGTTAGGTCTCCTGTCTTTGATTTGCCCAACTGCAATAAACTTTCTTAGCGATATTGGATACTCCTGCCAGAGGGAGGCCTGGCACTTGTCCCTAATGCTTCATTGATTCTTAAGGTGAATTAAGGTCCAAACAACCACCCCACTGCTGTGAAACCAAGGTGAGATTCTCTCTTCTTGAGGGGAAATGGCTACCCCAGCAAATAATCCTTTTACCTGGGTGGATCAGTATCATGGCTCTCCATTTTGATGTTTAGATGTAAATTATTTTTATTGTATTATATGGCTTATTTTAGGTAGTTCTCTATATACTGTGCTGCAGTCCATTTGGGGATGAAGATGTAGCTTTTAATCTTTAAAAAAACAAACAAGAGGCATCAGTAAGCATCGTGGCAAAAGCTGTGGAAAGGACTGTGCAGTTTACTTTTAAGCATGCTGCAGCTTCTTGAAGTTAAGGTTTAAAAGACATAGAAGACAGCAGCCTCCATAACAGCATGTGGCTGCCCTCCTCCATTCTGGTTTGAATTATTTTTGTCTAAAAAAAGAAGCCGATGATAACTTTAGAATTTGCCATGTATGGGAAACTGCTGCCAGTTTTTGCTCTGTATTTGCAGCTGTTGGTAATAAGCATTTACAGTATGAGGGGAATGTGGAATGCTCAATCCCTCACTCAAGAGGCTACAAACCATCTCAGTCTCCTGCAGCTGAACAGGGGTGGGAGATAGAGGAATTTAAAAAAAAAAAGTTGGCTGAAGGGGACAGAAGACAGGACAGCTGGCAAGAGATAAAGGGTTAATCAAGCCAGTTAAAACAGCTGAAGATGAGAGTCTTTCTTTTACAAGCATCAGCTCTTTGTGCTTTTCATTAGGCTGCCTCATACAGTACTGGGGTGCATAGACAGGAAGCAGCTCACTCTAGATTTCAGTATGATAATGGCCAAAGTCTCCAAAAGAGCACTAGACCTCACTGGGAGCTGCTGGTGTTGCTACGTAAGCCTTTCAAGCGACTAAACTCCTTGCGCATTCCAGGAGCCCATGTTTTGAGGAATGACACTTTTCATCAGCAGCTACACAACTTTGTGAATGTATATTGTGAACTCTAGTTGCATCTTCCACCTGCAGGATCCCATGAAGGCGTTATACTGACAAAAACAATGGTTTTTTTCAGTGCCCCCTCCATTTCAGCATCTTCAAAACTGTTGCACAGAAATTCAAGAGCAGCAGATTTTTCTGTCCATCAATCAAAAGCTTTGCTTACTAATTTTCTCTGTGCCTCTTCCTAAAGGTAGAGAATTAGGAAGATTTGTTTCAAAGGGCAGGAACAGTATATGAAGAAAAAAAAAATCTGGCAGCTTTGATATTCTGAAAGGGACAATATCATGCAGCACTTGAAAGACTGATTTATTTTATTGTCACATGTCTGAAGAACTTTTGTAATTTGCTGGAGGTGCCACAAGACTGTGGCATTTTTACTATAATGGACAATGAGTGCTGGGACCTGGCACATTTACTGATTTGTATTGTTCTTGATCAGCATTCTATAGGTTGCCTGTGGCTTAAAAACCATTGAACTTCACTGCCACCTGCTGGAGGGGAAGCATTTCTCTTCTATAGCTATTCCAGCAACTATTTGAACACAGGACACCATTTAATGGCATACTAAATCTGTTACAAACAACAAATGTAGCTACTTTGAGACTGAACAATTTATCCCAAACATCATACTATTATCTTGTAAAAGGCCTGACACTGCATGCAGCAGTAAATCCAAGGCATTTTTCAAATCAGCTAGTTTTAGGATAGAAATTAAATTACAAATTTTATTTTGTATTTTCTTGTTTATTAATTGGTGGTTTGTTGATACAGAAAGTGCTTTATATCTCACTAAGTACTGCACTAAGTACTCACAGCTTGAAAGCTATGTATTATTTCTACCTGTCATTTTCAAGCATATTTCAAATACCTGCTGACACAAATAGTTTTGTCTGAGAGAAGTTGTATTTCTTCTAAATAATAATAACAGAGAATCCTAATGGTAAAGTATGGCATTGATTGTCATAGTTAACTTTCTCTGGTTTGGGAAGATGGTAGCTGAAGTGATTTATGGACGAGCAATGCTTGTTGACATTGTGGACATCACATCGAAGAGACTCAAGGAATATGTCCATCTCTACCCACCAAAGCACTGAAAGAGTTATTTACTTTTCATGGAACAATTGTATTTGGAGGGATGAATGTGTATTCCATCAAGGCTTATACTGGGATAAAAGGGGGAAAACAGTCCCCTTGGCAATTTTCTGTCTCTTTCTGGGCAAGTCTCAGTTCATCCTTTGTGTCTGACTAACCTTTATTGGGCAGACAACAACATATACGTTTACAATAAAATTTCAACAATCATTTTTAGAAAATTTAAGCCATAAGTTTGTTGCCTCCACCAGAAAGTTGGCCATTGGCCTAGTAATATGCAGATTCCGATCTTCCAATAAGTATTCCACTGATAACCTATCCAAACAGATATTCCTTTTCTTAACAACTTTTTCCTTGGAATTATATACAATGGGCAGAACAATACAATATGATGGAGAACATCAGGAGCTTGAGCAGCATGACATATGCGATTCAGAAAAGGGGTCTGTAGATATCTACCCTTAGTCACATTTGAGGGATGTACATTCAACCTTGCAAGTAGAAAGGCCTTCCTTGCCACCAACAATGAGAGAGTTTGAAAATAATCTGGAATCCTACCCTGCAAGGGAGAAATACTGAGCATCAACGGGGAACAAACCCTAGGAGGTGTTGGATATGACAACTGATATTCCGTCTCCGCAAGGCAGGCCCTGATAGTTTCAAGACACTCTTTTTCAGTTGATAAGAGGAGCGAATCCATATTTAAACCCATAGACATTATTTTGCTATCATAAAATGTAGCCCACCTGGTGTAGTAAACGTCAGGTTGAAGGAAACATAAAAGGCCAGATCTATTAGGCCTAAAATGAATCTTAAACCAAGATCTATAAGTCATCAGCCAGGCTTCAGTTTCAAGAGAATTCAAGCCCAGTTCTGCATAAAGAGTCAGATGGTGTACACATGGAGGAACAGATAATATTCTCCTGAAAAAAAGTGTCTGCAATCATTCAATCTCCTTATTAAAGGCTGTCATCCTTTGTGAATAATGCCCTCTTATGGTTAAAGGCAGGACGCAAACCAAATCACTGGGGATTAATTTACTTGGCACATTCCTACCCTTACCTGTCCATCCCTGAAAAGAACATTTAATTCATCTCATGTACGATGCTCAAAAAACAACAACAACCAAAAAACAAAAAAACAAACCTAAAACAAAATATTCATCCAAAGCAGGTTTAATTGCTACAACCATGACAGTCAGCAACAAGGCAGATTAGCCACACAGTATTTGAAAAGCTTCACATTAATCATCCAAACCACCACAGTTGAATTATTTTGTCAATGACACTGCAACACTTTCATAGTGCCTGCCTCTTACAACATACATTCAGTATTCAATGCTGCTGTCTAAAAGACATGGTCTACTTTCTGGTAGCAGTATCCTTTTTTTCCCCTCTTTGAGCTGCCTGTTATAAGAAACACTGGAAGATCTAAACTCATTTCTGCTGGAATGCGATTGGGGAAACTACAGAACTACTAGTGCCTTCTGACAATGAATTGGAAGAAGAAAGCAGTCAGCTGCTAAGGTTATTTAGGCCTGCATCTACTTAGCTTACCCTGGATCATGTTTGGTGCCTACATATACAGGCATAAGATATGTTCAGATACTCAGTCATATTCTGAACATCTGCAGCCCGGGTTAAGCTAACATCAAGCTGCTGACTAACAGGGAATGATGGATAGCCATTTACCAAAAGACCTGACAGTATGCTTCTGTGCTAGAAAAGATGCAGCTATTTTGCAGGTAAAAGGAAAGTGTGGGGTGATAGGTCAGGATGTCCCATATGCTTGTTGCATATGGGTAGCCATAAAGCTTAAAGCATTCATCAAAGAAACATAGTAGTTCAAGTGTTAGAAGCTTGCTTAGTTCTGCTGCTGAAGCAAGCACCAGTCAAGTGGAACTTTTGCATAGAAAGCAAGACGAGAGCTCAAGGTAGGACTTTGGTACACTCCTGTCAAGTAGCTGCTGCAATCTCCTACAGAGCCATCCAAGGAAGCATTTTTGTGAGATCTAGTTTTCTTACGGAGAATTTGTCCTATAGCTACTACAAAATAAAGCCAAAACTATTGGACTCCATGTATTTCTCCTTTGTACCTTCCAACAAAGCCCCCCACATTAAGCAAGTGACAGTGCTATCAAAGTGGCAGGACTAACAAAAATTGACAAAGCTGTACTTAACAGGAAAAAAAACACTATTCCTCCCTCAAATTCAGATACATAAAATACCAATACATTTGAGATTTTTAATGCTCCAACAAAATATAGTACATTTGCCTGTGTGAAGAAACACTTTTTTCTTCTGTACACCATGGTAGAAATTACGAGACCCTCCAGATGGTGCTGCAAATCTCATTGATTATACTGGGTAGGGCTGCTGGAACTTGCAGTCCAACACTACCTAGAGGGCCACCTCATTCCCACTCCTCCTGTAAAAATCAAACAACCTCGAGAAATAAAACAAAGGCTACTAACTTTTAATAGTAAACCAAAAACAGAAAATAATGTAAAATATGAGAACTCTGAAGCTTTGGCTTTGTTAACCAAGACATGACATGATGGCCCATTAAATTTGCCTTTTGAAGAGTGAAGTGCAACAAACTTCATGCCAGCAACGCTCGGTATGAAATTCATAGTTCAAAAGCTGGGAACTTGGCCTTGTTTGGCACTAGCAGGTCAGCAAGGAAATATATTGTTCCAGCCATTCCTAAGAGAGAGAAGAGAGAAAATAGAAACAGTATACAGACTATATCGTTATCAATTATCTGCTAGAATAGCAGAAAAGCTGCGTCTGGCAAAGCCTTTTTCTGTAGTCCTCCCCTTAGCCTGGCTACAGATGAACAAAGGCGCAGAAAGAGTCAAGTTGCTGCTCAGGACAGCAAGATGTTTACAGAAAACTCAAATGAAGGCCAATGTCACAGAAGCCCATGAGAGAGACTATGAAACAATTCCCATCCTGAGCTCTCCTATGAATTCACTTCAAGTGGCCTTTAGAAAAGCCACTCTCTTTCAAATCTTCAATGTGGTCACAGTGACAAATGTTACAGGAAGGATGGCTGGGAGTTTTTGAGCTTTATAACAATAAGGTTTAGTGGTAGTATTAGTGACATAGTAAGAGGACTGTGTTGAAAGGCAATCCCAATCTAACAGTGGCAGATTAACACTTGAGAGAGGAACAAACGTGAACATTACATCTGCTTTCCCCTGCTTGTTTCAGCTCTGCCTGAGTATCAATCCAGGAGTCAAAGGAATCACTGCAATATGCTTCAAGTATAAAGCAGTGGAATAAGGGAAGCCAGGCCTACCACAACTAAGGCTGACAGACATAGTTGCTCTATGGTAGGGTTGGCAAACCCTTCAGAGTTCGCTGAACTGCAACTCCCAGCATTCCTCGCTACTGGATAAGCTGGCTATGGCCGCTAGGAGTTGCAGTCCAATGATATCTCAATGGCCCATATCTGTTCTACAGTGTTTTGCATGAAGTAGCATCCTCAAACTACAGTTTTGCAACTGATTTGACTAGGCCGTATGTATGCTTCTTTCCTGACATGCACATCCTTGGAAGCTGGTGCAGAATCTTCAGCTAGGAGAATATATTCCACCTCTCCATCTTTAGACATTTATTATCAAAGAGAAACATTCACATTCTTCAACAACACATTAATGAGGGAAAAGCAAAACAGAGATTACCTTCAAAGAGAGAAAACGGGGTGTCTGGTGTTCGACACCCATGCTGTCCATAACTCAAACACCACTCTGCAAACTAAACAAGGAAAACAAACAAAATCACTGCACACATTATGAGAAGACTTTGTCTGGAAATTAATTGATAAGAAAAGACAAAGGGTAACCATTTTCCACAAACCATCACTATTCACCATCAGCAATTTAGATGTGTTCCATTTAATTAAGCAATATTTTAAGGGTAGCTCAATCCATAGCTTAAAACTGTCAGGACAGATTGATATAGCAAGGGATAGGAGAATCCTGAAGAGGTCTGAGCTGTGTAACCATTTCCTTAGCTGCAGGCTTGTCAAAGAATATCTACAAATAAATAACTCTGGAAATCATCAAAAAGAGAGTTGTCAGACACCAGCACTTAGACTGAAGAAAGCCTGGGATTGAAAAGACCAGCTCTATGTACAAGCCAAGGTCCTGAGTGCTAGGAAGCTGAGTAGGAAGAAAGGCAATGAGAAAGGAATAGAAATATTCAGCATTTAGTTTTAAAAGGGGATTGTGTGACTTAGGTCTTCATGCAAGCCATGACATCTCACCCAAAAAAACATGTATCAACCTCTGATGGGCAAGGGTTTTTTTTGTCACTAACCAATTCAGATTTTTTTAAAACACATATGCAGGGGCATTTCTTTCTGTGTTATGAAGTCACCTCTGACAAGCCTAGACCCCAGTGCCTAGGTGAGCACTGGCAAGAATTAAATCCTTGAAGTGCTAAAGTCAGAGGGAGGTTGAAAAGTTAGAAAGGAGAGGTCAGTGAGTCAGTGTGGCTGAAAAATGCAGAGTAGCCAAAGTAGCCAGTAGTCAGCTGTAAATTCTCATGTATCTGTCTATGGTGAAGGTGGACGGGCAGAGAAAGATACGGGATCAGATGCTAAGTTAGTCTTCTGCAAAATAGCTCCTTCCACCCATGAAATCTTTGAGTCCAGTGGTGGATTCTGAGGATGGAAAGGGAAGAGCACTTCCCCCCTATACTGTGGTAACTTGTACCAAATCACTGGTTTTGGAACGTCTCTGAAGCAACAGAAAACTAACCACAGTTATCTTTCTCTGCCTCTGCCAATTGAAGCAAAGTCTCAGTCCAGGCCATGATACTAAGAGCAATGCTTCTGAAGCCTTAATCCAAGCCACAGAATTTCACTCACATTCATCACAATACATAAAAGTATTCTTTTAACATATTGTGTAATAAATGTTAAGTATTGACAACAAGAGTTCAAGAAAAACAGGTAATGTTCTTTAATCACCATGAGCTGAGGTGCAGCATGGAAATTTGGGAACATGGAGGTGGCCAACTTTCCCAATGTTACTGCAATATTTTCCCAAATGTGGAGAAAACCCTAAAGCAGAAATAGGCATCTCAGAGGTCATGCACTAAAAGCAAAACACAATCTTCCTTTCTGGCAGTCTATAAAGTTTTTTTTTTTTAATTCTGAAGATCTCAATAAATTAAAAACAAAACAAAACAGGAACCCCCCCTCCCAAACCATCCCTAGAAAGTCCCTAACTTCTGAAGGAAAAAAAAGCATTATGGCTTTGAGCCAGGCTGTCTGACAGACCATAACTCCCTCTATGAGCCCGCATCGACCCTGAGATCCATAGGAGAGGCTCTTCTTTCAGTCCCACCACTTTTGTGATAGGAAAAAGAAAGGACCTTCATAGCAGAAGGCCCCTAGATTCTGGAATTCCTATTTTAGGGAAGTTTGAATGCCTTCTTCTTTCTTGCTTCTATCTGTAACCAGTTTGTTTTTTAATTCAGGCAGGCTTTTAGAATGTAAGTCTTTTAAAGAAAGGGTTGTAAGAGAGTGCTGTATTCTTTTAAACTGTGCAGTTTAAGCTGTTTAATTTTCTAAAAAAATATGCTTTAAATTCTTTCCATATGGTTAACACGTGAATTGATTATATTGTAATATTTTAATTTGTAAGATGCCTTGAGTCCCAATCTTGTGAAAAAGGTCAGATAATAATAAAAACAACTTCTGTTTTTGTTGTTATTATTATTATTGTCATCTGTCATTACTTATTAAATATGCTATTAATAATAATTACAATTATGTATATTATTGTTATTATTATTAGTCATCTGTCATTTGTAATAATCAAGAACTAGTACCCAATGTTTAGTTCCAACTGACACAATGTCAATATGACCTTCTTCTGATCCAAAATGTTTTTAATGACTTATCAGAAAATAAAGCCTGCTCTGCTCATTCTCTCCAAAGTTATTCTTGTCTTTCTTTTGTTTGATTTCCCCCACCCCTCTCCTATTGCTCACCTTGCAAGCTCTGTAGAGATATTTCATGTCTTGAGTGAGGTTGTAGAGAGTCAGGAAGGCATATGCGTTGCCAGCTGTACCATGACACAGCCCGTAACCTTTCTTCAGCAATCCCCACTGCCATATCACCTCAGCACACTGCAAGGCATCACTGAGGTACTTCTGTTCCCCAAATACCTGTAGAGAGAAGAAGCCCTGCTGTAACAACAACTGTCCCCTGCATCAGCACAGATTGGGACAGGGAAGTCTCAGGCATACTTTTGTTAATTAGCTCTTACATCAAGGAGTGGCCTCTCTCTTGGGCAAGAACACAATGACTTTCCCATTTACCTTCAAAGATTTTTAGAGTGATAAATGGAAGGAGCACTGCCATTATTTAAGTCAAAACTGGCTGTCACCATTAGTCAGCTGCCACAGAACAGGACACATGGCCAATTCTCTGAGCTATAAGAATGTCCCGCACTCAGGATGCATGACGAGGACATCTTTGGGAATCATTTGTAAAAGTCTAATTTCCATTTTAGCTAGGGCGGAAGAGTTACCGTATTTAAATATTAAAATCTCCTTCTAGGGAAGGATGAGAGTTTACTAACTTTCTTTGCTGGGGCTACTCACCTCTCTCTTTGGCAAGTCACCTACCTTATAGGCCTGAAGAAGCATGTATATAACGCCAGGTGCACCATGGCACCAATGAACAAGTAGGTCTCTGTTGTCTTCAATACATGGGGGGTAATTGCCTGATGGGAACTTGAGCTGGCAGACATAATCCACACTTGGCTTGACCAGGTTATGCAGTTTTGCTTGATTCACACCAAGGCCAGGCTAAGACAGACAGATAGGCACTCTATTACATCAGTGATAAGCTGATAAGATCATCTTTTGGAACTAGTTATAAAGATATCAAAGATGCCAATACTTTCCCAACCGCTTCAGCCTTTTCACATTGCTGGGTTCCTCCATACATTAAAGCTGTTGAAGTACAGCCTGTGGGTATCATATGCCTACTTATGAAAAATATTTAAAGATGGCCTCTTAATTACAGGGATTTTCAATGTGGCATTGGTATTGATTTTGGAAGAGCACTGCATTTCAAGGACTGGTGCTGGTTTGCTTAGGACCACAACAGCTGTATGGTTACCTTTTTCATCATATGCTTGCTACTACATTCAGAGGTGATTCCCCAGTGTCCCCTGCCACCAGTAAAAAGGTCTTTTCAAATTGTGGCATTCTGTCCCAAACTTGCTTGTCTTTTGCCATCCTTTTCATTCCTGCCCCACTTCCTGTCCAAGCATTATAATGTCAACAGCTAAGTTCTTTTGCACTTTTTGGATGCTGGCTTCTGTCTTTATTCTAAACCTGTTTTAAAATACTTTGGTTGAACTTTTTGGTTTAGGATTGTGAACACACTGAGATGCTATCTGATACTAGATATCAGTATCAAAGATATCAATTCCTAGAATATATCAAACATTCTAGTTTGTATATGCAAAACCTCAAATGTTTACATTATAGGATTGTGCCACCTTCATGGACAGTGTTTGGCTAAGAAACAGACATGAGACCTCTCACACTTGCGATAGAGTCAAAATGGGGCCCTTCTCAGTTCAGCAGGATGCTTCTCACCTGCATGAGATAGTAATAAATCCCTGCTAGGCCATGGGCTGCTCCAACATAGTATTCTTGGTACCACTCATACATCAGTGGGCTCTTTGAAGTGAAATTCCGCCTTTTGGCCAAGTTCTCTCCAGATGCCAAAACTGCCTCACAGACCTGCAAAAGGGTGTGTGTGTCAGAAACAACAACATTAATTTATACACCAACCTTTCCTCAATATTGGGATTCAAGGCATCTTGCAAAAATTAGATTAAAATAACATACACATGATAAAACATATTAAGTTATTGTTAAAATGCAATCAAACAATTTATAGAATTAAAATAATTTTAAATCCATTAAAAGACAGAAGATAAACATCAACCAGGCAGTGCACCATTAAAATCTTATTACATTCAATTACTAAAGCCTGTGGGAATAGAAATATTTTTACATGCCAGCAGAAAGAGAGCAAGGAGAGCGCCATTCTAAGTTTCCCTAAGGAAGGAGTGCCAAAGCCTGGGACCAGCCACCCAGAAAGCCCTTTTCCTTGTTCCCACCAAATTATCATGGGAAAGTGGTGAGACTGAAATAAAGGCCTCCCGTGAAGATCTAAGAGTCTAAGCCGATCATACAAGCAGATAAAGTCCTTCAGATAGCCTGGTCATGAGCCATATGTATCTTTTTAAGTCATAACTAGCATGTTGACTTGTGCATAGAAATGAACTGGCAGACAGTGAAACTTTTGTGATAAAAGAGTTACATTACATACTGCCTGTAACCAGCCCCTGTTAACAATTGACTGCAACTCTCTGGGACAACTGTAGGTTCTGAGCACTTTTCACAGGCAGAGCAAGATCAAGCAAGGTGTAATGAAGACCTGTATCACTGTGGCCAGATCAGATATATCTAGCAATAGCTGGTTGCTGTTTTGGAATGGATACTTCAAAATTTTGCCAGTGGCAAACATTAAAATAAATATGTGTCTAGCAGCCATACACTCATAAGGCCTCAAGACCTATGCCAGTTTTTTTGGCTCTCCAAGAGAATGTCTCTCAGTTAAGTGTATCAGTCAGAAACTGCTATACTAGGACAGTTTACAGATCCTACAACTCTCTGTGGGAAGTCTGTATGTTCATTAGGTAGACAGGACATAATGATACTGCACATGGCTTTAAAGTTGTATAGCAAGTTCATGGTTGAAAGGGATTTTTAAATCAACACTTTTGGCTCACAATGAACATACTCTTCATTTTACATGCTCACTAGTACACTGCTTAACAAACTAAAGGACACAGGAGATGGATAACCACAGTAGTTTAGTGTACATGAAGAAAATGGGCACAGTACCTGTTGGATATGGTTCTGTGGGATTTTTTCCTCTCCAAAATGTTTATTCACAAACAGCAAAGCATACAAGTACCCCATACGTCCATACAGCATTTCATCAGGAACTCGTGGATCAAGTTTGGGGAGATGTAACAAGCTTGAAAGAGAAACATGTGTATGAGACTTGTGCAGTTTAAAAAAATTGTATTACAAATTCAGTGACAGGCATGTTTTTCAATTTGTGGGTTCCTATCCTGAACCAGGAACTTTCCCGTTTAACTGCAAAGATTTTTGGAGTTATAAATGGATGGAGTGCTGCCATTATTTATGCAGCTGTGGAAAGCCAGGGTATTCTATCTCACCTTCACTGAGCTAGTAAACATGTGATCTGATCCACTTTGGGTGGGTACTCTCTACATAGTCATATCTGCCCAATTCACAAGAAAGTCAAAAGCAAAACAGATTAACAGGTTACTTTTGGTTTCCTTTTGGCTCAGAAGGACAGCTGTGATTCCACTCCCCACGCCAAACAGACAGCACTGTGGAGAGCTTAAAGGAGGAGGTAGTTTTGCTATGAGTTCAACATTTTTTAAAAAGATACCACAATGACAGCTTCCTCATCTACAGCTATATGGGGAAGGAGAAGATCTATAGAAAAAGAACCACGCTTTTTAAAAGTTGGTAAAATAGCACAGGCATGGGTATAGGTGAGAAATGGGAAGAGTTTTGTGAATTATGTCCAAGTTTTTCATGTTAAAAAAATATCTAATAGGTGCTTGCGGCATTAATACAAGCATATTCAACACAAAAATAAACAAACTACTGGGATGCTTAGATACTGTACTGAACACCTTCTGTCTGATGCATGCATTTTTCTATTACTATCCTACTTAAAGTAGCAGTTTGATGGAAATAATTATTTTAAAAATCTAATTTTGGCAAACGGTTTGCTCAGATGTTTTTGTGGATCTTGATATTTTCACAGGAAGCCCCCCTTCTTAATCTCTACCACCTCCCAAACCACTTCTGGTGTGGGCACTTGAGAAGGCTTCCTCTATGGCTGCTATGGAACTCTCTACCATGAGAGGCTACATTGGTTCTCCTCCTGTTATCCACTCACAGGCAAAGGTCTTGCTATTCAGGCAGGCCTTTGGCAACTGAGCTTGCTTGCTGTGGAAGAAGCTTTAATTGGGATACTTTTCTAATTGTAAGGTGATTAACAACTTTTTAACTCTCAAACTTTAAATCCAAATTACTCAAGAGGCAAATGGTGTTGCTTCCCTTCCTATCAATCTGGAAAGGACAATGTAACAGAAGTTGTGGGAGGTGGAGGTGTGGAGAGTCTTTCTTTGAAATGGCCACCATTGTTTCAGAAATGAAACTGCGATACTAGCAATCCATAGTTGTCCTTTTCAGGGCTGTTGCAGGAAATTTTAAACAAATCTTGAATGCTTCAAAGGGACACAGAGCAAGTTCAAAGTTGGATGGGAGCCATTTTTGTACTCAAGAGAATTTTTTGACAATAATCTCAATCTCTGCCACTGTTTCTCTCTCTCTCACACACACACCCAAATAGAATAAACAGTTTTGTCTGAAACATGTGGATGGCAGTAAAGAACTATAGTTGGAATAATTTAGTACCTCACCGTTAAGACTCGGATTTTTAACTAAGTAACTGTCACTGTATATAATCCCAGCAATTAGGAAGAGAGGAAAATAACAAGAAAGGGTTTGAGGAAGAGAGCTTGGGAAGCCTAGTGAGAACAGGAGGAAGACACGCTGCTGGAAGACCCTGCTGTGTCAGGCCAAACACAATGAAGCACTTAGGAATTTCCCAGCTCTAACTTCCACTAAACTTCTTGGGCTTTTTTTTTTTAAAAAAATTGAATGTATGAAAGAAGAAAGTGGTAGAAAATTCTACTAAATAGTTCAGAATATATACTGAAGGGGTTCTGCACAGGATATAAACTATAGTTCCACATCACAGACATGTGAAAAACAAGTAAGACTGGGACAGGTACAAAGAAAAGCAACAGAAGAGGATTAAGATGGGTGCCTCTCCAGAGAAAGACTTTAGGAATAGAAATGATAGGTTTACCATAAGATCTTTCTGTGGTAAGGGCTTTTCTAGAGGTTATTTCATGCATTAACACCAATGGATTTAAAGCTTAGAATTACTGCAGTGCTCACTGGCATGCTACTGATGCGCACACTCAAAATTAGGCTATTAAAATTTAAGCACTCTCAAACAAGTAGATGTGCATCAGCTATATGCCAGTTACTGACAAAATACTGCACTGCTTTTTGAGAAAGCAACCTTCACATACATCTACTAAAGTAAAACTAGTCAAATCTGAAGCACTGTGAACGCTAGATGTAATAGAATATAACTCTGAGTGACTGGCAGAAAGACAAAGAACAAAGCAAGGTAGACAAAAAGGCAAATAATGCCCGTCTGGCATGTGTATAAGAAAAAGATAGTGTTTAAGATGTATATAATATCACTTTAGGTCATACTGATTGGTGGTTCAATTGCTCAGTCCATAACATTTTAAGGTAACATACCACAGAGAGTGTGAGATAAAATGATTAAAAGTGGTAGAAAACTGACAACAAAAGAAACAGCGCAGTCACATGGGAATTGTGTGGCATTCCAAATGTTGTTGGGCTGAAACTTTATCAAGTGTAGCCAGCATAGTCAATGGAGAGTGATGTTCGGAGCTGCAATCCAACCAAACGTTCTTCATCTCTGAGATGGAGAATGAGGCATGCTTTGATTAGAAAAACAGGTTTAAAATTGGGGCCATGATAGCAGTTTTCACAATTGTAATAAATCTGCCATTAGGAAGACCAGATGGAAAGTTGGTTGGGGAGACTAGAATGGGACAAGCAGAAACAAAATTCACATTGGATAAAATGTATTTATGTGAATGTCAATAAACAGACGTCAAAAGAAGACAGACGAGTTTGTTCAAGGATTTCTCTTTCTATGAGGCTTTAAAATGTTTGTTTTATAAGTGTCATATCAAAATAGTTTAGGCCTCAGAAATCTTGCCCATGTGAGTACATCTATGGCCCCTTCCCAGCACTTATGATTCTGCAATGTCTCTGCTCTACTCTCACAAAACCATTAGATGGCAGCATGGGATTAGGCTCATTTAGACTGTACCACAGAGGTAAGGGGGAAGGCACAAAGCAGCGATTTCCAAAATGAAACAAAGAGTGAGATTGTGTCAGCGTGAATGGTATTAGGAGGGAGAATGTGTTTCTGTCCTCAGTAATATCAGGCTCACGCTTTTTGCAAAAGCTAGACTCACATGAGCACATCAATATGCAAGGTGCCTTCTGATGTTCCTGCTGATATTAAGATGTGGTCTCCCAGAATGACAGATTGAATATCTTGCAGACAAAAATGAACATGGGGAGCTGGTATGCCTGTTTAAAAAATATAAATAAAAGTATACACTGGGGAATATTTAAATATATGTGGATAACTGTAGAACAGGAAATACAAACGTGGGAAATATGTGAAGAAGGCTCACAATATGTTGCTTAATTCAAACCAAATTCAAAGTATGTTCAGGAATGTTTTATTTATAAAATGAATTGATTTCTGCAAGAGGCAGGATCATAATCAATGAAGTATAGCTACTATGCAGCTTCTATCTATATCAGTGGTTTATAGGCAAACCCTTTTATGTAAGTAAAGTGAAAGGGTGCTGTGCACCAGTTATATTTGGTGAGCTGTGACCTAGCCCTGTAGAATGTTACAAAGGCTTATGTTTGTATACTTATGGTCCACCTGGTATAAGCCCAACTCAGGGAGAGAATCGTGTAAATCATGGTTGGTTGAAAGCACATACACATAATCACAGTCACATAATTGTAATTGTGTATACCAGAAGAATAAGGAATTCAAAGCACATAAGCAGCTACTTGAACAAGAGGGGAGCAGCTTGGTTGGAACCAACTAAGACTGACATTACTTCTCTCTGAACTGTGCTCTTTCCACCCCATCACTATAACTATTACCATGAGAACTGGTGACAGAATGTGCTCGTTTCTTTACCTTCCCATCCCCTCTTCCTTCTATATTATGACAGTGCACCATTATTTTAAACAGTAAACCTGTTTTCATTATTGCTATTGTTGAATTCGACTTATGGCAAGGGGTTTTCTTGGCAATATTTATTCAGAAGAAGCCTGTCGTTACCTTCCTTTAAGGTTAAGAGAATTTGACTTGTTCAAGGTCATCCAGTGCATTTACATGGCTGAGCAGCAATTCAGACCCTGGTCTCCCAAGAATGCAAGTCTAACTCTCACATACCGCACCACGCTGATTCTCAAATAGTAAACTACCTTGAATATATTGGCAGAAAGGCAATATATTAAGGTAGCAAATAGATGAAAATCTGTTTCTATATTTAGCAGAATTGCAAAAGATACAGAAGACACTTTAGACATGAGTATGATTCATGAAAAACCTATGCAATTTTTGCAACACTTTGCTCATCTCAGAATTGGCCATATAGTGTGCAACAACTGGCATTTTGAAAATTATTTTAGAAATGAGTATATATTTAGGAATCTAATGAAAACTATAAATTATATTCTATAAAGGTTTTTATATTTATTACATTGTATATTTATATAAATAAATAAATATAATTTATATAAAACAATTTATATTTCTATAAATATAATGCTCAAAAATATCTTTTAAAAACCACTTGCTCCCCTCCCCCTGTGCCCAAAATAACCTCAGATTAGTATCAGCTACACTGGCAACAGAATATATTGGGCTTCTTCCAAGCTGAAATAACAGAATGCTGCTTCTCCTACGCATGCCTGGGATCCCATGAAACCAGCATTGCAGTGGCCTTTTTGTCATCTTTCCAGACATTTGCCATGTCTGAAATGGATGAAAATGCTGACCTAACTCCAACACCACATGGGTGCTGCAACACCAGCTCAACAAAGCTTTCTTTCTTCCTCTCCTCATTGCAGCTCTCAGGGCCACCCAAGAATTGACTCGGGAGACTTCTGGAGGAGGTCTTGGGAAAAGGGGTGAATAGGGGCTGCAGTCAGAGGAAGAAATACCACTCTTCCTCCAGATTTCTCTTGGAAGAAGTTTCAGCAGCCGATGTTTCTCATTAAGTTTAGACTGCTAAATTTATAGTGTTAAAAGCCCACCTTAAGGAGAAGCCATCAGCTCACATATTCTGAAGACCTTACCGAGCAATGCAATCTTCTGCTTGCTTGTCGCTCTGCAGCTTGTGGTATACCACAGCAGCCACTGCCAAAGGTCCAGCATCCCCACATAAAAAGGTAATGGATCGCTTGGTTAGGCAGCCAAGACTCTTCTTTACATATTCCTGAGCCATCTGAAGGTAGGATGAGTCTCCATATACATCATACAGATGCAAGTATAACAAAGCAATGCCTGCAAAGAAATTTGGGAAAGGCAGAAGACCACTCAAATTAATGCCTGGATGTTGCATAACTTGATATTTTAATACCCATTTAAAATCCTTGTGGGGACTTTCCAGAGAAGAGCTGGGCTTCACAGAGAAACTTAGACATGGGCATGCCCAATGGGATGCTTGGCTCTGTTTCTTTAAACATTCTGATATTTAAAAACTAATTTTACCCATTAACAACCACTGGCTCCAAAAATACCCTCAGTTTCTAATTTCAGCTTCAGCCATCAACTTGCTGGGTGACCTTGAACGAATCAGACTCCTCAGTATACTCCCTACTGTAGGGCAACAAAATTATACAACATTATGGCAAAGACATTGAGATTATGGCCCAATCTACACAGATTCTTGTTCTCTGTCTATTGTGGTTATTTATCCAATACAGGAATAATATTACTTAAATTAGCATAGCTGCTGTGTGCCTTCAAGTGGTTTCCAACTTATGGTGAGCATAAGACAACCCTATCACATGATTTCTTGGCAAGCTTCATTCAGAGGAGGTTTGTCATTGCCTTTATCTTGGGCTGAGAGAGTATGATTTGCCCAAGGTCACCCAGTAGGTTTCCATGGCTGAACAGGGGTTTTAACCCAGCTTTCTCAGACTCCTAATTTGGACACTCAGACCACTACACAACACTGGTCTTTCGCTTATAGGACTGTTATAAGGATTACAAGATCATGTATAGGAAATTTGTTGAATATACCAAAAGTGATATATGATATGTTACTTTTATACTTTAAGATAAAATTAGCATTATTTTTATATACTATGAAAACAATTAAAGCACTATACAAATAATGTGTGATAAAACTCAACAGTGTAGCATTTCCCAGCTTTTTCAGCCAACAATCCTACCTTGAACTGTGAACAAAGCAGTAAACATACAGGAAGAATAAGGGTAGCAGGAGCTATGGACTGAGAGTGAAACTGTAATGCAGACACAACAGTCATGCCAAAAATGTGTTCAGCACTAACGTTTAGGTCAATGAGGGATTAATCATGAGCCGAATGTATGACAAAACAATCACAGGATATACCATTATCGAAACACTACAAGAGTCCACTCGCTTCATGTTTCCAGTATGTTGGCTGGGAGGCAAACCATCTAAATTCAAATCCAGTGACAGGAAAAACCATTCAACAATATCTGAAAGGCCCCCTGGTTCTCTCCTCTGCCATGTAGGATGAGCCACAGGAAATCTGTCTGGCAATTCATACTAATATTTAAAAGGGACACTTAAAATATTCCCAAAGTCCAGACAGGAACATTGATTTACCTGAGGGTGGATATCAGAAAATAGAGACCATCCCTTATAAACAGAGATAGCTGGAGCATATGTTATGTGCACTTGAGAGGACATTAGCATAACTTTATTCAAAATGTCTGTCACAGTAGACAAAGCACAGCCTCTTGGAAAACTGATCTGAAGACATCACTGAAAAGATGTGTGGTCTGCGGGCATCCTGAAAGAATATCATGGGGCCCAGTGGCCTGCATCATTTCCAAACTTCTTATTTTATCCCTTGCAGTGCATTTCCATCTCATTAACCATTTCTAAGATGACACAGGTCTCTATAGTTAAGGCTAAATTAATAGACCCAGTGCTGGCAGATTTCAATACAGTTAAAAGAAAAAAAAGAAAAGAAAAAAAAGAAAAACAGAGCAGCCTTTAAGATTACTTTCTACTGTACTGGGGAGAGTTTTAAATTTAGATCTTTTTCTCATTTTGCATGGGTAATCTCTGAAGCTTCACACCACAGACAATTCAATTCTGCATGTATATTAAGGGCAAATTTCTATTTCCTGCTGAAGTTAATAACCTTGTCCGTTCTCTCAGCATTTACAGTTTTAGCATTTCCAATGAGGGCAATGCAGAGGCATGTTACCATCAGCCACGTCTTCAAAAGGTGTGTACTTGAAATGCTTTTATGGAGAGGAAGACTTATGGTAGAAGACAGCCACTTTTCTAGCACTTGGTTAACACACATACCACAGTATTGGAGTGTGTAAACAAACAAGATGTCCACAGAAGAGGGTAATGGTCTGCACAGGAACTGTAAGAATTGCCCTTGAACAAATATATCTTTATTTGAATCACATTTTCCCAGACCAAAGAAAACACTGTGGTGATGCTGCAATTGCATTTCCTGGCACTTCAAAGAGGCTGACAGAGGAGACCATGATAACTCTCCATTTCCTTCTCAGTAAGTATTGGGGTATGATCACCGCTGATCTTCCCAACCCCTTAAGAGAGAAAAAAACCCCTAAAACAATAATACCCCAGTGCTCTTTATGTTCTGGGTTCTGTAATTCTGATGTTCAGGTATCAGAGAAGGGATTATTAGCTATAAAGAACACCTCTCTATCTTCTGCAAGAGAGCGAGCATTGTGTAGTGATTTCAGCATTGGATTATAGCCTTGGAGACCAGGGCTTGATTCCCTGCTTGACCATACATAGAAACCCACTGGATGACATTCAGCATGCCCACAATCTTAGTTGCCAGCAAATCCTGAGACAAGTTAGCTTTAGGGTTGCATTAGGTTGGAAATGACTTGAAAGCAGACAACAACTTCCTTCTGCCTCAAACGGTTTTGAGAAGGGTAATCAGAACAGCTCCAAACACCTTGGGTCTTCCAAGGACTAGGTGAGCATATATAAAATTTAAGGTCAAATATTTGTGATGTGGATTGGGACATATAGGAAAATGGGGAAGAGGAAGAGAGTGGCTGTGTAAAGGCAACGGAGTAGAAATAGGGGTGCAAAGAAAAGGCTGAAAATGTTCAAGTACCTAACAACTGAAACTTATATGCTGCAGAGAAAATTCTGGTTAGCAAGTGGTTTAATCATGTGGATGCCTTGCATAATATTCAGACAGTTATTCAGTCTCTAGCAACAAAGTATTGTGCTTGATTCTTCTTAAAACAACAGTGTATTTCCTTTTCTAGGTGGCTTGCTCTTTTGTTTTATGGTTATTTCTTATACTTGTGCACAGCGATACTGTCCATCTAATTTTGTGGTTTTCCTGTTAAAATTGAATCTTGTGCGTAAAAACAAAACAAATAAATAACATATTTCACTTTAATTTCCTCCTATTTTCAGAGTCAGCAGCTGAAACCTTTCACGCTTTTCTTTTAAAATCCCAAAGACTAAAAATTTCATTTTAAAATGAGGGCTCAGATTTCATGATTCTACAGATGGCACTGCAAGCTGCACAAGAGTCAGTCAACTGTGACTACAATCAAACCTTGTGAATTTTAATTGAGCCTAATTTAGTTGATATGGCATTACACAACTGCCTTAGCAGTCCCAACAATCATATGTTTATGGAATTGATTTTTCCTACCCTTTGTATTTAAGAACCCTGTTCTCTTGTTTTGGCATTGAACTACACAGCATGCAGAGAGAAAGAACTATGTTGGATGTTCTCCACAGTAATGGCTTCATAAGAGGACATATCCAAATATTACCCTGCTCCTTTAGAGCAGAAGCTTATTAGTTGGTAAAAGTAGCAAGTATAAAAGGAGGCACACAGTAACGTGAATGAAACACAACATGTTCCATCCTTAATTTAATATCTTGCCAAGAGAAAAGAGCAACAAATAAAAGACACCAAACATATCTTCATTTAAGATGCAAATAGAATTTGCCACCTGTGTTCCTATTTTGGCAGCAGACTCTGCCAATGAAACAGTTTCATATGTAAATATTTAGGTTTCTTCCCTTAGCAGATATTCAATTTGCTGGTTTATAGAGGAAAAAAAATGATCCAGACTAATAATTCCTAATCTTCACATAAAGCCCAGATAATGCAAGGTAATACAACATGTTTTACTGCAGGCAACAAAAAGCATAGACATAGCAGACACAGATCTCCTTACAACCAACTTCTTATACCAGAGTCAGCATATTTTGAGGCCTCAGATCTTTCAAGCATCTTAATTAAAGATACAAGAGCAGACATTCCTAGTAGGCCACAGCTCAGTCTTTGCCATATCCTGTTATTTGTCTTCTTTGGGGCAAAGAATAACCAGGAAAGGGGAGGAATGGGGAAAATTAGCACCAAAGAGGAGAGGTAAGGAAACTGAAGAAACAGATGAAGAAAGAAAATCAGGGATTTCTGACAAAAGGAAAGCAGGTACAATTTTGAGCCCAGTTTTTGATGTGGGATACTTTTCTTTTCAAAATTATGAACAGACAGCATTTATCTGGCAAGTTTCATGTGTGCTTCCTCAACATCCTTAACAGCACAGCTTCCTGTTTTACTGACCCAGTAAACCAAAAGCCAAGACCAATATCAGTGGCCCTGGTAGTACCAGATGTTCCCATCAGCTAAGGAGGTAAACAGGACTTTTCCAAAATGCAGATACAATGGGAATCAGGAGCTAACAGATGTGGAAGTTGGTACTTGCTTTACAACTCCATCATCAGAATGTGAGAGACAATTCTTGCAAATGGTCAAGCATATCCTCTCGCCAAGGATGGCAACAAGAATCTTCCACAGTTATGGTTGATAGTGTGTGAGGAAAAGGCAACAGATAGTCTGGTGCTGGCAACAAAGTAAGTATAAGGAATGATAAAACCAGAGAGAAATGCATGTGTAAAACCCAACACCAGCATACACCAAAACTTTACTATGATCCATCAGTTTTGTAATGGAATTGTGAGGGAAAGAGCTGTGACCGTTCCTTCCCAATTTCTCTTATTAGCTGCCCCGAGTGCCAATTGATTTCAGATTGCCAGGAGATTATCTACATGAAGAGATGCTCAACAAGCCTTTCCTGCAGAAGCAATTAAGATGGAATGCTGTTGCGTTGGCCCGATTAATTTCTTCTAACTTGAAACACACTGAATAAATTAAGCAAGCTAGGATACAAGGGGAAGGTGGGGGGGGCGCCAATCTTCTATTAGCAGCACATCCCATTTCTCTGGCTGTGACCCAAAGAAATCCTTCAGAGACTAATTCTCAATTTCAATCATGTAAGACAAGCTTATAAAACGTGGAGCCCATAAGTAAAAAGTAAAGAAAAGGAAACATCGAGACATTTCTGCCTGACACAAATGGGATGAGGTTGTATTCTGGTTCTACTGGCCAAAAAGCACCCTTACAATAGATGTCTAAAGTGTAACAATCTATATGTTTTTAATATAAAAACGTTTTCCACACTCTAAGGATTCTGCCTTCAGAATTAGCCACACACACACAAATACACAATAAGTTTTGTTAACTTCGCATGGGCTCCTCCAATTCATTTCATTCTACAATTTTTCACAAGCCAGCCTATTTTAAATTCCTTTTGACTGATTTAAAGTACAAAAAACAAAACAAAACAAAGGTGCCCTAGCCAATTGTTAGGTAGAAGTTTTAAAACAGATTTCCAATAGAAGAAGCAACAGTATTGTTATCCATATTAATTTACTTACAGTGCAGATTTCTGCAGACTTTAACTAAGGACTAGGATTTGTTAATCATAGGCTTTATCAGGACCTCCACATGGCTGCAGAATTTGGGTTCATTTCAGCAAAGTCAAGCTATGACAATTCCTTCAGGAAGTCAATGCACTGCCCTCTCCAAATAGTAAGCCAATCTGACTAATTAGATCAATGCTGCCCTTCCCTCCCCCTATTTGCTGCCCATTGCTTGTTACCACCTGTCAGCTCCCATTTTGCTCTGATTTTGGCTGCATATGTACAACTAATGTATACCAATTCTCTCTGATTTCCTGCAGTCCACTCCTTCCAACCTTACAAATGATTCACTATCCATTTTCTCAATTTCTGTGCCTTGTTCATCACAAAAAGACAATGAAAACAGGACCAGAAGTGGAGAACCATGCAGGATATGTGACAATGAATGGGGTGCCTTGTGGGATCAACAAAAAACCTGGAAGATGGAAATACCAAAAGAAGATGGAAATACCCAGTCCTGCTCTATATCTGAAAAGTGCTTTTTGTTGTGTATGCATAAGAAGGGAAATATTGTGGGTTAAATCCGACTTTAATTCAAGTGGAGTAAACCCACTGAAATTAATGGGATTTATTAATCAACAAGCATTTAAGTCCCACTGAGTTCAATTTGTCTGTTCCAGTTGGGATGATAACTGGATGTAGGCACAAACAATTTGAGTTGTTAGGAAGAAAAGTGATTTATATTGATAGAGTTCCTGGAATGGCCACATGCCATTTGTCAAATCCTCACTAGCCACCAAAATGTTGAACTGTCCCGCAACTCTGTTATCTGTTATAGTCGTGTAATTTACATACTTATTTATTTGTTAGTCACATCTTGCCTTTTTTTTTCCTTCAGTGAGAATTGCCCTTGTTCATCATTTTTACAGCAGTAGTTTGAATACAGACTGCTTTATAAGTCTTCCTTTGGGTATTAAGATCTGCTGTATGCACTCTGATCCAATGCATCTT
Organism: Ctenosaura bakeri; assembly: GCA_948474755.1. Lineage (NCBI taxonomy): Eukaryota > Metazoa > Chordata > Lepidosauria > Squamata > Iguanidae > Ctenosaura > Ctenosaura bakeri. The sequence goes on from CAOLHI010000955.1 coordinate 220,602, forward strand.
GGGTCTGGGTTCCAAACTCAAATCAACTGTAAACAACTTGCACCCCTTCGTTTGCATTTTCATATTTTGTAACAACATCATGAGGCAGCATGGCTTGCAAATTTCCAGTGGAATGCCCAGTTCCCACAATTTGCTGGAAATCTTGCAAAATATACTGAAGAAGCGGGGGACCTGATGTGATTCGGCAACCAGAGCATGAAAAACTTACTTGTATGGACTACAACTCTCAGAGCGCTCCAATGAGCATGCCCACATTTTTTCACAGGTTTTTCATTTTTCCATTAGTCATCAAAAGAACCAGTTGACAAAGATTCATTATCTTTAATGTACATTCTCACCTTAGAAACCATAAAACATGTGAGAAAGCCAAAACAGTTCTTGGTAGTTTTGTTTCTTTTAAGTAGAATATACAACAGAACTCAGTCTACTCCTGTATTAAGAGCAACAAGCAATCTGCTTTCTGGAGGACAGGTGCCATGCACTTCAGGCAAAGCCAAGCAGCATTTCTGAGCTAGGTACAGAATCATGGAGTTGGAAGAGACCACAGGGGCCATCTAGTCCAACCCCCTGCAATACAGGAACACCCATCAAAGCATTCCCAACAGAGGGCCATCCAGCCTCTGCTTAACAACCTCCAGAGGAGGAGACTCCACCACACTCTGAGGCAGCACATTCCACCACCAAACAGTTCGGACCATTCTTCCTGAGGTTTAGGTGGAATCTCTTTTCCTGAAGTTTGAATCCATTGCTCCAAGTCCTAGTCTCTGGAGCAGTGGAAAACAAGCCCGCTCCCTCCTCAATATGACATCCCTTCAAATACTTAAACATGGCTATCATGCCCCCTCTTAACCTTCTCTTGTGCAGACTAAACATACCCAGCTCCTTTGGTCACTCACTTCTGGACATGTTCCAGCTTGTTGACATCCTTCTTGAAATGAGATGCCCAGAACTGGACACAGTATTCCAGATGAAGTCTAACCAATGCAGAATAGAGTGGTGCTATTACCTCCCTTGATCTAGACACCATACTCCTATCGATGCAACCAAGAATTTCTTGGCTGCCACATCACACTGCTGACTCATGTTCAGCTTGTGGTCCACCAAGACTCCTACATCCCTTTCACATGTACTGTTATCCAGTCACGTGTCCCCAATCCTATATGTATGCATTCGTTTTTTTTCTACTTATGTGTAGGACCTTACATTTCTTGCTGTTGAAATTCATTTTGTTAGCTTTGGCCCAGCTCTCCAATCTGTCAAGATTATTTTGAATGTTGATTGTGTCCTCTGGTGTATTAGCAACCCCTCCCAATTTGGTGTCATCTGCAAATTTGATCAGCATGCCCTCTATTCCTTCATCCAAGTCACTGATGAAGATGTTGAACAGCACTGGGCACAGGACAGAACCCTGTGTCACTCCACTAGTCACTTTTCTCAGGATGAAGAGAAGCCATTGGTGAGCACCCTTTGGGTTTGGTCAGTCAGCTAATTACAAATCCACCCAACAGTAGCACTGTCCAGCCTGCATTTTAATAGCTTCTTTGCAAGAATGTCTTGGGGAAGGCCTTACTGAAATCAAGATGTGTGATATCCACAGCATTCCCTTCATCTATCAAGCTTGTAACTCTATCATAAAAAGAGATAAGATTAGTCTAGCATGACTTTTTTTGAGTAATCCATATTAACTTTTAGTGATCACAGGATTGCTTTCTAAGTAATTACAAGGTGACTGTTTAATGATCTGCTCTGGAATCTTTCTGGGTATTGATGGCAGGCTGACTGGGACATAATTATTTGAGTCCTCTTTTTTTCCCTTTTTGAAGATGGGGACATTTGCCCTCTTCCAGTCTGCTGGGACTTCTTCTGTTCTCCAAGAATTCTCAAAGATTATTGTGAGTAATTCTGAAATTACTTCTGCCAGTTTTTTTTAATATCCTTGGATGTAATTCATTTGGCCCTGGAGACCTGAATTCATCTAGAGTAGACAGGTATTCCTATACTACTTCTCTACCTATTCTGTGCTGCATTTTCCCCACTTCCCCACCTGCTTCCCATCTGCAGGTCGAGTACTTCTTTCCTTTTGGGAGAAAACTGAGGCAAAGAAGGTGTCAGCAGCGGGCGGAGGCCAAGCAGATGCGGGGTGAGCGGCTGGAGCTGACAGCATTTATTAGCAGCCAGTAAACAGAGGGTTACAGCACCCCCACAGGCAAGCCCCAGCACAAATGTGAATCAATCCCAAAGCAAAGGTTAAGTCCCAAAGTAAATGCAGGCTACTTTCTAAAGCAAAGAAAGGGTTACTTCACCCAAGCAAAGACCAAGTGCTCAGCCGCCAGGGAGGCTGGACGCGGTCGCTGGAAGGAGGGGCTGGATCCAGACACAGGCAGAGGAGGACGCGGAAGACCGACGGTTGTTGCTCCGTGGTCCTCCCCTCCCAGCGCCCGACCCAAGTAGCTCCCTGGCCCAGCAGCGACCAATCAGGTCCAGGCTCACAGCTGAGAGCCCTCAGCCTGCTGCCTGGCCTCACAGCTGACAGCTCTCAGTCCGCAGCCGCCAGGACCGGCAGACTGCCTCTTTCCCCTGCTGCCATTGCTGGAACGTGGGAGGAGGGGCGGCAGTTTCCTCTGAGTTGGAGCCGCAGGTGGGCGGAGCCCCCGGACTGAAGCCGGGGCCTGCCCTCCCCGGCGAGCCTGCAGGCACCCCGCCTGCCGGGGTGAGCCCCGGGCTGGCCCCGGCGCCGATAATGGGCCCGTCCGCGTCGGCGGGGCCTCCGAGGCATCCGGGCCTCCCCCCACATTGGCGGCAGCCTCTGAGGCATCTGGGCCTTCCCCCACGTCAGCAGCGGCCTCCGAGGCGTCGGCAGCGGCCTCCGAGGCGTCGGCGGGCCCAGCCAGGCCCATGACAGAAGGGATTGAGTAGTTCTGCCTTTTCTCTTCCCCCTGTTTGCATGGTCATCTTCTTCACACAGCGACCTTACCATTTCCTTGTTTTTCCTTTTGCTGCGGACATATCTAAAAAAGCCCTTTTTATTGTTTTCAATCTCCCTGGCAAGGCTGAGTTCATTCTTTTCTTTAGCTTTTCTGACCTTCTCCCTACATATCCTGACTATTTGTTTGAATTCCTCTTTGGTGATTTCCCCATTCTTCCACTTCTTGCACATGTTTCTTTCAACACTTAGCTCAGCTGAGAGTTCTTTAGTCAAGCATTCTGGTTCCTTTAGATACCTCCCATTTTTCCTCCTTATTGGAACAGTTTTAAATTGTGCCTTCAGTATCTCACTTTTAAGAAACTTCCATCCATCATGAACTCCCTTCTCTTTCAGTATTTTTGACCACAGAATTTCAGCCAGTAATTCCCTAAGTTTACAGAAATCAGCTTTTTAAAAGTCTAGAATGCATATCTGGCTGCACTTGGCTTCCCCTTCCCACTGAATAACAAATTCCAATAGAGCATGGTTGCTCCCACCACTTCCACTCCATTAACAAGGTCATCCCTGTTGGTCAGTGTGGAAAACCCGAGCGAGTGCAAAAGGCATGCAGACCTCGCACTCGAGGCCTGCCCAGCCTGACACCTCCCTGTGTTCAGGTCTCACCAGCCAGGGAGATCTCTGAATCAAGCCAGGGCGAGGACAAACAAGTCTGCTTCAGTTCTCCCTTGCTGAGAATGCAGTACCTTCCTCACTTTTGTCCCCCCTTGGCTTCCTCCTTCCAGGGTTATCTCCCTTTGCTGCTTTCCTTAAATCTGCCCCTCTCCAGATATAAGGACCAGCAGTGATTTATCTTTTCACAGACTGTGGCACCATTGGAACTATGGTAAAGATGGTACTATTGGTAGTGTGTACACTCCAGGATGCAGAGTAAGACTCTGTGAGACTGTTAAAAGGAAAACAGAAAGTCAAATGTTTATTGTAACACTGTTGCTTAAATTTGTTCTGTATCTAAATGTTTATGAAACAGCACACCCTTCTTCTCCCTCTCTGCTTAATTCATTTACTATCTCTCATACACCCTGTTTCCCAGTTCTCTCTAATACAGAGCTCTTCAACTATCAAACATCCCTCAAACTCTAAACTTCTCAACTCCCTTTCAATCCACTCCCCAGTCAGTTAAATCCATTATTTTTCTCTCTCTCCACCAGCCCCTCCCCTGGGCTGTCCAAGGTTCCACTTTGTGATGAACCTGATGGGAGGGGGGTCTTGACAACAGAGCCTCCTTGGCAACTGAGAGTGTTTAAATTGATTGGCTCGTGAAATGGAACCTTGGATAGCCCAGGGGAGGGGCTGGTGGAAAGAGGAAAATAACGGATTTTAACTGTCTGGAGTGTTTTTGAAGAGGAGTGTGTTTTGTGGTGTGTTTAGGGAAGGTTGGAGATTTGAAGAGCTCTGTGGGAGAGAGAACTGAGAAATTGGGTGTACGAGAGATAGTGAATGAATTGAAAGAGAAAGAGAGAGAGAAGAATGGTGTGCTGTTTATAAACATTTAGATACAAAACACATTTAAAGCAACAGTGTTACAATAAATGTTTGAAGTTTTGTGTTCCTTAAAACAGTGTCACAGATTCTTATTTTGAATTTTGAAATATACACGCTACCAATAATATCATCTTGACCTTCATGTCAACAGTACCACAGTCTTGGAATATATAAATCACTGTTGATCCTTACATCTGGGAGAAGGGCAGATTTAGGGAAGGTAATAAAGGGGGAGAGTCCTGAAAGGAAGAAGCCAAGGGGGGACAAGAGTGAGGAGGGGACTGCATTTCTCAGAGAGGAAGAACTGAGGCAGACTCGTTTGTCCTGGCCCTAGCTTGATTCAGAGATCTCCCTGGCTGTTCAGTTCTGATCATAAAGAGGTGTCAGGCTGGGTAGGCCTTGAGTGCAAGGCTTTGGTGTGCCTTTTGCACTCGGCACTGATGGGCAGTGGTTTCTCTGCGCGTAACACACTTCAACAGCCAATCACTTTAAACACTCTTGGTTACTAAGGAGGCTCTGTTGTCAAGTCCCCCCAATCAGGTTCGTCACAGTCAGGATCAGACCTAAAATAGTTGATCCCCTTGTTACAGATACATCTGTAAAATGAGGGAATCTTGCTCAAGAATTACAATGACATCCCACGGAACCTTTTAGAAGTTCATTGCAACTTACAGCTCCTGGGAATCCACTGAAGCACAGCACATAAATCTAAGAAAACACACTGAATTTTCAAAGGCTTTGCCTGTCCAGCATCAATGAGACCAAGAAATGCTGAATTTCAGCAACATAACAATATCACATGTCCTCTAACCACCACCTAGATCAGGGAGTGGGGAGTGTGTGGCTCTCTGGAAGTTGATAGACTGCAACTGTGATAGATGATGGCTCAGAGGTCAATAAGCAATTGATTGTGCCAGGAACACAACCAGGGATAGACCAAACTAGCTTGCAAACACCCCCACCAGTTGAAAGACAAGCGCAGGCAGAGTTGTTGCAGCCAGCCCCAGAGGGAGAGGAGACCAGGAATGATTTAGAGGAATTTGATCCATCTTTCCCCCTAACCTCCAACCATGGAGGAGACAGAAACGAGAACCTCAAAGGGAAGCCGTTTTGGCAAGATTAAGAAAACAGAACAGTGATAAGGAACACCTGTTCTTGTCAGCTATATAAGTTTGCTGTTGTGGCTTGCAGTTTGCTTGTAGCAAATCACTATGCAAGTGCTCATGACCCTTGTGTTCTGGCTCCCTTGACCCCTTTGGATGGACTTTTGGCTCTCTGGACCTTTTGGATGTGATCCTGACGTGGCTCGGTTCAGCATTTCCACTTGTTTGTTTTCACTGGACACTCCCCACCGCCTTCTCCTCTTGGGCAAGTACTCTTGCTTCCCTTCCCTTGCTGGCAGAGAGGCAGGGAGTTGGACTCTGAAAGCAACTTCCATTGGTGCAATGGTAAAGGATAATGCCAACTGCAGCCAACAATACCTGGAGGGGTATACATCCGCCGTCACTGATCTAGATCCCTGTAGGCCAAGACACATGATTTAGCTGAATGACACATTAATTCACACATCTTTGCAAATCCATCATCCTACCTGCCCAGCCAGTGTAGCCAGTGCAATCCCTGGGATCTGCAGATTTGAGCCCCCTTTCCATCTGCTGGAGAAGCTCCCTGATCTTGTTGTTCAGGTGCTGAGTGAACTCAGGAGTCAGCTGTGGGTGGTGACAAAAACACTGTTGTTATACTTCAGATGACACTCAGTGACTTATTAAGCTGCAGCAAAAGAGCCTTCCATGCTACATGTTCAAATACTCAACACTTTAAGAAGAACAAGTTGGATCTCATTCAGTATCTCAAGAAAACAAAGACTTGCTTGCTCAGGAAGCAATAACCGAAAGGCAGAAAAGAGAGCACAGCTATTGATCACTCTAAGACAGGACTCAAGTCCTAACTGATTTAAGTGAACTTTTCTTTCAATTAACTATGTTTATGAAGCCAATTTTAAATATTTAAGGCTGTATTTCCTTTCCCAAGAGTACCTAGGTTATCTATACCTCTATAACCTCCAGGCTATAGCTCTGCTATTCTTTCCCCTGAGGGGACCTCAGAGGCTACTCAAATTTTCAGTGGTAGTTTCTGCTAGTTGGCTGAAGTTTGACAAAAAGGATGGAAATAGCACATTATGATCCTGCTTGACAACCATGCTGACTCACCAGAAATCTACTGCAAGACAGAAGCATCATGGGGAACACCAGTGTTTGCTCTGGTAAATGTGAAAACCTTGAAGGGTGTGTATGTATCCAAATTCTGTCAAGTATGGTCCAAGGAACCAGGGCCTGTCACTTTAAGTTTACTAAAAGTATTCAGGAACTTGTTTCTGGTCTCCATTTTAAGTGTTTACTGTAGCAAATGTTGACCATTGCTCTTGTTGTTGTTGTTGTGCCTTCAGGTCATTTCCAAATTATGATGAGGTTTTCTGGGGGATGTGTGTGTGACACATCCAAGGTCTTTCAGTGGGTTTACATGGCTGAGCAGGGGGAATCAAACCAAATCCTAGTTGCCAGGGTTGCCAGTTCAATGCTCAAACCACTGCAAAATGCTAGCTCTCTCTACAGGATTTTAAAAGAAAGGGATCTTCATGTAGACACTGAAAAGGACAAGCAGAATCCAAGAAGCCTGTTGGAGAGCTGCACTTAGCAGGGAGACATTTGGAAAAAGTGTTGAGAGAATAAAAATTACTGCAGATGCTTGGCTTCCTTACACCACTGCTTTTTAGTTGCATGAACACAGCTGATGTTGAAGTACCGTAGATTATTTTTGGATGGTCTAAATACACACACAACTCCTTCTCAAAAGAAGAGAGGAAAGTCGGGGGAAAAGTAGAGCAAAAATCCAAATCATATGCAGATGTCTCAGCATGAAAGGCACTCTGTGATCTGTATCTAATTCCTCCCACAATTTAGGGATACAGACTTTGTCCTATTTCATGAAGGGATGCTGAAACTAAGATGTTGTTCTACATACCAGACAAATGTACTGGGATCCTTACTTAAGCACTTGTAGTCCCCATCAAGCCATCTTTCAAACTAAATGCCAAGCTTCAAGTCCCTATGAAACTGTGTATGGCTGAAACCATAATCCAAAACAGTGATTTAACAATCTTAAAAGACTGTTTGACAACCATATATGCTATTTTACTCTATAGACATTGCTATCATTCATTGAACATATCACAGAATTTTCCCAAATTTGCCTTTTACATCTAGCTAGGCTTCTCACATGGAATGCTCAAAAGTATATGAAAATCTCTGTGCACATTGGAGAGAATACTTATTTACATAACGTGCAAGCAAGAGTCAAGCTCTGAGGTCTCTTTCAACATTATCTTTGACAGCACTCAAGTGACTGCAACCATGGAATCTCCAGGACGTAGGAGAGGTAGCACTGACTTGGCAAGAAATCATTTGGAGAGGGCCTCCTTGGTGGCTAAACTCCCTCCCACCATAGGCTTGGCTGCCCTCCCCATAGGCTTGGCTGGCCCCCTCTCTGTACTCATTTTCCCAGCAGGCATATGCCTTTTTATTTATGCAAGTTTTTTTTAGCTCCTAATTGTTTGCTGTGGAAGAGTCTTTTAATGGGGATGGATGGACCATATACTTGCATCGACATTGTTCTGCTTTAAATGTTTTTAAATGGTTTTAAACCAGTTCTATTTTCAATAGAAAAGTTGTTTATTTCACAGGATAGCTTGGTTTTTAAAAGATTTTCTTTTAAAAAGATATAATTGGTTTTAGCTCTATTTTGTTTTAACCTATATTACGTTCAATATGTGATCCCATACAGAGAGAAAGGCAGGAGAGAAATTAAATAAAAAATTACAGATTAAAAGTCTTCCCAGTTGATTGAGAGTGTCTGGTATTTAGTAATGTATACAGAAATAAGACACGCTGCAGCAGCATTTCCCACAGTGATAGATCATTGCAGGAAAACTGCAAAATTGGCTTCTAAGTGCTAATATAACTGGGGCAGCAACATTTTCCTATTCCCCTCCTCTGCTTTTACATTGTTCATTATCTAATGTGGGGGGGGCAGTCCTCCTTTAAAGAAAAAAAGGTATGTGGTGGAAAAGGAGCTGAACCTCTCCCAACTTTGGTTAAAATGCTACACTCTCTGTCTCTCTCTCTCAGCCAGGTCTCCTTCTAGTATTGGAACTGGCATGTGGAACAGAATGCAGCAGAATGGTTCTACTTCCTTCACTACAGACACTTTGAGATCTACATCCCTTCCTTTATTTATTTGGGAGCATATGAACAAATACTGCAACTCCCATTCTATCTTACTTGTTCTTAATGTTTTATACAAAGGAGGCAAAGAACTTTACATGTTTCTGGGAGGTGTGAAAAGGAGTATGTATGAAAGTTTTCACACTGAGGTTGCTACAGAAACAATGGCACTCACCTTTCTATACCAGTTTCTCATCTCCTCCATTTAGGTTTGTCTGCCTTTCATCCTATTGCCTGAGAGTATGCTATGTCATGATTTTATTTCACTTTACTTTTGAATAAAGTTAGCATTAATCAAAAGATTTTTTGCTGTGGTTTAGTCAAGCAGCAAGAGTTTATTACTTAAACCATAACATTATTTCCCCACAGACAGATTTAAATTGCTCTACAAAAAATAAACAAGAAGTATGACAATAAAATTCAGAAGCAGAAAACAAATTAATTTGCCTGCTGGGGTATGACACTTTCAGACCATTCTATCCCAATGGAGTTGTCCTCTCAGCTGTACCCTACTTCAGCTCTGCAATCTGTATTTATTTCAGCTCTGCAATCTGTATACAAATTGTCAAAGTTGAGACTATAAACCAGTACCTGCTATGTATATTGCTAAGAGACCTGCAGATGGGATGAACCATTACTCTCCTGCCCACCCAAAGCCTGAACCAACCATTCCAATGATCTTGGAGGAATCCTATGAGCTTCAGAGGTTCAGTGTTTCTGAGAGCACATGGTCTCATCATTGTATTGCTGAGCAACCTAAGCAAGCTGTTAGGAGGCACTGCTGGATTAGGTATGAGAAGGCATTCCTTGCATGTGTGAAAGTGCATTTTAATCAGATTTATATTAGGGATCAGATGCACTAACACTATAAGAAACCCTAAGCTCATCTAAAAGAGATTTCCAATTCATCTCTGAACTACAAAATAAGATCTGTGCTTCTTTTGCATTAGCTTTCAATGGCTATGATACATCAAGATACGGGATTCCTGGACATTGTTGTGATAACAATATGCCCAATGAAAGCAGTTATCTATAGGTCTGGGATATGCAACATCAAAAATAAGAAAAAGCCACTTTGCATAAGGTCAATGCAATATTGTCAAATTGCATATGTGCCTCTCTCTGTTTACATTTGTGGGAATCATAAAGACAGCATAGCACATTTTTCCTTTGTGTTGTTACAAGCATTCAGTTCCCAAGACACACACACACACACAAATTGCCAAATTATCTTAGGGGAAAAAAAAATCTGAAGTGTGATACTGAACGCGTCTTGCCTTAGGATGTTCCTAGCTTTCTTGGGCATGTTTTTATGCCACACCTGTCTCCAAAGCTGAGTCAGTTCTTTTCATTCTAGCTTCTTAGTCATTACTGTAAACCTGAGATTCAAAAGTAGATAGTCTTATATGGCCAGATGGGCCTCTGGGCAGCTCAGTCAGGAAATACCACCTTCCCTTTTCTCATCACTGTTTGTATACGTCTATGGGCATGCAGGAGTTGAGGTGGGGGGAGGAAAAAAGCTGCATCTTTTTTTTTAAATTTATTTTTATAAATAATACATATAACAAAATCGTAACATACATGTAATTCATTTCTGTTTGCTTCAGTGTACAATTATTTACATATTTACATTTTTTCACGGAAATGTTTGCATACGTCTTCTCTTCATATTTAAAAGGGAAGAATACTGATGTAATTGAACAAGAGTGGCAACAAGTAGTAAAATTCATGAAGATAAAGGGATCTTGGGCTTAATTGGACACTGTTAATTGGATATTATGAAAGAGGTTATCATGGGGGGGGTAAAAGAACACAAAGATATATATATATATATATATATATATATTTTGAATAAATGTATTTAAAGCTGCGTCTTTGATGCAGTCCTAGGAAGCTGCAGACAGGAGTTTTAACGCAATATTCCCTATCAGTACAGAGTAATCATGTACTTAATTAAATGTATGCATATTCCAAGGCATATTCACTGGCATTGCTTTTCAAAACTCTTTCATGCTTCTTAGTTTAGCCCTACGGTTCCACTTTAACTGCGGCAGCTGCTTCCTATGGGATCCGAAGTCTGGTCAGGGACAGGAGAGGAGCTCCCTGGCTGGGGGTCCCAAAGGCCCCTCCCTCAACTGCCAATCCCAGAATTCCACAGCGCGTTGCCATGGCAGTTGCAGGGGAATCATTGCGCCCCAACCGAGCAGTGTGGAAGGGCCTTCAGTAGGCAATCTTACCTTTTTATTTTCCCATTAAAGTACAGCCCAGAATGTACCATTTCTCTGATCCAGCCACTGAGGCTGAGAGTGGGCTTCATTAACCAAAGCGCTTAACCCACCGATCTCCCAATAACGTTTTTCTCCTTGAATTCCCTCAGACGTCACGCAGTTTGAAGACTCTTTTCTGCCCATTTCTGAAGACACTGAACACCCCAGCTCCCAAAATGGGGAATCTCTAAATGTGAAAGAGCACCGATGTTGCACAAATGGGGGCCATCTGACGTTGGAAGGCAGGCTGAGGCCGTTTCCTCACTAGACTGTTATAGCGCGATGATTCCACTTTCAACATCCGGTGGGATCCTGGGGTTTGCAGTTTAGGGAGGGGCCTCAAAGGCAGTTTAGAGAGTTGCCTCAAAGGCCCCTCCCTAAACTGCAAACCCCAGGATTCCACCGGATGTTGAAAGCGGAATCATCGCGCTATAAGAGTGTCATGCAGAAACGGCCAGAGCCTGTGCTAGAAGACTTCACAACCGACCAGTTATGAGAGGAAGGAGGTTAAGATTCCACAACCCATCCCTGCCAGGTGACAAAGATGTGCAGCGGGGGGAGAGAAACCGTTTTTCTTCCCCTCGCTTCCCCCTCACCCCCCCCGGGGGAAACTGCAAAGACAAGCGTGGAGGGCGAGCAGCGCCCAAACTCACCCTCCCTGAAGAGTCAAAGTATCCCGTGGCCAAGGATTTGTCATAGTCTGCAAAGGGATTCGGGAAGGCCCGCTGGGCCATGGTGGCCACGGACAAGACCTGTCAGGAAAGAGAAGCAGGGAGGGAAGGAAAGGTCGGGGGCGGGGGGGAACTGATCCGGGAGAGCGGCGACCCCGCTGCGGAGGAAGCTCTCCCTGGGCAGCCGCTGCTCGGACTCTCCTGGATGCCAAAGCGACCGAGGATGCAGGCCGCCGCCGCCGCCGCCGCCGCCGGCACGCAGGGAGCGAGAAGCAGCACTGCGGGGAGGCTGACTAAAAACACACCAGCTCAGGAGCGGCGCCGTAGCTCTATGGGCTCAGAGCGGCTCCGCCCAACTCGGGCAACATAGAGGTAGGAAAGGGGCTCCCATGTTGGACCGCAACGCCCCCCCCGCCCCACCTCTCAATCTCTCTCTCTCTCCCCGCCTCATCCGGCGAGAAAGGACAATGGTCCCGCGGAACTGAGCCCCGCCCTCCCTTCCTGCGGCCTCAACCAATCGCTGCTGGAAAGGGCCCGCGTGCCTCTCCCTCCCTCTCCGCGCCACGCCCCCGGCTCCTTAAAGCGAGAGGCGGAGATGGAACGTTGGCAAAGCCGGAGGTGTCCTTTCTGGCTGGATGAAGCGGGGGGAGGGAGAGAGATTGAGAGGTGGGGGGGCGTTGCGGTCCCAACATGGGAGCCCCTAGGCCTGAGCCTAGGAAGATTTCTGGAGAACTCCAGAGCTTCTATTCCAGGACTGCAATCTCCACTCAGCTGGTGCTCTTATTCCACTTTCAGCGTCCTGTGGAATCCTGGGATTTGTAGTTTAGGGAGGGGCATGTAGAATTCTCAGCCAGAGAGCCCTTTGGCCCCAGGAAACCACAAATCCCAGAATTCCACAGGATGATGAAGGCCGTTTCCACACTACACTCTTATACGGCAGTTCTTCCACTTTCAACATCCTATGGAATCTTGGGGTTTGTAGTTTAGGGAGGGGCATGTAGAATTCTCAGCCAGAGAGCCCTTTGGCCCCGGAAACTACAAACCCCAGAATTCCACAGGATGATGAAGGCCGTTTCCACACTACACTCTTATACGGCAGTTCTTCCACTTTCAACATCCTATGGAATCTTGGGGTTTGTAGTTTAGGGAGGGGCATGTAGAATTCTCAGCCAGAGAGCCCTTTGGCCCCGGGAAACCACAAATCCCAGAATTCCACAGGATGATGAAGGCCGTTTCCACACTACACTCTTATACGGCAGTTCTTCCACTTTCAACATCCTATGGAATCTTGGGGTTTGTAGTTTAGGGAGGGGCATGTAGAATTCTCAGCCAGAGAGCCCTTTGGCCCCAGGAAACCACAAATCCCAGAATTCCACAGGATGATGAAGGCCGTTTCCACACTACACTCTTATACGGCAGTTCGTCCACTTTCAACATCCTATGGAATCTTGGGGTTTGCAGTTGCGAAACTGCAAACCCCAGGATTCTATAGGATGTTGAAAGTGGAAGAATCGCGCTATAAGAGTGTATTGCGGCAACGGTTGAAAATGGAATAATAGCACTATAACAATGTTGGGCAGAAATGGCTGTGGAAATTCACTGAGGGATCTCGGGCGAGTAACACACTCTCAACCCCCCAGGAAACCCTGCCATTGGTTCACCTCAGGGTTGCCATAAGTGGAAAACAACCTGAAAGCACACAATAACAACAACTATACATTTAATTAAGTACATAACCGTTACTTTTTAGATGTTTTCGCATAGGCAAGCCCAGCTACCTTTGTCTTTGTAGTTTGGAGAGACCCAAATTCAAATTACTGCACATGCTTTAAGGTTAACCGATCATTGGGGACCAGGCACTGTTCCTCAGCATATTGTTGTTTCTTGTGATTATTATTATGTTGTGCCTTTTCCCAATGCAGTAAATGGTTAACTAGGGCTCGTTACAGGGAACACACAAGTCCCTTGTTGCAAGAAGTTGCTGGTTTGCTTCCGGGCAGAATTAAAAGTGCTGGTTGTGACTTTTAAAGCCCTGTATGGCTCATACCCAGGTTATTTGAAGGAGGGTATTTCCCTACAGCAGCATGCCATGTCTTGAAATCTGAGGAGGCCCTTCTCTCTGTCCTACTGTGAGACCATTATTTGAAAATAATAAGAAATAATTGATTAATTGCTAAGTTGTAGGCCATTTCCGCACTAGCCTATTATAGCGCTATGATTCCACTTTCAACGTCCTATGGAATCCATGACCAGCCTTGGCAGGATGGTTTCCACCACCACCAAAGTTTTAATAAACAGGATTTCAAAGTATTGCAGGGTATAAAAATTCTCCGTGTCCACAGGACTGTTTGTAAATAAAGACTCAAGGAGATTCTGCAATGCCCATACACTTGGAGCCAGAAAATGCATGCTTACCGGAGATAGAAAGTTTATTATGAGTATCTGGCACCCCCCCCAATTTTGGGGAGGGGGGGCAAATGATTGTGATCAATGCAGTTTGCATGTTCTTAAAATGCTGCTATTTTCGCTGGTTAAAATGCACACAGCAGGTGGCTGTAACTCAGAAACATTGTTTTTGACTCTAGGTGATAAAAAGTTGTCATGCTTACCTTCTAAATCTAGTTCTGTGTGAATTTTTCAGCAAAATGTGACTGTGGAAGACTGAGCTGTTCCATCTGCCTGGATGTCAGCTGATCTGACCAACCTAGACCTTTGGCATGAAATATGGTCCAACCCTGCAGGGTCTTCATCTCACAGTAGCAAGCTAAATCACCACCTGTACACCTCTTATGTTATCGTTCTGTTTTATGTTTAGGCATGGCTTTTATAAAATGCTTGCTCAAACTAGTTTAAGTTAGTTAAGCAGCCTGGCAGCTCTTGAGATTCTCTTTCATTCTATAGGGTCGAGCTGTTGGTGCCTTTGTTCCATCCCTTGCTGTGTCGAACTCAGAGCCATCAAGCCCTTTGTATTATTTGTTTTGAAGTCTCATTGGTCTTCATTTCAGGCACCTAGACGTGTCCATTGATCATGGGTCTCATTATCAATAGTCTTACCATCTTGGAGCTTTCTCACACCATGGTGTTATACCATCATAATGATGCATTAGTTCCACTTTTGCCTCAGCCTTACCACATGATGTTGTTGTTCTCCAGGCGCTATTGCGTTGTGCCGCATTGCAGAGTAGTTGAAAATGTGTTTATTTTTCCCACTGGAAATAATCTGTTATTGACCCCCTTTCATGCAACAATTCAGTAATCAGTTCGGGTGTGGATATCTCACAGCATTTTCTTCAGTCAATAGTGTGGTGACATTGTACTGTTTGGATTTCATAGTGTTGTGATGTCATGGCACAATTACAGCTATAGGAACCAATCACAGAAATGAGGGGTGGAATATAGGAATTTGTAATGATGCTTTAAGATGGATGAGCTAACTGTGTAAATGCTGCTATTAAAGCACAAATGTGGAAAGGGTGAGATAGAGAGCATCAGCAATCAGCTACCTTCCCAAGAATGGCTGGAGTGGAATTTAAACGGAATAATGTGGCATAAGGGAGTGGAGTAACAAGACTATTACAGGCCCTTTCCACACATGGGCGGAGAAACGGGGTAAGCCACGCTAAAACGGAGCTTACGTCAGTCTGTTGCTGCGTGGAGCAGCGCATTTCGCTGCTCCACGCTCGTCAGCATCCCACGGCATCCGGCAGCGCCCAAAATGGCGGCTGATGACTGGCGGAGGCTCTCCACCAACCGGAGAACCTCGCCAGCCGGAAATCCCGTCCCCGGCAGATCTGCAGGCATGCTCTTGTGCGTGCCTGCAAATCCACACCGGGCGCTGCGACGGGGCTGCACGCCCCATGCCTTTTAAAAACCACATAAAAAGTGGTTTTTAAAAAACAGGTGGCGCCGCCACTTCCAGGCGCCCTAGAGCAGATTGGGGTGTGGAATTACTCTAAAGTAATCCACCCCAATCCACTTTACCGTGTAGATGACCTCCCACGGAGGTCGCGCTACCACATGTTATTCCCCCGTGTGGAAAGGGCCATAGCTGTAAGATCAGCCTGGAGTTGTTCACCATCTACAGCTCCAGCCTTCCTCATTCCTCTGAGTTTTGTTGTTTGTTGACATTTTCCACAGAGCAGTGTTTGTCCATGCACAGGCTTTATTTTCAGGCCTTTTGTGTTTTGGCATAGTCCATATCAGAAGCTGGAGTAAGAGAAAAGATTCTGGGGCAAAGTGGGAACTCTGTCAGTGAAAATGCAATAATAAAAACTTTGCATCTTGGCCTTTGAGAGGGGCATTGTTAAGAAAAGAAATTTACCCTATATGAGATTCTTTGCCTAAAGACGATAAGAGAACAAAAAAAGAATCTGAACAGCATATTTGTTTACCAGCATCTCTTGTTCTGCAACTGAGCAGTACGAGAAATCTTTCCCCTTCATGAAGAAATGACATGGTGGAATGGGGTGGGTTTTACCACTTTTCAGTGGCATTGTTCTTGCAACAGTGTAGGTTCATTTTGGCGGGGAGAGTAGGATCAACACAGCGTATAGTGCAAAAATTCAACATGCATTGAATTTCCAATGTGGGTCAAACAATACAAAAAAATATGTTACTGCAGTTTAGGCCTCCTTGGAGATACCCCTCGATATCATTTTGATATCATAATTTGACCCTCTTCCACCACCCCTCTCCATGTGTTTGTGAGGCCCCTGAACAAGCACAGACTAGGCTCGGCCACTAATTGCTGAACATTCCATTCTCCACCCAGGCAGGCCAGAAATAGTCGGATCCTTGCTTTAGGAGACCTCTCTGCAAACACCTTCATTATGTATGCACACTGTTTACAAAGGACTCCCTGCCCCAAGCAGGCAATTTGGCAAGCTGAATACTCAACTGCTAAGCACTGAGCATTTGCATACTGGCTAACTCTTTGTCAATTTGGACTTAACTTAATCATGCTAAATTCTGACCTTTCCAAAGCTTTGTCCTACTCCTAAAACACATTGTTTTCCCCAAGTATGGCGTAGCCTGCAGTTACATTTCTCCCTATAAAAACCCCTGATTCCGAGACCATCCTTGAATTGCTCCCGAGTTCCAGACCACCTTGCTGCCGCTTTGCTTGGCGAGCTTCCCCTCAGCCCCATGTGCTGAGATACATCGAACCCCAGCATCACTCTCTATCTTCTTTCCGGGCTTCAGGAATAGGTTTCGTATCACCCAAATCAACTATCCCTCTGGAAATCCCGCTATCATACTCACACCTTTATTTTCCTTAGTTATCTATGTGCGTGTGTTGCTTACATTGTGTGCCTGTATTTAATAAAGATCATTTATTATTTCCAACACGGTTTGCTTCTTGACTCTGTAAACATTGGGTTACAAGATCCTGCTGTTTTACCCTGCCTCTTGTAGTGCCAACCAGTGCTCCTGACTAATTTTCCCCATCTTGTGTAATTGTAAGGTTATTTAGGTGTCCCTCCCGGGACCCCCAGTAAACAGGGTAACACATATATACAAATATGTATACAGTAACTAGTTCCATTAATTGTTTTTGTTCTTTTTCTGCATCTCTTGATACTTTGGATCACTGTTACATTCT
The DNA here is from genome assembly GCA_948474755.1 of Ctenosaura bakeri. Classification (NCBI taxonomy): domain Eukaryota; kingdom Metazoa; phylum Chordata; class Lepidosauria; order Squamata; family Iguanidae; genus Ctenosaura; species Ctenosaura bakeri. The sequence continues at coordinate 237,890 of CAOLHI010000955.1, forward strand.
CTGTTAGCTAATTCCAAAGATTAACAGATAGTGTGAAATCAGTGAAAAAAATTGTTTCAGTTCAGGAACCAAGCATTTCTGGAACAACCACAATACATTTCCTTACTTGCTTGTTGGGCAAGAAACCTGTGACTGGCCCATGGGAAGAATGAACAGGCAGAGTGGAAATAGCATGTGAGCTTGTAAATACATGCAGTTTTGAACTGAAAGTTATAGTATGCTTGAAGAAACATGGGGTGAGGCCAAGCCTGGAAATGCTGTTACTATTTTCAAAACGCAGACCGTTCTCCAGGTGTTCAGGCCTGCAGTGCTTTGTGCCTGAAGCAAATTAGGTTTACAGCAGTATTAAAATACATAAAACTGGTGTGGTATGTGTTACATCCTGCCACACTGACATACTTGGTCATTGGACAGAATCCTCATTTAAAACTGGGTCAGAGGATGAGGCAGGTCAGTGTCTCATTCCATTTTCAGAGAGTGCTGGCAGAGTCCAAGTTCAAAGGAGTACTTGCCTATAAGTCAGGACTTTCCAGGAGTAAGGCCCTCCTTGGGATCTGGTACTTCTCCTGAAAAAGACTTCTGATAAAGGGTATTCATGTAAGCCCTACGTGGAGAACTGGGAGCTCAACTTTATAGACTTCATTTTTAGGCAACAGTGTCTACTACTGGCTCCAACTCTTTTCTTGTCTACTCTGAGGGTTCCTGATCATGCTTGAACTTGGACTGCCTTTTACCTTTGGATTGTCTTTACTTGCTGTCTGATTGGACTCTGCTGGCTTGAACCTTGGATTGCACAGAGCAATACACTGAGCAAGGACATGGTAGAAGGCCTTCTCGACTGTGGAACCCCACTTGTGAAATGCTCTCCCTTTGAGGACTCAGTTGGCGTCAACATTGGTCTCATTTCCAGCAGCAAGTTAAAACTTGGCTTTTTATAAAACCCTTTGGGAACCAATGATTTCATGGAATGCATAAACATACATGGTTTTATATTAAGTTCAACTTTTTAAACTGCAGTTGCTTAACATTTCTTTTAGAATGCCTATATTATTTTTTTCTTTTTACTGTTCTACATTTTAAATTGTTCATCTGATTTTGTTTTGTAAGCTACACAGAAATCTTACAATGTGGGGTATAATAGAAATATTCTAAATAAGTGAACAATAAATAAATAAAGAGAAAGTTAAACTGAATTACTGATTTACTAGTTTGTGGATATCTTTGTTTTTCTTATTAACTGCTATCACGTCAACTTTGACTTATGGAGACCCTATGAATGAGAAACCATTAAGTCTTCCTGTCATTAATAGTCCTGCTCAGGTCTTGCAAGCCTGTCTCCTAGCCAAAGAATCCCTCTACTTTTATTTGTAATATCTTACCATTTGCACGCTCCTAGCAGCTGACGCAGACAAGAGTCTTTTGAATGCATTTTCAAGTGGGTTTCCTTAAGGTATCTGTTGATACGTCTGGCCACTGTGACCCAACTGCCGTGGAATCCTGTCTGTGCTTTCACTTGAGAAACAGAAGAGGCCTTTTGGCTTTGATCCTACAAAGTCTTCCTGCACCTTACTCAGTGGGTCTGATCAGTTTTCATTCTGCTTCAAAAATCACAGCACAACTATAATCTCAGAATTTTATTTCCTAATTCTGTTGTCTTTGGTGTGGAAATACAACCAATACAGAAAACAGTCTCATTCTCTTTTCCATGGGACCTCTTTCAGAAGTGTTCTAGGGAACTGGGCAGGTCCAAAGGTCCTGGTGAAGCTAGCCCCATATCTCAGGATATAAAGATAACCTCCCTGGAGTCATTCCACCTTACAACTGACAGTTCTGGCTTAGGTGAAGTAGCTTATTTGGGCTAAACTGCAGACCCTGGGATTCCATAGGATGTTGAAAGTAGAATAACAGCACTTTAACAGCCTAGTGCAGAAATGGCTGTTGTGTCTCCATCAGTATAATGACCCCTGCTATGCCCCCTCAGGAGATCATCACATTATTCTGTGCTATTTTCCCGCAGTTCTATACATCCTGCTCTTGAGTGCCTGGGTTATCCTCTCCAAAACCAGGTAAAGCAACCTGATCCAGCCTCAGTGGGCAGGCTTTTCCATTGCCAAAAGATGTCTCCATACCTGAGAACAGAGAAGTTTCTAAGAATATAAATGTCTTCTGTTGTAGGGACCTCTGGTTTTATACTGGATAGATGCAAATACATTCCTGAGGGGTCTGCTTTGTAACTGAATAGATAAGCCAAACTGCTTCTGTTTTATTGCTTTTGGTCTTGCTTAGCTTATGGCCATGGGAAAGAGTGTTGCCCACTTTTCATATACACAGACTTGCTATAACATTCAAAGTAGAATGTAGACACAGTTAGGACCACCACATTATTACTTTCTTTCCTCTGTGTGCTATTTTTCTATCTTCACTTGATGAAAAATTCATACCCTCCAACTGCTCCACTTTGGTTGGGACAGTCCCTGTTAATCCTCTGTCATCCCATTTTCCTGCTGCTTTTAAAATGCCCCTGTTTCGCTCTCATCCTTTTGATTCCTCTTTTTGTCCTCAGTTTACTTCAGTTGCTGCAAACTGATTTCAAAGTTTAAAAGCAGTTTGCACTCATTTAACTGAGTGAAGAGAGAGAAGATGAGAGGCAAAACCTTGCTATTCCCAATAGGTTCAGGCAAGAGCAAACCACTTGTGTTTTCCTCCTTACTATTAACTTTTGCAATTATGACCACGCTCTGATGCTGCTTGATCACAAGTGTCCTGGATTACATCTGTGAAATGGTGGAGGTGAGCGTGAAAGGTCTGTGTAGTTTTGAAAGCTAGTGCAATATGTTTCATGTCTTCTGGTTGGCCCAGTAAATGTATCCCCACAGGATGGATGTGGGATCTTGTTGGCGGGTTTTTTGGGTGCCCAGCTACATTGTATGAGAGGGAAGGCTTACAAATACACATATGTGCTTGTGTGCAGTGTGGCTGAAACCATTCAAATCAGACAATCCTGGTAGGAGATTTTTTTAATGTCCTCCTGACAGTGGAGGGCACTGTAGGTCCATTTATTTGAAAATATCTAATCCTTTGAAAGCACATATGATAGTCACATGCGTAACCTCATATCCAAGGTTGTTTTACCTCCTATGTTAAAACTCCTCAGTGAGAGGACAAGGATAAATTTCTCAGGTTAAAAATTAGAGCAACCATTTTAGCTGAGTTGGTTGATTTGTTATATTCTCTCCCCTCCCCTGAGGATGTTTTACCGTCCGATCAAAATTCTCCTCCTTCTCTGGTAAACAGCACTGTAATGGAATGTATGCAGCAGGAATGTGCTGTCCCATTTAAACAATTGCTTATTGCCTCAGGCACATTTCTGCCTACTGTGTATTTACGTGTAAGTTAAACCAACAGGCTCGACGTATGCACAGTGAACTGCGGCTGCAGCAGCTTGTTATCAACGGTATCTGGGGCAACAAAAGAAAGCAAATAAAATGTTGCAATTGTTGTCTTCCCCAGCGCATAAGGAATGAAATGTGGGGTGTGTGACAATAACTAAATGGTTCCACTGTAACTGTACAGTAAGGAAGCCTTCTCTGCAACCTGATGCTCCCCAAGTGGTGCTAGATTACAGATAAACTACAGTTTAGAACCACAGATTATGAGGGGCCTATAAACACAAATATAAACACAGAGAGAAGGGTAGCTGCAATACATCTTTTAAAAGTTTTGGTAATGCTGTGGGGCTTCTTGCAGGTGACAGAGTTCACAACTCTGCATGCTTTAATCCAGTGTGGTGTGTGGTGCTTTGAGTTTTGGATTAGGACTCTAAAAGACCAGGGTTCAAAGCCCTGTTCAGTCATGGAAACTCACTGGGTGGCCTTGGGAAAGTCACACTGTCTCAGTCTTGGGGAAGGCCATGGCAAACCTCATCTGAATAAATCTGTCAGAGAAAAAACAATAGTCACTCTGAGTAGGAGTCAACTGAAAGGCACATAACCACAAAATAACATGCCTTAACCCACTCTACCTTAGGGTGTGTTAGACCTGAGATTCTGGCCATTATACCTGAACACATCTGGAGGGGATTGAGATTGGGGAAAACTGTGTTAGGGAGTCCAAGAGGCACCTTGAAGTAGTGACAAGCTATGAAATGTTCTAGGCCCCAGTACTGTGTGTACAACATCATTGCACACAAAAATGCATCCTCTAGTGGCTGTTCTTTAAGCCTTTCTATATAGAGGACAACCATTCATAGCCCATGGCTTTGTGAAGGGGCAAATGTTACATTATCAGGAGCATCATTGATGATCAGCGAACTCTAGGCTAGGAGGGAGTGGCATCTGAGGTAGATCTGCCATGTGATGGGTTTATTGAGTGGCTATCATGTGATAAATATGTCCACGGGATTTCATGCTGAGTAAACTTCCATTCTCAGAGTTTGCTTACATTCCTAATGCACTGGCTTAAGTAATCAAACACTGTCCTTGGTTCTGGATTGACAGACTACATGGTAGATGAATTACCTCTTTCAGGGCCATATTACACTATTTGTCTTGCTGGCATAGCAGACAACATATATACCAATCTCTTGTTCTTAATGCTGTTTTTCCATCAGTATTTTTTCCAGGCATTATTATGTTCTGGTTTCTGTGCATTGCTGAGTTTTGTGTACTCAGTCTAGAGGTCTTTTAACATTTTACTAATGGGAGCGGCTTTAGAACTATAGAATATGTACTATTTTCCCCACTGTTACCTTTGCCAGTGAGAAAGGATTCGCAGATTGTCGCAGATCATGATTGCCCCCCCCCCATTTTATCTTCATGATGTGATTGGTTGATCTGCTGTTATTCCTGTTTAATGGAAATTAATCTTCAGCATGCATCCTCACAGCTGCAGGTTTGTGAATGTAAATACATGGTCTCTTTATTTTAGAACCTGCATTCCAGCACAGCTGTGCAAGTGTGTACGCACCCATCAGAGTGAAAGAGAGAAAGAAAGAGAACAAAACCTAAAGGGGTAGCGTGGCTTCTTACTACTTCTGCAGCTGCAGCACTATACCGTGGCCTGTGTCCATGGTATAAATACAAGTGGCAAAGCATACCTGCCCTTTCAGGCTCTTCCTACTTTCCCTATAATTGTCATTCTTACACAGTGATGGGTAGCATTACAATTGCATTAGGAACACAAAAGGTATTGTGCTGTATCTATTACATGTGACCACTGAGCAAAAATTATTTCTGAGAAATACACCAGCACGGTGTTACCTTGGAAACAAAAGCGGCTGTAGTGTAGTCGCTACTCAATACACGGGAAGAAGAATAACAGAGAAAGCATATAGTTTCTTGCTCTTTGACAGGCATGACTGGGTATTGACAAAAGTACATTATAACCTTACAGCTCCTTCATGATATTCCAGAGTTTGAAAATATTATAGTGAAAGCTAACAACTTAATATAAACGATACTTTTTTTTAAAAAAAATGAGTAATCCATTGCCTGTTACTAATGTATTAATATTGCACTTCTTTTTAAACTGTTTTTAAATGTAGCAAAACTCCCACATTGATCTCCCAAATAATATTTTGAAACTCAAAGTAATATGGTACTGGTTACACCAGAAGATATTTGTATGCATCACATTATTTTTCAAAGTAACATTATTGCCTGCCTCCAAAAGCATTACAAGTAACTTTGTCACTTGTAACCCATTACTTCAAAATACTGAGATTTCCTATGCATGTATCTGCTTAGAAGACATGGTCGGATAACACATCCATTTATTGACTCTTGAGACATATCAGGAGTTTCCCAAATGCTTTCAACATGCAGCTTTTTCCTTCAGAGTTTGAGACCTAACCTCAGAACCTCCCCTTTCCCTCTTCTCTCCAACTATATCCAGGGAATGGAAATCCATTCCAAGAAAATGCTGGGAAATTTAGATGCAAGAAGGTCATGCAGAAGTGTATTTCCTAGACATGTTCCTCCATTTCTTGAGTTATTTCTTTGTAGAAATGCGGCTTATATTAGTAACCTATTCATGGCTAGGATTCAAATATCCACTTATTCACCATTTTGTCAAGGACAAGATTATATTGTTTCATATGCTACAGCAAACAAGGCAAAAGGATCCTTCATTATACCTTTCCAAGTGCTTAGACACACATACACAAACACTGACTTTAAAAAAGGAAATAAAATGGTATAGACCTTGAGCAAGATGTGGGAAGGACGGATTATTCTTAAAACGTCAAAAGAAATGCATAGCCTAAGGGCAGACACCTTTAAAAAAAACGTGCATATGGAATGCCTCCAATCTCCCCGATTTTTATTTGAGCAAAGTCCTTGTTTTCAAGATAAGCCACTATCAGGTGAAAAAGTCATAAAACCTGTTAAAGCAGAATGCACTTTGTTTTAAATTAATCAGTGTTATAATCACTAATTGCCATTATTATGATTGTCTGTTTATAAATGGATTTCAACCCAGAAAAATGCTACAAGAGCTGTTAGGAGAAGTATATAGAAAGATTTTAAAATGTTTCTGTGAATAGTAGAGAATCTGATAAAAGAGCCCAACAACATTATCACAGGTGATTGTATCTAAGGCCAGGAAGAACCTTTATCAAAGTGAGATCTCTGGTGGTGCTGTTGGTTTTTACACCTTTCTGTGTAAAATATTTATTAACCTGAGCTGCTTGTTTATTAAAATATTTTCTATATATTTCAGGAAACAGTAAAACTCCTAATTGTAACACTTCTCTTACTTTTTTAATAGAAATTGTATAGTAGACATGTGATCTTTAATATCCTGCTAATATTTGGATGGCAATTTGTGTAGAAGGAGGCATTGGCTGAGACATTGGGGCATGGTTTTACCTTAGCTGACTGGACTAGAGTGCATTTTGGTGATGCTTTAAGGCTAACACTGGCTGAGCGTACATAAGTTTTTGGTAGCCTCATAGGACTTGTTTATTAATCATGTTGGTTGCCTATGATAGATTGGTTCTATCTGTGCGGTTCTAGACTTCCAAGAAGCCAAATGGCAGTTAAATCTCACCAAGCTTTGCTAACAGAAGAGGAAGGAGGTCTTTGTTCATGATACAGTGAACATGTAGACACATAGTGAAACATGTCAGTCAAGTTACAACCGGAGCTGTTCTTGAGTAAGAATTTGCAATTTTGATCTTCCTAAGGTATTTTGGAATCCTTGCCTGCACAAATGTCCTTTAAGCATCAGGAAGGTGTCCCACGTGTTTTCTGTGTCAGCTGATTCCACTAATCCTGTTGGCAATGGAATTTGACCTATTACCAAGACTTTGGTCATTTCTCTTCTGCTGAAGATAAGAGGAGGCTTTATCTCTCTTGCATTTGGAAGGAATATAAGCCTTGTGTCCTAGGAAGAGCAATAGGGTTAGACATCTACCAACAACCAAAAATAAAAAGAAAATAAACATATTTGAAAATGGATTTTGCTAACCCGAGAAAGAAATTTAAAAAACACTGCTACAATGTCTCCAGCTAGGTCACTGGTAACTCCAGGTTAACTATCAAATGCCAATTTGCTATGTTCATCAGGAAAACAGTTTCCCTTATCAGCTGTTTACATACAAGTAGCAATAAATGCAGCTTTAAAAGTGGGATTCCTATTATTAGTCTCAATTAGAATATAACCATTTAATCAATGGGACTTGGTAAATCAACACTGATGCAACTTCCATTGATTCAGTGGATTTACTCTAGTTAGGACTACCTGTTGGATTTAGGTTTCTGTGTATACATTCAGTGGGAAGCTGCAACTGAGCAATGCTTTCTAGATATATGAATTGTACACAACCTAGTGTATAAGATGGTATGATCACTGGACTAATTTTTACAAAGAAATAGTTTTACCTGTAGGAATTTTGAAATGTGAACAGTGAGCTTTAAAAAGGGGGGTAAAGGTGTGAGAAGATGGGATGAGCATTTTGAGCCTACGCTTATGGCAGATTAAGTTCCCTCATGAATATTCACAGAGTATTTGGTATGTTAGGTAAAAGTGAATATGACTAATATGAGGCACTAACCATAAACTATAAAAGTGCATGCATGCCTCATTTTACAAATTCTTTGACAGTGAAGCACATTTTTGCAAAAGCTTTTTTATGCCTGACTAGCCAACCTTTTCGCTCTTCATCCTCTGTCCATCTGCAAGACTTTAAGCAGCATTGGCATAAGGGGATGGTGAAGGAAGCCTAGAGAAACACAGACTGCCAGTGTTGGTTGCAGCAGTTTGTCTGCTTTAAGCACTACAATGGAATCTTGATCTGAGAAGTAATGGGATTCTGCTCTAGTTCACCCTACTGTAACGGCGTGTGCTTGTCTAAGATGTACAAACAGCAAGATAGAGAGAAAAGAGGAGAGCACATAAGCCTGCCTCTCCAGCTACCTTCAACATGTTAAAAAAGCATAGGTCCGTAAGTCTGGCCACCAAGAAAAGTGGAGGCTGGTAAAAGAAAAAGTAATCTCTGGATGCATTTTGAAGAAGACTTCAGGTAGTCTTTAGAAGGTTCAGAATGTTTTTGCAAGGCTTACCTGAGCTAGTTCTTTCATTTCACATGTGCATATCGTTTAGTTTTGAACCAAAATTTTGCTGAAACATATTGAACTGTTCTTTTTTTGTGGTGTTGCAACCTATCTGTATTCTTCCCATGTTATTTCTGTCGCACACCAAATTTTCTGTTAAAGAAGTCCTTCCTAAGAACACATCAACACTGTTAACTGAAGCATACTTGTATTATCTATAACCAGAACTAGAAGCTTTACAAGTTTCAACATATGGGTTTACACATGTTAACATATGTATATATATTCAACATACTGTATTTTCCAAATACTATCAGGGGAGGTGGTCTCTTGACAACCTTGACCTCTTCTTTAGCAACATTCCTTCTCATATTCGTCCATAATTCTTTTTCACAGAACAGATATGTTAAGACCAGGGTGCTGTTACCCTGTATGTTGGGGGTCCCGGGAGAGGCGCTCAAATAACCAAATAAAAGCACAAGATGGGGAAATTAAGCTTGAGCACTCTCTTAAGCTAACGAGAGGCAGGGTGACTCTAGCTAGGATCTTTCACCCTATGTATACAGCGTCAGGTCAGAGAGCGGCTAGACAATGTTTTAAAGTAACAAATAATATTTTATTGAAGACAAGAAACACGGAAGACAAGACATACACTAACTAACTGAGAAATAGAAATGGAGAGCTTTGGGGAATGGGTAATACGACACCTGGTCTCGTAGTCCTGGAGAGAAGATGAGGTTGCAGGGATGGAAGCTCAGCGCGGTTCGCTGAGGGGAGCTCACTGGACAAACCGACAGCAAGGTGGGATAGAAGTCCAAAGTGTTCCGAGGTAGTCCCGAAAGTGGGGACTTTTTATAGGGTGGATTTTACCTACAGGCTATGCCATGCTCGGTGAGAACAAAGAAAGTTTGTAGCTGGACAAAGGAGTTGGAAAAGGTCAAGTTTTGCATGATGGGTTTAGCGCTCAATGACATTAATATGGCCAGTATGTAAATGGATCGGCATAAAGGAATGGCTTGGCCCTTGGCCGTGCGTCTTTGTGTAGATTCGCGCTGAGCAAAGCTGGTTTGCAAGAAGGTTTTTCCCTAAAGCATTGGAGAGGCTTAAGTTGCCTGCCTGAATGAGGTTTGGAATGTACAACCATTAACGGCTGCACCCAATACGTGCTTGTCCGGTGGACCTCTGCAAACACATCGAGTAGGGTGGCAGAGAAAGGTCAAGTAAAGGCCAAATTATTTGATATCAAAAGGATATCTAGTGCTCTCACCAGACATATCATATCCGTGATAACAGTGCCAATTCTTGCTTAGCCATGGAAATCCTTCTCTGTGAACCAAGGGCAAGTCACACTCTCTCCCAACCGCAGAGGAGTGCAGTGGCAAACCCCCTTGGAACGGCAGAGGAAACCCCATGTTAAGTTCACTATAGGGTTGGCATAAATCACAAATGACTTGAAGGAACACAGCAACATTAAACATTAAATTCTTTGTTTCAGCGGTGCTTAACTTTCACACAGAGATCTAACCTATTACTTTTGATGTTTGCTCACAAAGGAATCCTTGCTCCTTAATTCAAAACTTGGGAACTATCTGTTGTTGCACTCCCTGCATATTCTCAGTGACACTTCAGTTTGTTGTATGAAGTTATCACATATGTTACTCGTTCTAAAAGTAGGCATGCCTTAACGGCCAAAGATGGGAAGAAATGGAGCTAAATGGATGTATGTGAATAAACTGAAGCTTAGTCCGAACAAAGATGAAAATCTGTCAGCAAGAAAGCTACCCAGAGATTGGGATTGCAAGCCTTTCTGGATGGGCTTGCATAACCCTCTGAAATCTTGGTGGTGCTCTTAGATGCACCAGGAAGCCCACATAGCAGCTTGGGTCAGGAGCAGCCTTGTTTGGCTTCAGCTGATGTACCAGCTTTGCCCAACTTTGTTAGGAAAGGGTGATTTGGGTCATAAAAATTAATGCTTTAATTACCTTCTCATTAGACTACCGAAATATGCTTGAAGTGGGGCTGCTCTTGAAGACTGTTTGGCTGCAACATTTTGTACTAGCTGTAGTTGCCAAACTGTTGTTTGTCATAACCTTTAGAGACCACCTATCACCAGGCTTGCACTAACTACCACAACTTCTACGTTGCATCAGCTCTTAATCACAATGTTAGTTTCAACACATAAAACTCTAAATGGCTTGGAGCCAGGATATCTGAAAGAGTGCCTTCTGCCATCTGAGCCTGCCCAGAATTTGAGACCCCCAACAGATGCCCTCTTGTGCAACCAGCCAAATGAGTGGATGGTTTGTGGAGAACATGAGACAGGGTTTTCTCTGAAGCAAGGCTTTTACTGGAGAACTCTCTCTTAAAGGGAACCAGCTGCCTGATTGCATTATTCCATACAGTCTTTGGTTTTTAAAACTAGTGTTGCTCTTTGGGCCGTTTTAATTATGTATGTGTGTTTAAATGGGTTCTTAAAAAATGTTTTCATTTGTTTTAAAAGGATATTTTATCTAAGCATGCTTTATCTGTTGAACATCATCTTCAGAGCCTTGGCACTTTGAGATGAGATGTATACACAGATGGATGTGGCTAAAGGTTGAGGTGTGAAGCTAGCTTCTGCTAGAGTTTTGAATGAGGGCGGAAGGAAGAACTTCTCAAGCATAGGCTGGATCAGAAGAGCTGGGTTTGTGGAGCAGAGGAAGAGCTAGGTTTTGGAGGGAAAGGCAAAGAGAAGAACGGAAAAAGAACAAAACAAAGTGAGTCTTGGAACAGAATAAGTTGTGGGGAAGTCCCCCCCCGCCTCAAACATAAGACCAAGGCCCTCAAACAGCTAGGACCCTTTCAGAATACCAGGTTCTTTTCCTTTGAAAGGCAATTGTACCTCTTATGGGCTGGTATGACAATAAAGTGCTTGGAGTCTTTCTGTGGGGTGGAGTTACATCGTGCCACTCAATAGCTTTTTCCCTACAGACTATTATCTATATTATGTATTATCTATACTCTATATTATGGCATAATATGCCGTAATATAAGCTGCAGTAAATCCCTTTGTAACCTCCGTTTGAACAATAAATTTCCCTCAAACTCATCCTCTATTTCTTTCTCTCTTGGCTTCTGTCTCTCTCCTCCCACCTTTCACATTTTGACTTTATTTCCACTTCTCTCTTTATTTTTACCCATCTCCTTTTAATTATGAAATTAAGGTGAAGTGAGTGCAGAGAAGCATGGATTGTTAGGTGTCTACTGATTTAACCTGAAAATACCACAGACTGAAGTGAAGGACATGTACAGTGGCTACAATGGGGGCCACTTTGCTGCAGTCACCCAGGGAAAATGCATTCTTGAAGCCATGGCCATGACCATTTCCGCACTACAGTGTTATAGTGCTATTATTCCACTTTCAACATCCCATGGAATCCTGAGAGGCCTTTAGAATTCTCAGCCAGAGAGCTCTTTGGCCTCAGTAAGCTACAAACCCCAGAATTCCACGGGATGTTGAAAGTGCAATAAGAGTACTATAACAGTGTAGTGCGGAAATGGCCTATGTTTTCCTCCAACAGAATAACATGGCTGAAGGTAAAACTAGTGGGGAAATCATAGAAACATCACAGAATCAAAGCAAGGATTAAGCAGTGTGGAAAAGTGCAAGCTCCTGATGTACATACTAGGTATGAGAAAGAAGAAAATACAACAGGAGTTGGCAGGTTCCTGGGAGAAACAGGAAGGCTCCATTGCTTTGTGGCAATAGTGCAAATGAATTTTTCCAGACACATGTGCACATGTGCATATACCTCCGAAGTGTGAAAAATTTCACAACTGCTGACAAGTGTTCAGGGTGGTGAGAGGAACCCTCAACAATGATGTGGTACTTCATGCCATATTTTCAAGAAGTACAAGTGCTGAAAAAAGCATCCCTTAAGAGCATCAGTGCAAGAGCAGCAGCAGACCTTCCTCTTCAACAGAAGATAATCTCACTTGTGCAAACAACTGAGTGGATGGTGGGAAGGTATGTGTGATTTCTCCCTGCTCCCACTCCTTTCTTTGAGGAGGAGAAATTCTCCATTTATATTAAGATCTTGGCATACATGAGCAGGGACACTTTGGAAGAGGGAGACCTTGAGACTGACAAGCAGATCATTAAGAATTTTATTTTGTTTGTATGTGCCTTTTAAAGTAACCATAAATACAATGCACTGAAATTGTTAAGAAGAAGGAGAAGTAATATGACAACTGAAGCAGTCGGTGATATTACTGCCATACAGACCATGGCAAATTCATAAATGAAATACTGTAAAACTGATAAAGCAAAAACACAATTTTACTTTATTGGGGGCAGAAAATGAGTGGTTTGTGGAACGTGGAACCATCAAGTACCATAGAAACCAGTTTGGGGGACACATGAAGCCTGCTCCAATGTATGTTTGCCAAGTTTGAAGTGTATAGCACCTCCTGATTCAAAATCTGGAGTTAGGGATAAATAATGGCCTTCTTGCTGATGACACTACTTTATATGGTGTGGGAGAAAGCAAAAAATAAATGAAAAAGACTTCCAGAAGGATCTCCAAACTGGGGTGATGGGCATTAAAATGGCAAGTGAAAATATACAGTCTTCCCTCCACATTTGTGGGTTTGACCTTTATGAATTTGATTATTTGCAAGGTGTGTGCCTGCTTCCCACCCACATTCTCATCCTCCCATTCCCTTGCATTTTGCTGGGTGTGGAGAAAGAAGGCAAGCATGCACCAAAGTAAAAGGCAAAGGAATAGGAGGGGGGAGACATGCGTGCAGTTTATATGCCAGAGCAAAAGGCAAGGGAATGGGAGGGGGAGTGTGGGGGTTAGTTGTGTTTTTCCCCCACTTTTATTGGTTCTGCACCCCAAACCCTCATGAAAGTGGAGGGTAAAATGGTGCATACTGAGGCTAAGATATAAAAAAATCTGAGCAACTGGCTAAGAATGAGGTCATGGGATTGTAGTTGATAGCACAATGAAAATATAAAATATTTGTACCATGGTGAGGCAACTATAGCAGGTAGATTTAAAGTATGGACAACATACTGTTGTTGAATGCCCTTCATCAACATTGTGGATAACTATATTTAGAAATCCATCTCTTGGAAAGTAATTTTGTGTTGACAGACATTTCATTGGTTCCCCAGTTTCATTATATATTTATTATTTTATTTATTTTACTCATTTATACCCCCCTTTCTCCCAATAATGGGACTCAGGGCAGCTAACAAATATCTAAAAACAATAAAGATTAAAACTATATGAGTTATTTAAAAAGTGAATGAAACAATTTATCAGATTAAAACATTACACATTAAAACAATAAAAATCATTAAAAGGCCATATACAAACCTTGAAAACAGCACCGCATAGCATTAACCCGCACCCAGTCAGTTTTTAAAAACCTGGCTCCGTAAAAATGTTTTGACTTGCCGAAGGAAGGAGAGTGAGTAGGGCACCATTATATCATGGTACAACCCCTTTTTGTCAACACTTGGAGGCAACTAAATGCGTCTTTAGCACCTTTTCACTGATTGCTATGAACGGGCTCACAATGTTAATAAATTCAGGACGTACAGCTTTTACACTGAATCCTTTTGTTCTGAGTAGGGATGAATACCTCGACTATTTCATCTTCACATGCAGGAATGAATACTCATAGTAGTGTTCTCCACTCTGTAGAAGAAAAGGAACATTCCTCCGGTGTATTCTCCTCATATTGAAACATCCTGAAGAGTTGCAAAGGAAGCATTCTGCATAGAAAAGATTTGTAGTGCAAAAACTTTTTTTATGTGTACAAAATGAGGTCTCCTATGCAAAAAACAGAAAACAGTTTTTTCCCCCAAAGAATCCCACATGTTTCTATGCAGAATCATTTCTTCTAAACACTTTGAGATGTTGGAATACTGGGAGAAAATTGTGCAAGATTCTTCTTGTTCTAGTCTCCTTCCTGACAGGGTTTTCTGACTTTTGGGAACCCCCATTTTTCAAGCTTGGAACAATTAATTTTTCTCTTTAGTTCTGAGTAATATTGTCTCATACAACCTGATGTGATTGGTTAAGTAGCACTGAGCTGTTAAAACCCCCATTTTGGAACCCAAATTTAAATGAATGAATATTGAGCAGGATCCTAATTAGACTGGTTTGGATCCTAACCTGCTTCTCCAGTCACCCAAAGCAGAGGGGATTTCTGCCAGCCCTGCTCTATCTGGAGCTTCCTGTGCTATATAGCACATCTTTCCTAAAGATTTCCAACCACCAATAGTAGCTTTTGGGAGTTGCATAAGGAGCTGAAGGGGGAGAGCTTCACTTTGTAAACCCTTTTGTGGAAAGGAAGTTGGACCAAAACCATTATAGTTATCTTATTGATTCTGGACAAATTACGTAGGAAACATCCTTCTTTCCTAGGGAAAGCTGTGGTAAAGTTAGCAAATCTCACATATTTCAAAGGCGAAAGGGCTCTTGCTGCTATATTCTTTTCACAAAATTGCACATTAGGTCAAAAGGTTATATCTATGGAGAAGTTCCTCAGAGGTATATGTTTGTTTTAGAACTGTGATAACTCTTCTTCCGCTGGAAGTTGACCCACTGATAGATTCAGATAATCCATCCTCATGATCTATGATCATACCCCAAATCTTGCCTAATTCATTTGCTATGTGTCCTGTGCTCTCTGAAGGGGAAAGAACCGGTCAGCTGGTAGTTACTACACAAAACTACTGATGGTCATTAACCACCACCCCCCAGCCATGTTTTGCAAGCAGGCCCATTGACAAAGCATGCCCTTGACAGATTGCAGGTTCCAAACAATTCTCTTCAGGGCAAGTACATAAGTTAAACAGATAAATGCATCTATAAAAGATATGCTGCCTTACCTTGTATCCGTTACTGGAAATGGCTTACAAAATCTATCCCTCTAGTAACAGAACTTCAGAACTAAAAAGACAAGAAGCTGAGTAGGGGAGTAGGGAACATGTAACATAATCTCTCTTCTCCTCTGTCCCTTCGAAAGGGGTTGAAAGAAAATAGGGGAGATAACTCCTCAGGCAGGGGTCATCTACTCATGCTGCTGTCCATCATTTTTATTCAAAAACAAAAACAGCAGTATTAGGTGTTTTCTTTCAAATATGAGTTTAATGTCGTGCTTAGCTATGCCTTTAGTTAGAATGGAGACCTGTTTTGTATTAGTGGTTTTGAGATACCTCTATTATCTTGTCCCCACAAGGAGTGAAGTGGCCCATTCAGACTACGCAATGGTCAACGACAGGGGTGGGTGACTGTGGAGGTGCAGAGGTTATCCTTCTCCATGTGTCCCGCATGTGAACAAGCATCACGTTGCAGCATACAAGGCATAGCATCACTTCTGACTGCCATTTTGGCTCATCCTGGCTTTTTGATTTTTGTGGAACTCTGGGGTCGGAGAGGTAAACTGGCACATTTGCAGCTACTTTTGGGAGGTTTAGCTGGTACTGGAGTGAAAAATCATTCCAAAGTAAGTTTTTTTTTAACAAAACAATCATTTTGGAGTTCCAGGAGCTGCATGTGTCACGTGAGCTGGATTTTTTTGCCCCTATTCTGGCCTATAGCATTCTCATCTGTTCTTACACTTACGTTATTGGGTTACCAGGCTTTAGGGCAGTGGTTGAGGAGAATTTGCTGTGCTTTCCTGTGTCTCATAGAATCATAGAGTTGGAAGAGACCCCAGGGGCCATCCAGTCCAACCCCCTGCCATGCAGGAACACCCATCAAAGCACTCTCAACAGATGGCCATCCAGCCTCTGCTTAAAAACCTCCAAAGAGGGAGACTCCACCACACTCCATTGAGGCAGCATATTCCACTGCTGGACAGCTCTGACTATCAGGAAGTTCTTCCTGAGGTTCAGGTAGAATCTCCTTTCTTGCAGCTTGAATCCATTGCTCCTTGTCCTAGTCCCTGGAGCAGTGGAAAACAAGCCTGCTCCCTCCTTGACATGACACCCCTTCAAATATTTAAGCATGGCTATCATGTCCCTTCTTAACCTTCTCTTCTGCAGACTAAACATCCCCAGCTCCCAAAGCTGCTCCTCATAGGGCATGGCTTCCAGACCCTTCACCATTTTGGTCGTGCTCCTTTGGGCATGCTGCAGCTTGTCGATATTTTTCTTGAAATGAGGAGCCCAGAACTGGATACAGTATTCCAAATGAGGTCTAACTAATGCAACAGGAGCAACAGATCTCAGGGTGTGTTGTATTGGGGAAAGATAATGTTCCCATTTTTTAAAAATGTGATTTTAAAACTTGGGCATTATATCCAACCATTTTTAGCTGTGGCCAGGTTTGTTGGGGTCTGCATGAAGATGTTAGCACGTGTCTTGCAATTATGGAATGCTGGTGCCTCAAAAACGCAGGACCGCAAAGAAGCACTGTAGGTGCGTGCAGTTGTGCCTTTTGTCCGATTCTACGCACCAGGTTCACAACTGGGAAATCTTTTTCTTGTTTAAGCCTTAGCAGCAGCAGCAGTCTTTGCAGAAAACCTTTACTGAGGGTTGGCAGGCAGCCTGCCACAAGTCCCAGCAGCAGCGTGGTATCTGGAAAGGCTCCTTATGAACCATGTGTGCTGTAGATAAAACAATGTGAAATGTGTGTCCACCTACCAGAGCTACTGGGTATATTTTGTGAGCTATCCAGTCACTAACATTTCTTTATTTTTCGGTGGCTCTGAATATCACATTACCTGGTTAGCTGCATTTCACATTTATTCAGGGACTGTTTATCCAAATTCCTCTCACACTCATTTCCACTATCATATATCCTGGAAACAGTTGTGTTCCACACCCCAAATTTTGCCTGCCTCTTTACATGACAGTATACCCTTGTGACAGTAGAAGGTCTTGGCCCCAGTCTCAAGTTTGGCCCTGAAATCTGAAGGAATGAGGTGCTGCTACTGGGCTGGCTATGGGACTGGTGATGTGGGGTGGAAATGGAATCCCTCCTGCGTGTGATGCCTTGTTCCATCACTTGTTCTCCTTAAATGTTGCCCTGCAATAATCAGTTTTATAATCCTAGGTATAAGAATGTTTAAAATTAAGTTTTCATGCCTCCCTGGTTTGCCAAACTTAGCTCTAAGGCACATCTTCCCCAGGATGCTTTTCGGCAAAGTAAATAAATGGGAAATAAAGTGTAGCCTTCCCAGAGCTCCATGAAATAATGACTTTCACTGTGGCAGCTTTGTTTTTCAGTATCATAGAAACAAACACTTTTCTAATCTTTGGGCTGTATTTTGATTCTGTAACTTCTCCAATGCCTGTAGCAGTACCCTTATTGCTGTAGTCCCTATCCAGCTTGTTTGTTTGTTTGTTTTTAGATGTTCGCTCCTGAAGGGCACAAAGCAAAAAAAAAAGATGGGGGTGGTGAAAGGAAGGAAGAGGGGAGAAAAGAAAATGGGTGAAATAGAGAAGGGAGACAAAAACTATAATGAGAATAAAACAGAGCTTGGAGAGTGTCAGTGTTAAAACTGATTTGCTCATGTCAGTTTTAAACTGAAGTCAATTTATTGATGTCAGTTGCTTTAGTAAGAGCCAGTGTGGTGTAGCTTGACTGTTGGACTAGGACTCTGAATTTGTACCAGGATTTGAATCCTTGCTTAGCCATGGAAACCTACTGCGTGACCTTGGGCAAGCCACACGTTCCTCGGCCTGAGAGGAAGGCAGTGTCAAACCTCTGAACAAATCTTGCCAAAAAACCCCATGGTAAGGTTGCCATAAGTCAAAAACAATTTGAAGGCAAACAATGACAACAACATCAACAAAATTTAATTCATTGGTGTAACTGTTAATAATAAATAGGTTTGTGTTGGTGACATATGTGTTACTAGGCTGTACACCCCTACAATTTGATATGGTTTAATTGGCAAAATATGATTCAATTGGCAAAGATATATTAATTGGCATTGCTATAAAATGTACCTTCATTTTACTGTATGGCCAAGCTGGACAAGAGGAAGATGCTGGCCAAACACGTGTCCTGCAAAGTAGGTCAGAAACCTCCTCTAGGCATAGCCAGTTCATAGTCAGTAAATCACCAGGTAACTCCAGAGATAATAGGCTTAAGCTAGTCTTAATGACTCTGCCTTTTGGGCAATAGCGACTGGGATGTTCCTGCCAAACTGCTAATTGTTTCAACCCCTCTTCCCACTGAACTGTAAATTTCTTCATTGTCCTCATGCCTATCCAACCATTACAGAGCTATAATGATGTCCATTAGTCCTTTGTCACCTAACGCTAAGATTGTTAATCCATTCCGGACCTCTTTGTCTACTCTCTGAACTTCATTGTTCGCTCAGCCAGATAGCCATTCACACCCATGCCCTCCAGGCAAAAATTGTGTATAAAATCCCCAGTTTTACCCAATTAGATGCAGCATATTGCTTGCTGGTGACCATACTGCCACTCTGATTTCCAGTTATGTAACATCCTTAGACACGAGTCTAAGCCACATCACTGCTTCTTTGCTGTTGTCTGAAACCAGTAAATATTATTCGCTACATCCTGAATCTTGCTCTCCAAAATCTTTCCTCCCTTTTTCCTTCAATTAGCCTTGTGTGAGTGTGTGACCATTTGGATCTTGTGTGTGTGTAATCAATTCCCCAATAAAATACATTTGAACTTACTTTTGAATTTCTGGCTGATTCTTCCCTGCAAAGAATCTGTAAACATTGGTGGAAAGGTCTTGCTAGGTTACCCCCCTCTCACAGCCCTTCTAATTTGAGCTAATTCTACACCTTCGCATGGAGGTACTGGCATTGCAGGTGGACCCCTGAGTCATCCATGTTTTGGTGTAATATATGTCATCATAACCCTTGGCTGATCCAGTGTATGTACAGTGAATAAGTGAATGACATTGCTTAAGGAGATATCCTGTACCTCACTACTCAGTTTTGTCATCTCTTATGCATAAGAGCAGCCAGAAGGCTTCCTTCTCCCAGCCAGAGATTAAGAAAAGGCCTATTGCTGGGCACATACCCTTCCTCTCTGGTGTGCAAGAATGGCTGTAAAATGTCCAGGTGCTTTCCTGTGCCAATTCAGTGTCTGGGAGAACAGAACTGGGGAGAAAGCGGAGATATGAGAATGGCATAAGTACAGAAATGGACATTTATGCTCTACCATGAATGTTATGAATCTAGGCCAATGCATTAGTAACATGTTAGCTTTTTAAAGTTCTCTTTAACATGTTTGAATTGTTGAATATGTTTTTATCTTACTTAAATTATTTATTGTTTATCAACCCTTTAATATTTTTGTTATTTAATGATTTTAATAACAGCTTGTAACATAATTATTAAAACATCTGATGCATTAGAAGTAATGAATTAATAATTGATTCCCCCCGCCCCAAGCTCTGGAATAGAGTAGCAAGCTTTTTGAAATCAGCCTTGCCAGGAACAAGAATTAAAAGCAACTTTTTTTTTCTTTTTTGGGGAGGAGGAGAGGGGCCCTACAAATCTTGCAACTAATAGTATAGAGGGGTGTGGCAAGGGATTATATAGACAGAATTGAGAGGTCTATGGAGGCACCCACTCTAAGGATGTCTGAGAGTTATTATTATTTATTATTTTATTCATTTATATCTGGACTTTCTCCCAATAATGGGGCGAAAAGCAGCTAACAACATATTTAAAAACAATACAGATTAAAAAGTTTACAGAACTTCAGAAGTATAAATATAAAGATTATTTGAAAAGCAATTAAACAGTTTATAAAGTTAAGAGCTGAGACACTAAGAACATTAAAATGAATTAAAAGACTATGCAGATCACAATACAGCACTGCACATCATAGAAGCCTGTTCAGTTCATTTTCTTAACAGCTTGATGGCACAAGAGTGTTTTCAGTTGCTGATAGAAGGAGGGCAAAGAGGGAGCCATCCTGGCCTTCCCAGGGAGGGAGTTCCAAAGATTGGGAGCTACCACTAGAAGGCCCTCTTCCCTGCTCCCACCAAACAAGGCCAAGAAGGTGGTCAGATGGAGAGAAGATCTTAGAGCTCTACAGTCTAAATCAGGCCTGCACAGGATATGGTCCATGGGCCACACGCGGCCTGCGAAAGTATTCTGTGTGGCCCATAATGGGGAGGAGGAGAGGGAGGAGGAGAGGGAGGGGGACGAGATCACCTCTCCATTTCCCTCTGCCACCCGCCCCAGGTGTGATCGGGAAGGAAGAGAGCAAGGGAGACGAGGTACAGCTTCTTTTAAGAAGAATTAAAATAATGACGTTTGAGGTATTCATATAGGCCTAAAAATCCTAAAGGCACCAGATCCCATCTGATTTCAGAAGCTAAGCAGGATCAGCTCTGGGTGGTACTTGGATGGGTGGCCACCAATAACCATCAGGCGCTGTAGGCTATATTTCAGGGCAAGGAACTGGCAAAAACACCTCTCAGTATTCCTTGCCTAAGAAAACCCTACGAAATTCATGAGGTTGCCATAAGTTGGCAAGTGATTTGAACTCACATGTGCACACAGAAAAGTATTCATAATTCAGCAGTGCTAGGATGATGTTTTAGGGCCCAGATTGTTCTTCCACCAGTGCCAGTTAAGGAGGGCAGCTAGCAGATGTCATTCTTTGTAAAAGTATCTTCCTAAGCCTGGTGCGGAGAAACTGTTATGTCAGAGTATGTGTTATTGTTTGTTGACATCCAGCATGGGTAACCCTAAAAAATTTCCTTGGCATGGTATATAAATATTTTGCATTTACAGCTTATTTGGGTTATTTTTTATATATGTATTGCTTATTTTATTTTTGGCTTAGAAATTACCCAGTTGTTTGTTTACTGCTGTTGTCAATATGTTCACAAATAATATACTGTATTTATCATGCAACATTGAGTAGCTCTGCTCCTTTTAAGACTCTACCTGTAAGAATATCCTAAAAATATATTCAAACTTACCAAAGTAATATTTTGTTTCTTAAGTAATAAATGTAATAATTAAAATCTCCCTTTTTAAAAATATGGTTTATTTGCAAAATAGTTTAATCATTAATCAATCAATCAATAATTAATCAATTAATAATTAATTAATGGTGAGAGGCCTGGAAGCCATGCCCTATGAGGATAGACTTAGAGAGCTGGGTATGTTTAGTCTGCAGAAGAGAAGGTTAAGAGGGGACATGATAGCCATGTTTAAATATTTGAAGGGATACCATGTAGAGGAAGGAGAGGGCTTGTTTTCTGTTGCTCCAGAGACCAGGACAAGGAGCAATGTATTCAAGCTGCAGGAAAGGAGATTCCACCTGAACCTCAGGAAGAACTTCCTGACAGTCAGGGCTGTCCGGCAGTGGAATCTGCTGCCTCGGAGTGTAGTGGAGTCTCCTTCCTTGGAGGTTTTTAAGCAGAGGCTTGATGGCCATCTGTCGGGAGTGCTTTGAGGGTGTTCCTGCAAGGCAGGGGGTTGGACTGGATGGCCCCTGTGGTCTCTTCCAACTCTACATTTCTATGATTCTATGAATCATTATAGTATAATTAATGATTAAACGATTTTGCAAATAAAAAACGTTATTATACCATTATTATAATTTTGCTTGGAAAGTGATGTGCTAAAAACCTATCTGCGGCCCAAAGAAATTTAGCCTGTTTAATTTTGGCCCTTACCTACTCCCAAGTTGTGCAGGTCTGATCTAAGATCTATGAAGCTGGGAAACCGTGGCAGCTATGAAGTAGATGGTAGGGAGACTGATGAGTTGGTGGAGGGGACAGAATATGGCTCACATTTGGTTAGGGGAAAAGTCTGTTTATAGACTTTGGCATAGTGTTAATAGCAAAAAGAAAAAAAACATCTTACTAAGCAAAGTAGAAATTAACCTGTTCCCTTGTTGTTCTCTTTGAATCCTGAGATGTATTCCTTCCTTCAGAATGTCCAAGGAGAAAGCTAAACTCCTAAATTTCATTTCAAACATTTCTCCCTATCCTCTCTATAAAGATATGATAAATAATACTAAAAATTTATTATGGGAGGCAACAGTGTATTCATACAACTTTCTTGGCTATCCACGTAGGTTGGGATTCTTGAGAGGCGAAAAATGAAGTAAAGACCACTTTGAATATAAAAATAATAAGAAAGCTAAAAAAAATGCTAAAATGCTAAAAAAAATTGCTAAGAAAATAAAATTAAGCATTTAATAAAATTAAGACATATAGCTTTATTTTTTAATAATAATTTTTTAAAAAAATGAATAATAAATTAAATCTTTTAAAAAAGAAAAAAAGTTACATTGTCTAAAGTTAATTTTTCCTTGAAATTTAACATTTATTTTTCAGTTCCCACCTCTTGATTCCATTTTTTTGCGTTTTCCCCAAATTACATCCTCTTTTAGTATTTGGCTTACAATCTCCTTTATATATATTATCTTTTTCTTATCAATTTATGTTCTTCATAGTATACACATTTAAGCTAATATTAAATTATAATATACACATTTAAACCAGTTAAACAAATAAGTGTCCTTTAAATTCAGTTAATTAACCTTATATTGCCCACTTTCTATTTTCTACTACTTCAGTAAATCTCATGTTTCCTTACATTTGATCCAATCAGTCACACATTTCTATTGTCTTTCAAATTGTTGCATGGAGCAATCCTTTAATAAACTAGAGAGCTTTTCTTATCTCTTTCATTTCCATAACTTTGAATTTCCATTCTTCCGTAGTTGGACCCGTGGCTATAAATGTGTCCCTGAAGTAAAATTTCTTCTTCCCACAATGTAGAACCTTATCTCTCAGGGGAAATGTACCTATAAGCCTGAAAGTAGTTCCAAAGCAGCACTAGTCAGAAGTGGTGGTCCATGG
This sequence comes from Ctenosaura bakeri, assembly GCA_948474755.1. Lineage (NCBI taxonomy): Eukaryota > Metazoa > Chordata > Lepidosauria > Squamata > Iguanidae > Ctenosaura > Ctenosaura bakeri. Next base: position 261,270 of record CAOLHI010000955.1, read on the forward strand.
ACCAGTGCAGATCCACGAGCCATTGGCTGCTGGACCATAGTTTCCAAGAAAGAAAGAAGCACTTGCAGGCAATATGGTACTGGCCTCTGGCACATTCGTGGGAAAAAAGGCTGCCCCTCCCATATTTGATAGCCTGAGGAACATATATTTTGAGACTGAAGCACTGCTGTGAGAGTGAAGCATGAAGGATGAGGCAAGGAAGCAAACACTGATGTGACTAGCTTTGTGAAGTCGGGGGAAGGATGTTCTGGAGGTATAGTTCTGGCAGGATTTCAACAGATATAGAAACAGGGAGTTAGGGTTCCCTCATGTGAGCCCTCTTCTCATTGTCTGCTCTCCTGTTTGCTTACTTCTCAGGCTTCACCTCTCATACCTTTTCCTTCTTCTTCTCTTACACAAGTGGCCACTGGTAGCAAATCCTATCTTTATATTTCTCCCCAATATGTAGTGTGGTCACTGGTGGCTTCCATGTCATTGAGGCAGTGAATACAGTATGGGTTTTAGTCTGAATCTTTAAAGAGCTACTCAAGGTGCTGAACTTTAGCTTCCAAATAAGTTCAGCACCTTGAATAGCTCTCTTAAAGTTCAGACTAAAACACAGAGCAGATTCATCGTTCACTGATAGAAGCTCCCAACCACAATTTTATGCAGGTCATTTTAATAGCCATCCCCCTGCTGAAAGTGATCTTTTTATGATGGTCCAGATAATCAGTCATCAGTCTATATCAGATCATCAGTCTACATACATACTCAGAACCGTGGACCTGACTTCAGAATTGGGGGGATGGACATTGTTCCCACTCCATGGTGATTGAGACATATATAAGGAAAAATGACCTTCACCTGCATGAAGGAGGTTTATTTAATGTTATTGTTAGGGAGTTTTTTACATCATTCAGAACGCATGCCATACCATCACAAGTTGTTATTACTGTTGGACTATATGCAAAGATTTCTTTTCTTTTTTTTTTATCGTATGTGAAGTGTGTTGTGAAAGATATGGAGTCTTGTTAAAATACTCAGTTTTAAAGGAAGCTCACTGAATGTTCCTCCATCAGTTTCTGGAGGAATAATTTCCTCTGTCAGAGGGAGCAGTAAAAACCCCTTGACTATTATTTATTGGCAAATTCAAAAAAGGACAGCGTCAGATCAATGATGGGCTCTGAATTACCTGTAAGCTAAAGTTGCCAAAAGCATTTGAGATACTTGTGCTATTCTACTTCATGATGACAACCCTTTATTAATGAGGATCTTTTCACATTTATATTGCTGCCGTTTTTAATTATATCATGACATTTGTATATCTACATTGCTTTTTTCATCATGACCTGTAGACTGTTCAAAAATTAATGTAACTATCTAGGTATGAGAAGGTAAAGGTAGGAACTCAAGGAAAACATTGGTGTTCTGACTAAGGCTGGTGATTGTACATGTGGGTGGGAAGCAAGTTCTGTCCCCTCTCTCAGTTGTGTTCTGGATTGCAATCTGCTTGTTATGTTCATGTTTGGCACAGTAGATTTTGCTGCTGGTGGTAAAGACCAAGAGGATGACCCCCCCCCATTTCATCTACAAAATTTCATCTCACATTAACATTGGTGACGGGCAGCATCTTTCAGCACATCTGAAGCCTACTTCAGGGTAGAATGGCACATGTGACTCACAAAGACAATTCTTTTCCCCAGTAGTTCACTGCCTCTTTCTCTTTTGCCCAGTTTTACCACCTGAAGCAGTTTTCTCACTCTGTCTAATGGTACAACTGGCTATGACACTGTTCTATAGAACTTAGTGGGAGTTCTTAGTGAGAAAACCAAGACGCTTATATGTTCTCGTCCTTTGGCTTACTAGGCTTTCAGAAATTAAGACAACTCAGACCAGTCCAACAGTGGGCCACAATATGTTTTAAGTGAGCAGCTGGAATCTTTGCCAAAATGCTGGTCCAGGTGGCCTTTGATCTAATTGAGAGAATAATATCTTATGCTCTTAGGCCAGAGGTGAGCAACTTGTGACCTTCCTAACATTGTTGGACTTTAACTCCCATCATTCCTTACTGCTGACTATGTTGATTGGGCCACTTGCTAGGGTTAAGGGAAACTCCAGTCCAATAACCTCAGGAGGGTCACAAGTAGCTCACCCACTTCTTAGGTGACAAGTACAAAATCAAGACATCAGTTAATTCTTACTCTGCCGATTTTACACACATCAACGAACCATGTGGATTCTAGAAACAAAAAGAAACAGACTACCTAAAACTGAAGTTAGCTGATTGCCCACATTATTATTATTATTATTATTATTATTATTATTATTATTATTATTATTATTATTATTATTATTTGTATCCCGCCTCTCCATATGGATCGAGGCGGCGAACAACTTACAAATAGCATGTATTTTGAAACATTTCTATACATTATGCCAGTTATACTTTATGCCAGTTATACATTATACATTATGCCAGTTGGGTAGAATCTGGGAAACTCAATCAACAAGTAGTGTAATATTAAGTTACTTCCTGTAATAAATGTAAGTTCTACATTGTCTCTAATCAGAATGTTAATTGCAGCTTGATATCTTTTGCTTTCTCACAGTTTACACAGCAAAGATAGTTGGGGAAAAAGAAGCTCTGATACTCTCCTGCAGTTCCAGCTGTTTTCCAGTAGTGGGAACATTGTTTATGCTTGGTCTGGAAGTCAGCTGCAGCTAACATCTTCCTACTGATGTTAGTCACTCCTCTAAGGAGGAGCAGAGAGGGTGGAGCCAGGTAGGTGCCTTTAAAAAGAAGAATGAATGAAGATGCAAAGGAAAGGCTGTAAAGCTGAGTCAGGAGACCAACTGCTCCTCAGAATCTGCTTCCATCTACTTTGGTACAGCATCTACGTCCCCACCCTATTTAGCTAATCCTACAAGATGACAAGAATTTTGATGACTTGCAAAATGATGAAAACTTTAAGAAGAGGACAGGGCATTTTCCACAGGGCTGCTCAGCGTAACCAGCACCTTTCAAGAACAGGTATCCGATCACTGAGTATGAAGGTAATTCATAAACTATTCATTTAATTCATCCTACTTTTCTTTCTCTTGCTCCTCTTGCTGTTTCCAACAGGTAACATGCTGGGAAATTCTTGGCTGTAGATAATCTTGCTTATGTACAAACAAATTCTTGAGCAAAACTGAGTTCTAAGTTCTAATTTATTAGTGTGTGTAGACTGAAGGATATATTGACTTAGCAAATAGTTGTGGTGTGTACCCTGAGTTATACTCAGTTGGAATTCTTTAGCAAGGTAAAGTTTCATAAACTCTGTTAAACAGTCTTCAGATAAGCTGGGTAGCACAGTTTGGTAAAAGAACTGATCTTTGCTACGTAGTAAGAAAATATATGCTTCTCTAATCTTGAACAAAGTGAGAATATTGGATATCAGCGATATCTGTTTATTGTGCACATATGAAAGTGTCAGTGTGTTTTGATATTTGATCCTGTGTATCCTGCCTTTTTTTGTTTAAAGACTCACATATATTTTGCAAATCATGCATAGTTTTGGGCCATTTCTTCTCCTCTTCTTCAGTATTCCAAAGTTTCTCCTCTTCTTCAGTGTTCCAAATCTTCTTCAGTATTCCAAAGTGGTAAAGTTTTTTTTTTTTAAAAAATTAACCTTGCACCTCAATGGCAGTATTACAGCATGCCACTATTGCACTGTAATTCTACAGATTATTTTTTTTAAAAAATTGAGGCATTGGGGGAGAAATAGAGGGCAACCATGTGTAGAGTGCAATATATCTGGAAACACACCTTGGGATGGATATGAGGATGTTGGATGCACCTACAGGTATTGTCATACCTTACATCTTGAACAAGAGGCCGACAAATGAGTTGGAATGTGATACTTTTTTAAAAATTATTTATTTATTTATTTATATCCCGCCTCTCCATATGGATTGAGGTGGCGAACAACTTACAAATAGCATGTATTTCAAAACATTTCTATACATGCCCCCAACAAGCTGGGTACTCATTTTACCGACTTGCGGAAGGATGGAAGGCTGAGTCAACCTTGGAGCCAGGCAGGATCAAACTTACAACCTTGTGGCTTGCAGTACTGGCATTTAACCACTGCACCACCAGGGCTCCCTGGCTTTTCTATTGAAGCTTTTATTTTTTTTAAAGGCAGGGAAGTGGTTGGATAAAGAAGCAACAAGAAAGCCTAAGAAGCTTAGGCTTCTTAAAGTAACTTTAAATGATATGATAATGATATGAATCACCAGTGTGGATCAGTCCTCAGTTTTACCATTTTAAGCAAACTGGAGACAATGTTGCCAGTGGATCCCCCCTGGATAAAGCCTTGTTTTTATATTGTTATCTTACATGTTATCTTATATTGTTATCTTACACGTATGAGATCGTCTGAGTGCTAAAAGTCAGCAGATAAAGTATTGGACGTGAACTATGGCCCAGTTCTCACTTGGGAATTAAAAATGTGTCTGCTCTGGACTATATGACTTCAGAGTACAGGCTGGAATGCTTTGCCATACAAATAATAGTAATAATACTATTTCATTTATTTATTAGATTTTTAGCTCACCATTCTTCCAGACAGGTCAGGGCAGTGTATTACATTTTCTTAAGTTACATCCTTAGTATTTGTGTTTATTACATTTTGTTTTCTTCTATATTGCATTATTTTTTAAATAAAAAAAAATCAGTAGTCTATGAATAAAAAATTCTAAAACAGGCAAAAATACTTTAACCAATGGAGTAGAGAAGATATATCTTAGTAATAATTGTCTTATATGCTTGCCTGCTTGCTTGCCTGCTTTCTTTCCTTTTTTAAAAAAATATATTTTTGTTCAGTTCATCCAATGTTTCTACTTGCTGTATAAATATAAACGGCATGGGAGATTCAGAGCCTTCATGTGGGGCCATGACTTTTTTTTTATTTTCATATTTTGGTTCTTAAGTCCAATCAGTTTATTCAGTTTCTTACATTCTAGTTTCTTACAATCAGTTTCTTACATTCTAGCCACACAGCTTTTCCTGCAGCTGCTCTATATATTAGTTTTCCTATGTTAAATTTTGTTGTCCTGTGTAAATGACTAAAGAAGGATGTTTTTTAATATGTAATGATCTACCCATTTTTGCCAACACTTTTAATGTTACTGGTGAATGACCTGATAATATGGTGTGATTTATTTTCACATATGGACTTACATTTCCAAGTAGCTAGTTGAACTCTGCCTGACTCAATTTACACAACTTACTTCTTTACACCGTGAGAATACTTTGTACCTTCAGTATCTGCTGGTGCTATCTTTCAGTTTTAACACTTTATAGCTACTAGTTCTAAGTTGGGGGAGAAACTGTCTTTCTGTGACCCATTTCATCACAGCGAGTTCACTCAGGAGTGTGATAAGCCTTGGCTCTTGACCATACAGGGTAGGTTTGTTTATTGTATTTTTGGATTTGCGCTTTCTTCATAGCTTGGATATTGGTGAGTGACATTGCTGGCATCTTGGAGAATGAATGAATGAATGAATGGTGCATATACAGTAGTGGGTTGAAATACTTAACAGCCTTGTTTTATCTTGGTTGCCTGACATTTCCACTGCATGCAACAATGTGTACTGTATCAACATGTGCTGCTTGCAGATGGGATTTCTTGTTCCCAGTTGTGGCTCAGAATTGTTATAATTCCCCAAACGAATGCCTAGGTTGCTTGTATTCCAAGATATATTCTTTTCAGCTTATGGAACCACACTCTGGTATGAGAACCGGCAACTTATTTTTCCTTATCTCTGGTTGTGTACTGTCCCCATTGACAGTTATGTATTGGACAGAAATTCAACAACAATGTTGAGGAAAGCTGCATCTGGATCTCTATTTTCTATGCAACAGAGAGAGTTGATGGGACTTCTTTCAACGTACTGGTCTTCCCAAAAGGGGAAAGTTTGGAATCCCACCAGTCCCCTCTGTGATCTAACATAAGCTAGAATATCACTTGGGGTCATTGTACAGTTTTCTGGATGCTACCAAGTTCTGTCGCTCTGTATCTGTGTGCGTACGCAGCAACTGACAAGTGTGTAATGATTGGCTAAGACTGTTCATTTGCACATGGATGGAATCTGCCTGAACAAATAAGAGGAAGAAAGACGGTGTGGGGTGTGTGACAGTTAAGGAGATGGGGACACTTGGAGAGAAAGTTAATAAGAGGCAATTGAGAGTGACTACACAGGAATAAAAGAAAAATTATTTAAGTGTTTAGTGCATAGACATCTAAATGAATATTGCTAACATAGTAACATAGTATATTTATAACCAAATGTTTATATACTGGAGGATGGTGAGGATGTAGCTTGATTTAAGTATACATCATGATATAACTATAAGCATAGGATTGTCTTTAGATCACTGTCATTGGGAATATCTAAGTACAGCATAATAGCCAAAGGGTGACACAACAGACCTTATCCACTGAGAGATGGATCTTGTAAAGCTAATGGTGCAGGACTGCCCAGAGTTGTGTTTTCTGAAGATGATGAATTCTAACTTAGTGGTCACTCTAGAAAAGCAAGGGAACACCACTTGCTCCTTTCCCCTCCTTCATTCTCTCAACCTGGGGGCATGTTGTTTGTATAACTATTTCACTTGGTTTTTGGACATGCACATGCCTGGATTGAGCATTGGCATTTAAAACCCGGTACAATAGCAGCACTCAGTTTGTTTTCAAATGTGACACTGTTTTAAAACCAATCAGGGTTGGTGGTAGTGGCAAGTTTATAAAGCTGTCTTGACCTTTTGGCAAGTATGTTATTATATTCACACCTTTTATGTGAGTGGTGAAGAAAAATACTAAAAGAACAGCATTATGCCTAGGTTCAGTTTCCTTCAGAGAGAGGCCGTTAAAAGTTTCTGATATTTTCTACTACTGGAGTTTATTTATAAACAAATAGGTTTAGCCAGGTATGAGCAATCCGCTTAACCACTCCAGCAGAGAAACACATCCATGACTCTGATCAGATCTCAAAGGAGAGACAGATAGCTTGCTCAGCATACTGTGTCTATGCTCTCCCTCCATCTTGCTGTAGTCCATTTTCTTTATTCCCTTTAACAGACCACTACCACTTTATCCTTACCTAGGAGGGGGTGGGTGGGAGTTCTCCAAACTCCCAGTCTTACAGCAGCACCATCGTATAATACCTGAGTCTGAGTCTGAGTCTGAGTCTACAAAAACTACAGATTTTTCCTAAGCTGCTTTGTATTTTAAAATACTTCCCCTCCAAAACAGTGAGAGTTAAAAAAAAAAATCCCTTTCTTTCTTTCTTTCTTTCTTTCTTTCTTTCTTTCTTTCTTTCTTTCTTTCTCAAAGGCCCCTCCCTAAACTGCAAACCCCAGGATTCCATAGAATGTTGAAAGTGGAATAATAGCACAATAACAATCTAGTGCGGAAATGGACCATGTAAAACCTTATGAAGGAGGATTTGACTGTTTCCTACCTGCAGTGGCCCTCGTCTGGATTGGGGTCATGAATACTTTCTAAAGAGTAAATGAGAAGAGTGATCTTAGGCTGCATAGGATAAATTTAATGTACCAAATAGTTTAACTGTGAGTGTTGGTTCCTACAACACACTGGCAGCCAATTTTCCAGTAAAAACTGCTCACAAAAGTGGTCATGTGCATGAACACTCTAAAATGGAGCCCCCCTCAAACTTATGCAAGATTACAGCTGCAGTTCTATGAAAGAAAATCTGAAAATTGTGATTTCTCACCTTAAGGAAGGGGAGAGGCAATCTTGTGTGTTCTGTGCTGATACCATTCTGCTCACGCAAGTTGGCCCCTTCAGGGAGCAGTTTCCTTCCACAAAAAAGTTTTATGAGAAGTGACGCTGAGTTCTAACACTGCTTTGCTATGGATGCTTTTGCCTTACTGGGTCCATATCCATAATGCACAGTAGTCTGTTGCATTATTTAGACTCCCCTGATCCTTTGTAACCTTTCTGAATATCTAAAAAGACATAGGTGATGGATGGTGACACCAAAGGGCATGGATTGGGAGCTCTGTGGGAATAACATTACAGAGTCTGATCAAGCCGAGCTACATTTTCTTTACTGAAAGTAAAAGTGCTGAACAATGTAACAGGTTTCAAGATGTGTTGTGACAGGCCGTTGGCAAGATTAGTCACTGCTTCCACACAACTTGAATCTCGATCTACTTCATGAGATCTCACAGGTCAGCTTTACTGCCTTCACCGGCTGACATGACAAGAAAGCGCTGTGTTTGTAAAGAAATCTTGTTAAATGCACACTAAGGCTAACAATGTGGCATTTCTAAGAACAGTAGCCCAGAAAGAAGAAGAGAAAAGGAAGTGGCTGGGCCAAGCAGTGGTTTTCCTCTCAAGTTCTGTCTCAACTAGCTCCTCTGAGGACTACGGTGCTGCCGTAAGATGGTCCATGTGGGTCAGTTAAGAAGATAAGGAAGCTTGCTCAGAGAAATCCAGGGCCAAAAAGTTTTATGGCTTCCTCTTTTGACAGTAGATTTGGCTGGTTTCACTGCCCTTATAGTACTCGCGTTGCTGCCTTAGGATTCCAAGTGTAGGTTCTGAGAAAGTCTTTATAACAACATCAGAATCACACCAGACAGGCTTTCTTATCACAGTTTCTTAATGACATGAAAGGAATACCCAATAGTCTTCCCCTGTGATGTGATCCCAGCCTCTCAAAACCATGATCTAATATTAATTTGGTTATCCTGGCTGGGCTTCTCTCAAATAATCAAAGGAACTGCAATTGGTTGAGGATGCTGACAAATCCAGTTAAAGCTCCCATCACAGAAACTACACTAATGGAGAAAGCAATTTACATCTGTTATGTATAGATTTGCATAATCTTTCCTCAGGCCTCATGTCCTGAATGCTGTGTTTTCTGCTTGGTCCTTGTATTTCAGTCCACAACAGACTCTAACCATCCTCCTTACTTCATACACTTCTAGGCTCCCTCGCACCTAGGCCCAAAATACATGTTATATAAAGGCTGCCGGTTTGTGTTTCCTTGGTAATGTGTACCTGAGAAAAAAAGTGTCAATGTGAAAGTCTTTCTCTATCCCCCGTTGCCTTTTGTTTTGAGGTGGGAAATGCTAACAGGAAGATACCTAGTCAAAGTTTTCCCTCATATGTATTGCCAGAGATACACAAGTTGTCTAAATGTGGATTGGCAGGGGCTACATATCCCCCTATAACATATGAGTTTAGGCTTTAGCCTTTTTGACCCTCCTATGACTTCTTTTTGCTCAGCCTGCTTTGCCCTCAGAAAGCCTCTTATGCGCACCATCCAAGCTCTAGATCCAACCAAAGAGTTTGGGGCTACCAAAAAGCCTGGAATCTGCATGGTTCTTATCCTGTCTCCAAGGCCTTGGCATCCCTTTCCACTCTGGTACCAGCGTGTGAAGTTGTCTCTCTGTGTATTGCTGGAGCTGAGGAGGGGAATGAAGAGAGGATCAGTGGGCCCATGTACTTGAATCTTTTGCACCATTTGGAGCAAAACAAGAAGTCCTGTCATTCCAATTTGAGCCTTCCAATTGTACAAATACTGGTAGTGGCACCTGGAAAAATAGAAATTTCTGTGGGCTGACCGTAAAATTTCCAAGAGCCCCATAGTGAAGGAGTGGGCAACATGTCTGACCCTCCTTGTTTTTTCAGACTGCAGCTATCAGCTGACAATGAATGTTGGAGAATGCAGCCCAAGAACATTTGGAGGACCACCCATTTCTCAACCTTTGTGTAGGGCCTGGAAAAAAAACTCCCTGCCTATTGGCAAGAACTATAGTCTGAATGCAGTTGCAAGAAAAGCCATCCTGCAAGGTAGACTGCCACACTACTTTTTTGTCCAGTGCAGCTAGAAACAAGGAAGCTCCCAGTCCTTACAGAACATCCCTGAGCTCCAAGGCAAAAAGGGTATTTTTGCATTTTCTGTTTTTAGAGTTCCAGGGCAAAATTAATAAGCAGTGTTCAACATCACTGATCTCCTAATAATTTGTATATCTGCAGTGGCATACCCAGGCTCAGCAGCACCTAGGGCAAGCGAAGTTGTGCCCTTAGGTGCTGCTGCTGCAGCCGTCTCCACACTGGAGCAGGAAGGGCTACCATAGGGGTGGCAGGCGGCAGGCGGGGGGCTGGAGGATGGCAGGTGAGAGGGTTGCTGCCGCCCCCTCGCACCGGACCAGGAAGGACCCCAGCATGGGTGAGGCAGGGCAGGAGGGTGGGAGGTTTCAGTTTTTTGCGTCCCCCTGACATTGATGACACCAGTTGTACCACCCTAGATACACGTCTACATACTTGTTCAAGCACTAAAGTAGTAGTTTTATTTCTATGGGCTGGGAGGCTGAAGAGAATATACAGAGAATCCATTTAGGAAAATATGCTTTAGGTGAAAATAAAGAAACTGACTAGCCTAACTCTAAGATACCAGAAATTCATAGCAGAACTCAGTAGAAGCTCATGTGGGTTCAGTTAACCAATCAGGAACCACAAACGTCTGAACGCTTCAGCATCTTGCCCTGTGTGATGGTTCCCACCAGAACTCAGATGATGTCAAGCATTCTTTAATGAACAGGCCTTACAGCAACTCAAAACAATAGGTAGTAAGGATGCTTGCAGAACATGACATGATTTTTGGATGTTAGAAAATGGATTTCGTCATGAAAACAAAGAAAGAAAAGATGGTTTCTTTATGTATATTGTCTGAACATTTTGCCTCCTGCCCGGACACTAAAAAGTTCCCCACTTAGTCCTAGACTATCACATTACCTAGTTAACTGGGTTTTACCCAAATTCTTGTGGATTTCCCTTATGGTTGTAATTCTAGCTGCACTCACAACACTTAATTGTCCTGTCTCTGTGACATCACAAGGACCTGTCTCTCTAATGTTGGAAGGTCTGCCCCGATCACAGTTTTTGGCTCTTATTTTCAGGGAATGGGGTGCTCCTTGCCTGCCAAGTATATAAAGAACAGGTAGAAAGTGGTTGCATCTTTCCCTAATGAAACTTCCATATTGAAAATATGAAACCTGGATTTGCTTCTAATGAAATAGACCACTATAATTGAAGATAAACACCTGGTGCTATATTCCTGAAATGAACAGGAGGCAGAGAGCCAGCATTGTATAACAATTTGAGCACTGGACTATAACTCTGAGACCACAGTTCAAATCCCTGCTTGTCCATGGAAACCCATTGGGTGATCTTGGGCAAGTCACACTTTCTCAGTCTCAGAGGAAAGTAAAAGCAACCCTCTCAGAATTTAATAGGGATGAGCCAACTGAATCTGCGAATCCTCGGCAAGGATTTGAGATTCAGGGATCCGAATCCAGGTGCCAAAATAGGTGAATGGAATCTTTCAAATCTGGCACTTGCAGGGACATGCAGGCCTGGAGATGGCCAACTCCCTACACATCCCGGGGTTTCCACCAGCATGGGTGCTCTGGATGAGGCCCGCAGGCATGTGCAGGCCTGGCAATGGCCAGCTCCCTGCATGTCCCGTGGCCTCCTCCAGCGTAAGCACTGAGCAAGTGGATTGCAACAGACTAGGCCTGCAGGAGCTTTCAAGGCCGGCTATTGCCACGTCCTTGCACGCTCTGTGGCCTGAGGGAGTGGAGCACCCCGGATCGGGCCTGCAGAGCCCTGGGGTCTGAGCTTGTCCATGTTTTTAAAAATTGGTGCAAAACTCTAAACTCTAAAGCCAGAGCCTGCCTGTGCCCGGAACTGTGGTCTGTGCTCACTCCTGCTGCCTGTGTCCACTTCTGCTGCCTGTCCCTTTGGCTGCCTCCCTCTGCAAGGTAATAATCTGTATACTTTTGATTTGAGACTTATGTACTTCATGTAGTAGATGAACATGTCAATTGCATTTGTATCTTCTTAATAAGAAGTATGAGTATGTTTTCCTGGACTGAAAACTATTTTTTAATTTGTTTTTCATTAAACAAAGATGTCAAATTCTGTTTCAAAAATGCTTTCCAGTAGAGGTGCTTTCTTTCTCTTGCTTTTTAAACCATTTTTTAAAAGAGGATTCTAAAGATTCGAGACTCATGAGCTTTGTGAATTCCCGGAACCTTCCAAGGATTCGGATCCAGGTTCAGATTCGGGAAATTCTGGATTTGTCCCATCCCTAGAATTTAACCTCCCAAGAAAACCCTGTGATAGGTTCACCTTAAGGTTGCCATTAGTCGAAAACAACTTGACGGCACACAAGAGGAAGAGGAGGAGAAGGAAGAGGGAAATATTCACATGTTGATCAGCAGGAAGAAAAGGTCAACACCAAAACACCAAAAAAGTGGGGAGGGGTACAGTTTCAGAGTGATACTCGAAAATGGACTGCTTGGTTTATTTAATGAGTTTAAACATATAGTCTTCCTCATGGTGTCATAAAGCTGGTAGTAGGGATGTCAGTCCCTTGTTTCCTTGCTTGTAGGGCTTGGGAAAAAAATCCCCACCTGCTTTCAAGGACTGTAGTTCAAGATGTGGATGAAAGAACAGCAGTCCTACAAGGCAGATGGCCATCCTTTTTCTGTCCAGTTCATTCTGGGCCAGACTTTATCAGATAGCCTAGGGATCCAAGGCAACAAAGAACAAGATTCTACATTTTATTCACATGCACAGACAAATAGTTTTCTCCCTGCTGTGGGGGAAAAAAAATGAATATTCCACTGTGGTTTTCTCTCTGTATTCGAATGTCCAGAAGTATTGCATAAGAATTATTCTGAAGAGGGAAACATGTTTGTTTTTCACAAAAAACCAAAGGTTTTTTTTCTTTTCAGAATATTTCTTCTGCAAGAGTTGGTGATTCTCAAATACCAGGAGAAAATTGTGCAGAATTCTCATAGGCCCAGTTTTCTTCCTAGTCACCTAACTGTTGGGAAAGCCTGTTTTGTTTTGTTTTTGATCTTGAAATGGAGAATAATCTTTCCATCCCCAGCTTCAGTTTTTCCTCCCTGAAAAAAATGCACAATAAGATTAAAAAAAAAAAAACCTCACATAGCAATCCCTGCCCTGCCCCTCTTTTCATCATTAGCTAAGCTATCACCAGTTGTACTATGCTTACAGAGAGATATTTCTGCTTATGTCCCTTTTGCCTTTGCAGCCATGTGCTACCGATGTTTACTGGAACATGGTGCACTGGTTATATCACATATTGTAAATTAATGCTGTCTGTGCTGGATATTCCAGCTTTTGAAGGAGTTTTGGTTTTCTGAGATTTTTATTTCCCCAGGTGACAGATACCTCTGTCTTTGTGCCAGGAATTTCTATGATCTGGATATCTACCAGCACTTGAAGCTTGTGCCCTGCAAAAGGAGAAAGGCAGACTATAAATCAAATCAAATCAATCAATCAATACATTTCTGAATTTGGGGGCAGATTATCGTGAGAGGGGTACTTCTGAGCCCACTGGGCACCATTGTTCATCCCTTCCTTTGTCACCCTCTTCATTGGTTTTCACCACAACCCCCTAGTGCTGGTATCAACTGTGGATCTGACTTGGATGCTACTAGACATGGAATAACATCACCTCTGTCTGTAACTTTTTTACGTTAGGATCATACAGTTAATTAGTTACTTATATTGAATTAGCACTGCAGGATCCAGGTTTCCTGATTTTGTTTGTTTTGAATAGCAGCGGATATACTTCTGTGATGACATTGGATAATCATATTTAATTGCATTTTAAACCCTAGGTGTGAGTTCTGCATGTAGAGAGATATACTGATAAAAGTGACTCCCTCTTTAATCTCAGATATAACCCAAATGATTTTGCCAGTACTTTATGATGGAAGCAAAGATGTCTAAAAAAAAAAAAAGAATAAAAAAAATCAGAACCAGGGTTTATTTTGGAAAGGGTCAGCTGCAGTAAAGTTTCACTACTTTGTGGAAAAGTACAGAAGCCTCTGGTACTGAAGCTGGCTGCATTTAATACACAGCTGGAAACGCTGAATTTAAGCAGTGGGGAGATATAAAGAGCAAAATGAGCAAAGCAATAAATACAGTGCCTGTAACAATGCAGCCTACGAGGCAAAGGAGAGGAGTGGGAGATCCATAAAACCCCTAGGAGCAAACTGAAAAATGTAATTAAAGGAAGAGAAGAAATATTGACTGCTGCCTTTAAAGACTATCTCAGTCAGCTATAGAAAGACTCTCAAAATATTTGAAGCATGAAGAAAACAAAGCAGAAAATTGTTTCCCTGCAAGTGTAGTGGCAGAACTGAGGGAATTGCCAAACTCAGCAATTCATGTTGTTTTTACAGTGAGCCCAAGTATTACTTTAAAGGAATGTTTCCATTGAGTCTTTCTCCTTTGTGATCCTAGTTGTGCATCCCCAGCACTGCTAGCCTTTGATAGATGACTTATTTAATTTATTTACTTAACTAGTCACTAGATACTAGGGCAGCATAAAATTAAATCAATTTAGAAAAAAATTAAAAATTTAAAACAGTAGGGAATAATTTAATTGGTCTAAATGCATTTTAAGCCATTTAAACAATTACAACAAATCGAAATAGTTTAAAATTGGGTACAGATTTGGACAACATTATTAGATCCTGAAGTATTTAATAAAAGCCATTTTTTAAATCTCAGTGCTGCTTATGAATCAGTATTGATGTCAGTTGGGCTACTGAGGGGAGGGCATTCCACAACTGGGGCAGCACAGTTGTGTTCCCATACCCTATAACCCCCATGCTGTGAGATGTGCTATTTTCATAACTGGACAGATTTATGGCTGAAAAACATGATCAAGGTCACATTGACTTGAAAAGTGTGTTGCCAGGTCAAGCTGACCTAAGACATGGTGAAATCTTGGAAGGATTAGGCAAGAAATCCCAATACTAATGGGTTTATGCTAATCCAATACCCATGGCTCTATGTACTCCTGAAAACAATGAAAGACAAACTGCCCAGATTGGTGAGCAATCAGAGACCATGCCTTGATCTTTTTCTATGGAGACCTTCCCTATTCACCCTACCTGATGAAACATTAAGAGATCGTTGCAAGTTCCATCAATGTTTTATTACTCTGGAGTTAAACAATCAGCCCATTCTGGACCCCTTTTGTCAATCCCATGAGAAAGCTGTTACAGCTTTGTTGTTGCACCCTTTCAGGGTATATAAATCTTAGCTTCAACCCCAGCACTTTGTAGTGTGTTGGGTATATTATACTGCACATGGTGCCCCAGACTTCTGTTCCTCTGTGTTACTCTCAGATGCTGTCTTAGTCCCTCTGCTGTGACCTCCTTCTTCAGGACTGATAACCATCACCCTTTCCACCCAATCTCTCTTTATTCAGCCTTTTCCCCTCACTTTTCAATAGCTTTGTATGGTTCTTAAGAGGGTCTGATTTCTCAAGCATTTGTCAACTCAAATAAGATGCTTTGTTCATTTTAACTGGAGTCTTCTGTACAATTAGTACTGGTACACGTAGATGAAAAGATCCTGCTGTTGCCCTCCTCTTGCAGGTCTTCTTTGGGCTGTAATTTCCCCAAATTCTAAGGATGCACTGGCATTATGGGTGGACCTCAATGTCCCTGACCACTTAGTTAACAGTAGAGAAGGCCTATCTCCTCACAAAGTATACAGCTCCCACATGGTGGGACACAGAAAAGGCCCATCTGTGTTTACATGACAATACAATTTCATAGAGGACCTTTTTGGAAAATTTGTTTGGGACTTTTTTTTTGCCCCTTTTGCTTTTCTTTAAACAATGTAACAATAAAATAAATAATGTTTTTAAAAATATATTACTAGTGGCTAATGACCACCAGATCACTTTTTCTTTCTTTTCCTCCCTTCCTTGTTAATTTATTCTCTCTTACAATAATATTTCTAGGCTCAGGAAAAACCTGGATAGCTATTACCCTATTTGCTGGTGTATAAGACTCACTCCCCCTCCGAAAAATACTGTTTGAGTGCGTCTTATACGCCAGTGTGTCTTATATGCCAGCAAATACAGTATCTATACTTTCCAACATATCAGAGATGAAAACCAGAGCATGTATGGACAAACAACATCAGTGTAGTCAAGACAGCAAAAGTTATTAATGACTTTATTTATTAATAAAGTTATTACACAGAAGCTGGGAGAGGCTGCAGGAGTTGCTTTTGCCTAAGCCTGCTGGCAAAGGCAAAATCCCTCCCCCTCTTTTCCTTTTCCCCTATTGAGTTAATTAAATCTAAACTACCTTTCCATTTTGAGCTCAAGTTGAAGTAAAAGAAGTAAGCTGAGGACAAACGAGGGAAGTAGGAAAAGGGAAGGGAAATGGGACATTATAAGAACAGCTGAAAAAGTGGGACAACACTAGATTGATCAGGACTGTCTCTGCAAATCAAAACAGTTGGAGGGTATGAGTATTCAAGATTAAAAGCCTTGGAAATACTCATGGATTAGAGCATGATTCTGACAACGATTGGGGTATCTGAATGTGTACATTCTTAATGTCCTGTATCCCAGCTGGTGCTTTCTGCCTGTTCTTGGATTCCCAAACACAAGCCATTCTCACTGGCTCCAAGTCAAACACTTACAGGCTAAGAACAGAGAACTGCACACAAAGGCAGTGGCAGACCCACTATCCAGTTATGACCTCTAATAATGTTTTTAATGATTTTATGACTAATATGCAGTCTGTGAGAACTGAGTATTTTAACAGAGAAATCAACAAACAATTTCTTTTTAATCCTGTGTTTTTACAGTCTGGTCTGTTTCTATATGACTTTTTAGTATGTTTTCTTAGCTGTCTTGAAGCTTAGCCATCTTGAAGATTTCTAGTCAAAAGTTAGCTTATAAATGTTTTAGGTCCTTTTCACACAGGGTTAAAAAAACGGTGTTGAGCGACCTCTGACGGAGGTCATCTACACCGTAACGTGGATTGGGGCAGACTACTTTTGTGTAGTTCCACACCCCAATCTGCATAGGGGCGACCGGAAGTGACGCCACTGTGTGCTTTTTGAAAACCACTTTTCAAGTGGTTTTTAAAAAGCACGGGGTGTGCAGCCCCGTGCAGCCCCGTCGCAGCGCCCGGTGTGGATTTGCAGGTGCGTGCAAGTGCACGCCTGCAGACCGGCCGGGGGGGCGGTCTTCTGGCTGGCGAGCTTCTCTGGTTGGCAGAGAGCCTCTGCCAGCCGGAAGCCGCCATTTTGGACGCTGCGGAACGCTGCAGGACGGCGCTGCATGTGGAGCAGCGAACCCGCGCTGCTCCACGTTGCGACGGCTCCAGGTAAGCTCCGTTTCGGCGTGTTTTCGGGCGTGGCTTCCTCCATGTGTGAAAAGGGCCTTAGTGACTCATGGATCCTTATTACATGCCCTTTAACTGCACTAGTTAAAGTTTCATGACATTCCTTTAGTAGTTGATACCATAATTAAAATTCAATGAAAATAAAACTGTTTAAGTCAATGGTAGCACATATTATTTTGTCCTACTTAAAAATATATAGGTTAATACCCATTTTTGAGAGAAAACATGGTGAGTAGGGGAGTCCCAGTTCAGCAAAAGAGTTTACATGGAAGCCATGTCAGCTGTGGGTTTTAAAGAATACCTGCCCCCATGTAGGAGAAGATCAAGAAATACTTAATTTCATCTGAAGCTCATAGGGTTCACACAGGGAACTAATTAGCCCAAGTGGCCTTTTCTAATGCAAAACATTTTTTAAATTTTTTTTTTGCATTAGAAAGCAATAGTTATGTCAGCTGAGGGATTTGTGATAATGTCCAGACTTGCACATTGAGTAAAAATAATTGCTCCAGGAGTGCTGTGTAAACAAATCTACTCTTAAATAATGATGATGATACATCAAGAACCAGAAAATATTCACCTACTTAGAAATTTATGCAGCCAGGGTAATGTTCACCTGTGCTGCACAAGGCCCTTGGGCAGAGTAATGATAAGGTCAAATAATAATCCAACCTTTTGCTTACTAATACTGCTAAGAATTTTATAGCACTTTACGTCTTGGTAGTAGGCATATTGACTGATAAAGAAATCTACCTGATGTTTCACCATTTGCTACAACCAACCTCATGCTGAACCATAATTAATACAAAAATAGTTGAATTAGTAGTTGAATTAGTAATACAAATATTCAAAATAGGTCTGAGATTATGGCCATTTCTGCATTACACTGTTGTAGGGCTATTATTCCACTTTCAACCTCCTGTAGAATTCTGGGGTTTGTAGTTTACTGGAGTCAAAGAACCCTCTGGCTGAGAATTCTAAAGGCCCCTCCCTAAACTGCAAACCTCAGGATTCCATAGGATGTTGAAAGTGGAATAAGAGCACTATGACAGTGTAGTGTGGAAATGGCCTATATCTTATTGTCAGACAGGTTAAAAGTTTCTCTCTGTTAGCAGGGCTAATTTGAAGTACTTGGCCATTCAATAACACACATAATAGTTCCTGCTGATACAAGTGTTTGTTTGTTTTTTGAGGGGATGTCATCTCTAATATGAGCAGTAACGGGGGGAGCGTGGGCATCAAGCTATTGAGTTCTTAGATGTTAATGCAAAGAACATTCCGGGAACGAAAGACTTTCATCTGCCTTCAGCCATATGGGTTCTATCTTTTGTGTTAGAAAACATATTGCCCTTTGACTTCTATTAGCTGCATGGCATCCAGTCTGCACTTAGTTAAAAGGGTCTTAATATCATAAGGAGCATGTAGAGACTAAACAAAGGAACAATTTTCCAAGACAAATTGTAAAGTTCTTATATACTATAACAGAGTGGCAGTCAAACACTAGTACAGCATTTTCCTGGAGATCAATATCAGCTAAACATCTTACAACTTCCAGCTGGACACTGTTATAACCTTTTGCAACTGAATAGCTCACTGAGAATCCCAAATTAGATAGATTTTTGTGGCCCATGATTCTGAGCCCATTTCTTCATATGCCATTGAAACTAAAGGGGAAACGTGCTGAAAAATTATCTTGAGCCAATACTGAATGGCAGCTTTCTGGGCCAAGATTTTAACTAAGCATCATGGAGACTCCACATATATGACTGCCTTGGGAGAAGATTGGGAACTCCCAGAGCATTTGTGAGAAATTTATGTTGTACTGAGCCCAACAATGTCATATCTGAGTGGACCCACACAGCCATTCCATACAGCAACTGAGGCAAAAGCTTACTCTTATAGAGCTAAAGAGGAACACCACAGACCTACCACCCGAATCTGTTGTGTACTGAAAAATAGCATTAGCAGTTTTATTGGCTGATGGTGCAGTGGCTTTCAAGTATGTGGATCAGTATTCAGAGTCCTTAAGTGTACCTGTAGGTATTTATAGTAGCTAACTTCTTCCAGTTGTTGGTTATTAAGCTGTCTTCTACTTCAAAATACCATGATTTTGGTTTTCGAATAGTCAGCATATAGAAATTATTTTTTACAATTTTCTACCAGTACTCTCAGAAGCCTATGCAAGCCCACCTGTATGTAACAAAGAAGGATGGCATCATCAGCATATAATAAGATGAAAATACCTTTATGATGAGTAGAGGGAACTTTGCACCTGATAAGAAATTATATCATTATTGTATAAATTAAATAAAAGAGGAGCTAACAGGCATCCTTGACAAACACTCTTATTAACAGGAATGGCTTCTAAGAAACTGCCGTTAGTCATTTGTCTAATACATAAACTGGAATTATTCTCTTTAACAACCTGTGATCAATATTGAAAAGGACTAACTCATGCCACAAACGTGGCCATGATATGGAGTCAAAAGCTTTCCTGAAGTCTTCAAAGGCCAGAAGAAAAGAAACAAAGACTAGAAAAGTAGAAGGGTATATTTCTTCAATAAATGATTGAAAAGGAAACAAATTGACTCTTGATTTGCCATGGCAAAAGCCAGCCTGCACCTTGCCCAAAAGATCTTCTGAAGCTAACCAGTTTGTCCAAAAGATGTCCTGCGTATAACTTACTAGTCACCTCCAAAATACTCATTGGCTGATAGTTCTTAGGATCAGATCTAGAGCATTTCTTGTGTTCAGGGATGACTACTATCTTTGATCAATCATTGGGGTATTTTCCAGTTCTGTCAATAAGTGTAAACAAAGTGGCTCATGCTGGTATTCACCAGTCAGCTTGCTCTGGTAAAAAGTCAGGTGGATTCCAATTCATACCAGCCGCTTTCTGCCTTTTAATTCTTTATAATAATGACAGAGTCTTGTCACAGGAAACTGGAGTCCAATCTGGTAAGGTCATGTCTTCTTCTGATATTGGTAGAGATCCCACTGCTTCATTATAAAAGATAGATCAGAAATGCATCTCCCATTCATGGGTAGAAATTGCATTGTCTGTACAAAGATCCCCTGAAGAAGAAGAAATAAGGCAGCAGAATTTAGATTTGTCTTTACAAAACAAAGACTGTTAAAAAATAGGCATGTTTCTTCTTTTGAACTCACTTTTTATAAAAATTCTGCAATTCTACAAAAGAGCTAGGAAGCAAAACAACATTTTGGTTCTTGAAGATTTTATGCTGCCTTTATAGCTCCTTTTTTTTTGTTTCTCTACATTCATCATCAAAACATGAACTAAAATTTTTAGGTTTGCACAATGTCTTTTTCTGTTATGCTCTGCAAAATAAAAAAGGAACATAAATTATCTGAGAATAGCAATCAGTTGCCTCTTCAGTATCACTTGATTATAATAATGTGTCTTTCAATATTAAAAGTTGTTCAGATTTCAGCAAATAGTCTAAAGCTTCCAAATTCACATTTTCCCATTTTATATAATGTTCAGAGGGTGCCTCATTTGTGACTGAAAGCACAAGATTTTGACTAGTCTTAACCTTTTTACGGAAAGAGAACCTTCCAGGGAAAGGGAACCTGGAGTGTAATTGGCTGATGGTCACAAGCTGGATAAGAGTCTACTTTGACAAATAAAAGCAGTTATCAGCTCCAGTAGCTCTCGTGTAACTGTTGTAAAATCCAACTAACTAGCTCTCAAATGATTAATATTCTCCCTTCTGGTCCTCTCTACCATTTTAGAGAACCAGGCCAACCTGAAAAATGTATGGATAAATAATTTCACTTGAACATTAATTCTATGGCCCTTAGATTATCTGTCTTAGATTGTCTGTATCTCATCAGTATAGGATCTTGCAGTAGAAAATAAATAGTTTGTGCCAATGCATTCCAGTTAGGGCCTATCCAAACATTAGAATCACCCACTAGAATAAAATAGCCCTCAGGATATTTAATCTCCAATGAAAATGAGTATTCTTCTAAATATTAGGAATATTATTCAGTATAATAATGGAATTATGCAGAATAATACTAGAATTTTGATGTGGAATATAAACATTAATCATAACAAAAGAGATTGTATCCAACTTGAGAAAAACTCCCATAGCCCAAGAGTCTAAAGTATCTAACAAATAGGATTCAGCTCTCAATGAAGTAGCCATGTGTTGTGTGAGAGCACCTCCTGGACGACCCTTATAGTTACTGCTATTTGGTGGAATTGAGTATAGTCAGCCCTCCACATTTGTGGGTTTTTCACTTTTACGGATTTGGTCATTCATAGATTATTTGCTGTCACCTCTGCTGCCTCCCTATGCCATTTTTAAAATGGACTGCAAGCTTTGTGTGACTGAGAAACTGCAAATGAGGCTTATAAGTGCCTATTAAAAATGGTGTTGGGCAGCAGTGTAGGTGGAAATAAGCCCCACCAGCCACCCACTTCTGTCTTGTGAAGGAACCCTGATGTCTCAAAGGAATCCATGGTGGGTTGAATATGATGATCATACTTTTTTTTGTGTTAAATATAGTTTGGAAGGCCTTAGAGTTATTCCTGATTTTTCCACTTTCATGGGAGTCCTGTGCCCCTCACCCTAGAGATGACTGTATATCCTTTAGTCATTAAGCCAGACATCATTAGCAGACATATTTCCTGGAAGCAAATAATATCAAACTGTTTTAGATACTTTTGAAAGGAAGTATCCAGACAGAAATATTCCAGGATACACATTGGAAAGACTCTTTATTGGTCACTTTTTGTCACTGGTCATTGTATAATGAGATATGTTTTTCACTTCATTTGTGCCTTGCCTTTAGTAGCTCAAAATGAAATTTTGACAAGTGAGAAGATGAGAGGATCTGAGAATCCTTTTGATAAATATGCAAATAGGACAAAGCGGACTTGTTAAAAATGAGGCGGTACATGGAGCAGTGACAGATGATGCTATAATCCATCAGAATAACAACAAGGGTGCAGAAGGAGCAGGTCAGGCTATTCCTATGGTGAAGGTAATTAGCAAGAACTAATTTTATGTAGTACTAAGTTACAGTTGTTGCTATGTACAACCATTTCCTGGGTTAATTTTGTCTCAGAAAGAACTTGAGACCAAGGACCCTGCTTGTTTGTTTCAGAGCTCTGAGTTGGTGTTGGCTGAGATAACTGTGACAAAGGAGCAGGTTATCTTATCAGTGTGGGATGTGATACCATCACAATGATTTGTTTTGATCGTAGTTTGCTTAGAATTTTTCTGCTCAGAGGTGTTACTTAAGAGTGCAAAATTGTTTACCAATCTCCATTTTCTTACGTTGTGAAACCTTTTAGCCTTTTTAAGTTTAATTTTTTTTTGTCTTCTTGACAGTACTGCCCCTCCTCTTCTTAACTGTTCCCATGCATCATACAGTGGGCCCTGCATTTATAAGGGTTCATAACCAAATCTTTATCACCAAACCTTGAACAAGCTTCTTTAAATAGTTCAAGTTTGAAAGGACTTGAAGGCACATAACAAGAAGTTAAACATTTATTATATTTGGAAAGAAGGATTTTATGTGTTCAATGGCTTTCATTGTTAAAAATAACAATCATTTAGCAGTTACTATATCGTTCTGTCAGGAAGGATCATCCTTATTTATATTGTTGTCACTGTGAGCTAGATCTAAATGTGATTTCAGCAGCTCATTAAATTGGATATCCCGTTCTGGTGGCAGTACTCCTGTCAGCTGTAAATCAAAGGACTGTATTAACTCTTGAGAGCCCATGTTATCAGCAAGCACCAACTCTGTTGCAAGATTAATAGAAGATGTAACTTTTTAAACTTCGTTAAAATTATAGGAATTTCTTTTAAGATCCATTGACCAATGCAGTATAAAATCTGGGGGCTGAGCAACCATATCTACAATCGACTTCCTTTCCCATGATGAAAGGAACTGCCATTGTTGTTGTTATTTATTGGTTTTCTGACTTCTTCTGACCTCAAGCTGCAATGCTGCATTGTGAATCCCTTGAGGAGCTTGCAGAATGGCCCTCAGAAATTTTGACTGAACTATTTCCAGTCGAGTAAAAGAAGCAGAGGGACCTAGCTGCGCACCATAAAGAAGTTGATTAAGGGGTTTAGCTTGAAGCAATCTCAGAGCAGTTGGCACATAATGCCCTCCTTTAGTATAAAAATACCTTAAGATTGCAGAGGTAGATCTTTGTGCTGCTTGTGCAACATATTCTGCATGCACCTTACGATTTCCATTTGATTGGAAAACAACCCAAAGATACTCAAATATCCTTGTTTGTTCTATCCTGTGTTCACTTATTAGCCAATTATACAACTTTGGGATTTTAGCAAACACCACAACTTTGGTTTTCTTGTAGTTTATTTGAAGGCCTTTGTCATTACAATAACGTGCTAAGGCATGCAATGCTCTCTGTAGACCGATGAGTGTCTGTGACAATATCACTGCATCATCAGAGTATAATAGCACTGAAAGATGTCTACCTGCTAATTTTGGGGGATGAAAATCTGACTGATGCAGAGCAGCAACTATTGAGTTGATATAAAAATAAAATAATAATGGGGCTAATATACACCCTTGCTTTACTCCGTTATATTTTGGAACTTTGTCAGACAGATGACCTTCTAAATTACACCTTATTTTCAAAACTGTATTTTCATACTGCATGTAAATAAGCAGTAGCAGACATCGATCTATAGAAGAAATCTCTAACTTGTACCATAATTTATCCCTGGGGATGGAATTGAAGGCTGATTTGAGATCAATAAAAACTTCAAACAGAGACCCCTTTGATTTTATTAGAGTATTTTTCCACCAAATGCTGTAGGATTAAAAGCTGATCCAGAGTGGACCTTCCTGATCTAAAGCCCCCTTGTTAATCAGCCAAAACCTTTCTAAAGTCCATCCAGAGTTGTAATTTCCAATATAGATGTCTAGCATAGACTTTGCTAATTATAGAGAGCAAACTAATTGGATGGTAGTTTGTTGGATGATCCTTCTTCCCTTTCTTAAAGATTGGAATAATAATAGTTGTACCCCACTCAGATGGCATGTGGGCATTCTAATTAATATATGTAAAAAGATTTGCCAAGATTGGAGCCCACCAATCTATGGCCATTTCCACACTAGCCTGTTACAATACTATTATTCCACATTCAACATCCTATGGAATCCTGGGGTTTGTAGTTTAGGGAGGGGCCTTTGAGGCTCCTCCCTAAACTGTGAACCCCAGGATTCTATAGGATGTTGAAAGTGGAATAATAGCACTATAACAAGCTAGTGCGGAAATAGGCTATATTGTGTTTAATTAGCTCTGGAGGATACCATCTCAGCCTGAAGCCTTACCTGGTTTATGTCAGTTTACTAGATCAATTATTTCAGCAGTTGTTACCAGTTGCCATTCTGGCAGACTCCTAGTGATATGTTTCACTTGAAAAGTACAGGATTCTTTGATGAAATTGATTCATGAAAGTAAGTTTCCCACACTCCAGAAGGGATAGGGCAATCGGCCTCTGTAACATAAACTTTGGTTGCTGTTGATATAAGATACCAAAAGGTTTTTATATCCTTCACCTTAACTGCGTTAATAAGCTGATCCCACAATGCTTGCTATGCATTCCCTTTTTCTTTAATCAGTTTCTTGTACCCTTTTTAAGTTGCAATAACTCCTCTGCCCTCACTTCTACTGAATTCTCCTTATACTGCTTAAATTTAAGAATATGCATTTTCTTAGCATCTCTGCATTCTTGGTCAAACCAATCCTTTGAACTAAACTTCCTCGTGTAGATTTTGTAGAGATTTTTTTTTTACTGTATATGTGTTGACTAATTTGTTAATCAGAGCTTCACATTGCTCAGTAATCCCACTATTTGGGTCTATTGCAAAACAAGTAAATTGAATCTCAGAGTGTTGGTTTGTATTAAGAAGCTCTGTGAAAAACCCAGCAGTCTTTTGTGACCATTTAATCCTAATATTAGTAACTGTCAACCCAGGGTTTGGGTTAAAAATAACCTGTATTTGAACTTCAGGAATCTTCAAGTATAAATTTAGGGGCAAATGGTCATTATCCAATAAATAGGATGCAATAAATTGTGACAATTTTATAGTCAATAGTATTCATTCGAGTTCCACACCAAAATGTAACCTTACCTCAAATGTCCCAGTAATATTCCCATTTAGAATGCATAAATTTAATCTCTGTACCATCTGTAGCAAATTGAGACCTGCATAGTTGCTAACAGTATCCTTTGAGCAACACATATTTGCTAAAGTGTGTGTGTGTTGTCTTTCTGGTGAACAAATATGGTGGGCAGCATAAAGAGCAGTGTCATTTACACCCCGTCTAGCATTAAAGTCACCCCCAATAACGATCTGAGAAATAGAAAAAGCTGATATGAACTCTTCAATATAAGTTTCAGGACTTTGCCAGATTGACTTAATTTGTACATGCAGTTGTTGGGGTGGTAAATAAACATTTTTTAAACATCATTGAACGTTTGTTAAACTTCACCAGCACTGCTCTTGCATATTTATCATAAGTAGGGAGCTTGCTCAATGACATGGAGAGCTTGATAGAAATAAGACCAAGTAGCCCACCCTTCGATCTGCCTTTCCTTATACTGGGAGTGGCATGTAACTGATGAAAAATACAGCTATTGAAATCAATTGCTTCTGAAGCCCATGTTCTTGCAACATTAAAATATCAAATTGTGAAAGGTACTCCATAAGAGAAGGATCTCCACATTTGGCATTCCATCCTGCAATATTCCATGATAATACAGGGTAATTATTGTAAGTCAATCTGTTGATTTCAAATATCAGATAACCTCCTGTATATCCTCCACTGTATTCTGCCTATTAGGTGTGCTAATGGGAGTCATAAAAGGATTTTGAGTGGGGATGGTAGAAATTACATTACTTTGAGATAAAAAAGGTTGAAATGTCTTCTTTGGGAGTGAATGATGACATGCCAGAGTCTGTTCATGAATCAATCTCATCAGAAACTTAGGCCCTTTCCTCAGCTTACCTTCTTCTGGCGCTGGGGTGTGGGATTGCACGAGTAGCCTCCGGTGAGA
Source organism: Ctenosaura bakeri (assembly GCA_948474755.1). Lineage (NCBI taxonomy): Eukaryota > Metazoa > Chordata > Lepidosauria > Squamata > Iguanidae > Ctenosaura > Ctenosaura bakeri. Next base: position 287,604 of record CAOLHI010000955.1, read on the forward strand.
GGCTCTCATGTCCGGGGTCCTTCAGCTCCGCACGAGCTGCCTGCTCGCGTGAGAGCCCCGCCTCTTCTTTCCACAGCACAGCCTGGGAGTTTACCAGGCTGCACTGGGGCAGGAAGCATGGCTGGCGTGGCTCCGGAGGCTTTGTACACCAGGCAAGTGCGTGCAGGGCCCAGGAGCAATGCACGATTGCACACCATTTTTGGCTAGAAGCTGGCCCCTGGAACATCGCATGATTGTGAGTGTGTCCTGCAGATCATTCCTCACAATAGCGTGACGCTCCAGGCCCTCTTTTGCATGGAAAATACCATGTCAAAAGGACCTTAGATGCAGGTTGTGTTATTGGCAAAAGTTCTTGTGTGCAACAGCTTCCACAGCCCTCCATATCTTCTGTCTGCAAACAGATTAGGTTCCTTTGATGATAGTCCATCGACTTCTCTGAGACTCCTGCTGAACAAACATTTTTATTAACTGCTAAGGTTTGGCTGGAGGGATTTTTCTTGGCCCGAGTAGGAATATTATCCTTCATAAGATATCCTCTCAGTGGTTCGGTCTGATCATGTAAATGGGCCAAGCTCAGCTTAATTTCTTCTCCTTTGGAGCTGAATTCAACCAAGGGGCATAATCGCTCCTACTGTTATTCTGGGTATCTCCAAGTTCTATAATCTGCTGTGGCAATAAGTTCTTTACTTGTGCCTCTGCTGTCATCTCACCTCTTCTTCCATGGCTTGCTTTTGGATTATCACCATTAACTCCTTGAGGAGTATTTCTGGGAGTCTGTGCTACCAATTTCCTTTGAAGCAAAGTTTGAAGAGTTGAATATAAAAACACTCTTAAATGGGTAATTCAAAATTTAGCCAAGAAGGTTTTCATTTTAAATAGCATAAGTGGAATCACAGCATGCTCAAAGGTAAGATGTACTCTTTTTTTTAATTAATCATTTTATTCAAAGTCAAGTATAAAACAAACAATTGTAAATGTAAGATTACATGAATTATTTTTGATCTTCCACACTGATCTAGATTTCATTTTCATTATCTCTTTACATGTTTATACTATTGTACCACAATTTACTGCGAATATTACATGTTGGTTCTTGCATTTCTATTTCCACATTCCAGCTTCATGATATATATCCAGTAGCTCCCTCATTAATTATCTAAATCATGAATTACTCATTTCCATTTGACAGTACCCAGCAATTATCCATTACAATTTGCCATTCTTTTTGAATCTCATCGTCTGATTTCCCTTTTAATCTCTGAGAGACCATATCAGCATTTCTAAGTGTTCCCCATCATTGTTCTATTGTGGGTATTTGCTGAGTTTTCCACAACTTTGCATACTCAATACAAGCTGTTGTTATCATATACAATATTATTCTCCAGTACTTCTTTATACCAGTACCTTCTAATACATCTGTCATATTTAATAAGTACAATTCCGGTATCTTTGCGTACTGAACTTTCATTAAAGCACTAATTTTGTTATGTATTTCACTTCAATATTTTTTAGCCTTAGGACATGTCTACCACATATGATATATCATACCAACCTCCTTCTGACATTTCCAACAAAGTCCAGTACCTGTATTATAAATCTTTTTTAATTTGTCTGGTGTCATGTACCATCTATGGAACAGCTTATAATAGTTCTCTTTCAGATTCTGGGCTGCTGTAAATTTCTGTGTTTTTTCCCAACTCTGTTCCCAGGATTCTAATTGAACTGAATGTCCAATATTCTAAGCTCATGAGATCACTGCTGCCTTAACTGTTTCTTCTTGCCTCTCCTGCTGTAATATTTCTTGATAAATATAAGCTAGTAGATGAGGCGGATTCTCAAACAACCATTTAATTACTCCAGTTTTCTCTTTTGTTTCAATTCCATATGTTTTTAAGTCCATCTGAAATCTTTCAGTTAGCTGTCTGTAAGGGAACCAACTTAGTATTATTCCTTCTTGTTCCAGTTTTTCTCTTGTTTTGATTTTCAGATTATTGGAAGTTGACATCTCTATTATGTCATCATATCGCAGCCATTTATCTGTTTCAGTCCATCTTCCAAAAAAGCTTCATGAGGGGACACCCAAGTGGAGAGCTGCCATATGTTTTTAGATTTGTATTCATACCAAATTTTCAAAAGTGATTTTCTAATATAGTGATGTGTAAAATCTTTATCTATTTTTGCTTTATCACAGAACATATAGGCATGCCACCCCATCCTCAGGTCTACACCCTCCAGTGTCAGCATTCTCATATCTTGTAGGTCCACCCAATCTTTTATCCATTTAAAAGCCGCTGCTTTATAATATATTTGAAAGTCAGGTAGTCGCATTCCACTGTCCAGATACCTAGATACTTTATCTTTTGTCCTCTATTGAATCCTGTTATTAGTGCTAATTCCTTCTCTTCTCTCTCAGTCAGGTTTTTGGTTAAAAGGACTGTTTTTTCCTTGTTAACTTTGAATCCAGAGAATTCTCCATATTCTTGAACTATTCTATTCAGATCTTTAATACTACTCCCTGGATCATCCAAAAATAAAACCAAATCATCGGCGAAGGCTTTAAGCTTATATTGATATTTCTTAATTTGAACTCCTTTTATGCCTTTGTCTTCTCTTATAGCATTGTTGAGTATTTCCATTGTCATAATAAACAACAAGGGAGACAGAGGACACCCTTGTCTTGTCCCTCTATGCAATTCTATCAATTGTGTTCTTTCACAATTTATAACCAATCGAGCTTGCTGTTGACTATAGATTGCTTCAATCCACGAAACAAAATTTTCTCCAGCTTGCATCTGTTTAACCGCTATCTTCATGAATGGCCAACGGATCATATCAAAAGCTTTCTCCACATCAACAAATATCATAGCCATTTTCCTTTCATTATGCTTTTCATAATATTCAATTATATTTAAGACCATTCTGATATTGTTCCTCAAAAGTCTTTTAGGTAAAAAGCCATTCTGGTCTTCATCAATAACCTCTGACAGCACTTTTTAAAGTCTTGCTGCTAGGATTGAAGCGAAAATCTTATAGTCGATATTCAAAAGTGATATTGGTCTATAATTCTTTACATCAGTTAAATCTCTTCCTTCTTTTGGAATCAGCACCACATTTGCTTCTTTCCTGGTATCTGGTATTCCTTCCTTTATTATTTCATTTATTGTACTTTGCAAAGGTATTGAAATCTCGTGTTCCAGAATCTTATAATATTTTGCTGTAAAACTGTCTGGTCCTGGAGCTTTATCAATTTCTGATAGCCTCAACTTCTTCCATCATAGAAATAGATTTGTTCAAAATCAGTCTTTGATCTTCATTAAATCTCATTTTGTTCATTTTCTCCAAGTACTCTTCCAATTCTTGTTGTTTTTTCGCCTTTGGGATCTTACTCATCAGTTTCACATAGTAATTATAAAATGCTTATTTTATTCTCTCTTGTTTTGTAATACTTTCTTCTCCTATTCTAATCTCAGATATGATATTTCTGGCCCTTCTTTTACGCAACAGAGCAGGCAAGAACTTTGAAGGTTTATTGGCTTGTTCAAAAAAATTATATTTCATTCTCCGTATCTGTTGCTCTATTTTCTCTAAATTAAGTTGGTTTAATTCAGCTTGATATGCCTTCATCTGCATTCTAATCTTTTTTCCGATCGGTTTTGTCTCACCTGTTTCTCTATTTCTTTCATCTTTCCCAATATTCACTGTTCTGTATTTCTAGATGTAAAAAAGGAAAAAGAAAAAAAGAGATGTACTCTTTTTTGACCACTGTTATCAAGCAACCAATAAGTTCGGTTTAGGTCAAGTTTCCTAGGTTCTATGTTTAACAGCTGGCTTAGGGAGGTCATTACTGCTCAATTCCATCTCATTCTGTTAATAACAATTGGGGCAATTTCCAATATAACCTGTGTAGGAAGAGGAGCTAGACTTCTTCAAATATACAGATGTTTGGTATTGCATTATATTCCGCAACTTACTGTTGCCCCCTGGGCCTGCTTAGAGTCTTCTCTTTTTTCCCTGCCATCATGTAAACTGGCCTTGGAATGGGTGAGAGTCTTTATAAGTTTTCCCAGCTCACATTCTACCACATTCGTTTTATTGCAAACCTTTTGTAGGCTATCAAGTATTGCTATCACCATTTGAGCAGTTAAAAAGCACTGTTCAGCTAAAAAGTCAGGGTTAGAATTAGGATTAGGGTCCTTTGAAGAATTCACAGTGTCTTCCAAAATACTAGGTGTAGAAATAGCTGACAAATCAGCTGAGTTAACACAGGAATGTCATTACTCAGTGCAACAAATTGATTATTTAAAGTAATAGCAGTCGAGGTAGGCAGATTACTCACAGGGCAAATTGTTGTTAGAAGTCCATTGATCTTCAGTTGTTTCACTGCTTTAGCCAGAGATTGGCTTGAACTAACTCTCTGTCATTTGTTTCCCATTTAATAAATGAATTAGATTATCATTCCAATCTCAAAAAATCCAACTGTTCAGCCGTATGGACAGAGAAGCAAGCAGGAAAGCTTGGATATCTTTGGTCAGATATGAGCTAAACAGCAAGTTACTCCTGAGTCTCTGTTGTTATCTCTCTTTTGGCAAAACTCCCAGTAATTACTAAGAAGTTACAAAGGATCCATCTCTCAGCCAAGGTCAGAGCCAGCCTTGTAGCAATTAGCTGTCTGGACCACAAAAAAATCATACCCAATTAGAATTTTAAACTAAAATTCTAAACTAGCAACAAATTAAGCTAGAAGAAGATAAATACAACTTCTAGTAACAAATTAAGCTAGAAGGAGATAAGTACAACTCAAAACTACAGAGACTCAGGCAATGCTGCCGCTACCTCTGATACCCTGCTACTACCCCTAATTACTAGCAGTCGTAGATGAAATATGCTGAAATTGTACTGGTTGACCAGTACACCTGCAGTTCCGTAGCAAAGCTTTCAGAGGTTCACCATTTTCTCTCCTATCAGATAATTAATGGCTGTAGAATGTAGGATGTAAATTTTTCTTAAATATTATCTTTCCTTCTGCATCAAAGCCTCCTTCTTTGGAGCAGTTCATAAAACTTCCAGTTTTCTTCCAGTTCTCAAATCTCTCCCACTTCTTATTGTTATTGTCAGTAATCTTTAAAGTCCTTTATTTCTTTGGTAGAAGCAAACCAGTGATAAAACTTTAAAATGAACTTCAGTTGTTGCTCCATCTCAGAGAAACCAATAACTATTTCAAATTCAGCCAGAGAGCTCCAGCCCATCATACAGTTAATTGTCCCAAACTCTTTTTCTGAGTAAATTAAACCATATATGTATGTACGTATGTATGTACAATATATGTATGTATGTATGTATACACACCCTGAGTGCCAGTCTTTCTTTTTCAGTGGTCGTCTTCATTAGCTGTTTCCAGTTTTTGTTGTTTCTGCCACTGACTTAACATGTTCCACCCACTAATCTGCCAGATACCACTCTGTAATTCCCCAACTCCACCTTCTGTTACGACAAGAGTTTTAGCAACCATTCCAATGAAGGAGACCTGAAGAGCAAATTACCCCAAAGTTACTGTGATAATGTGGTTTCCCATTATCCAGGCTTCAGTGCTGGGGGGGGATAGTTCTCCCTTCAGGCATATAAAGGTTTAGTGAACTGTTAGGATTAAATTACATTTTATTGGGGTTAGCATCATAGATTACAAGAGATAGTTGACCAATCAGGAAGAGAAAGGTGAGAATCTTTGAGATGCTTCGATGGAGAAGTTATAAAATCCTTGAGAGGCCATGAGGCAGAGAGAGAGAACAAAGGAAACATCCAAAACATCAACAAGGGGGCAAAGATGCCGGCAGAGACAGGCATAGGCTGTATCCTGACCCTACCCTGCATACCATCTCAGAAAATGACCAACTGCTGTTAGTAGCTTAGAATGTTATCTAGTTGGCTGTGTTAGGTCTTTTTGTTACTTTGGAAGTTTGACTGATCTTGAGAATCTATCTGTTCTTATAACTACTTGTAACTATTAAGTGTACCTGAAAGTGGGGAAGTCTTTTCATGAGTATCATTTTCTTGTTTACCTTGCATGCCTTAAAATAAATGCTTTCTGTAACACCTTTGTTTCCTCTCCATTCCCATGTGTCCCTCGGTAACACGCGTACCTAGGATTCCTCCCACCCAGAAAGGGGGAGGTGAAGGAAGGGAAAGGATTTTAAGCATAAAGGTTATTCATCCCCAGGCAGCGTCCCACTGCGTTGCTGTAAAATAGGGTTGAGCAGTGGGTGGTGGCAGCTCAGAATTAAGAGAATTTGGGGGAAATTCCTAGTTCCTAATCAAGGCAGCATTGGTGGGAAGGCCCCCTTATTTCCCCCAATCTCCACGGCTGCCTTCTACAACAGTTCTTTGTCTTTCTGCATAGTAGGAAGAGGTCTGTCATCCATCACCTCCTTTATACCTCCCCTTTTCCCCAAACTGGAATTCCTAGTGGCTTACAAAGTAGAACGAATTACAAGTAGAGGTCAGTTTTGAAGAAGCCCTCCTGTTTTCATGCCCACTTTCTGGATATTCTCTGGTTGCATTTAGTTATTGCGCAGCATCCTGCTCCTGCAAGTGATACTCAACTTTTTTCACTATCTCTTTTGGATGGCACAGTCATAAGCACAAGGTTACATTGGGCATTCTTCTAATAAGACTTCATTGACATTTTAACTCCTGCTTTCATGTTTTACAGTTTGTATATTTGATTTCAATTGGTTGTTTTATGGTAAGTCATTCTGGTACAGAAGATGGAATATAAATAATTGGATTTTTTTTTTTTAAATGGAGACTTTAGTCTCACAGTGGAAAAGTGGACAACTTTGAGTCCTTTCCTCCCTCAGTAAACTGTCTCTGCTTTCAACACTTCACAAATTTTACCACCTCCCTCATGTTTTTAATGAGTGCACAGGCTATGGTGAGCTCTCCTCCTCCTCCAGTCCAAAATAAATAACATCATAAAGGAGGTTTCATTTTGTAGTATTGTAGGCTTCTTCACTGTCAAGCTTATCATTTGCCAAGCTATTATGTGACAGAAGGCGATGTATACCTCTGTAATGATAGAGAACCAGAGTAATGTGTTTGTAATGATCTTCTGATCAACGGGTGGTTTTGTATGTGTTTGAAGTCCTAAATGTGTGGGCCCACCATGGCCGACAGGAAGTGACCCACAATATTAGCATGAATGAAAAAAAAGGGAGAAAAACAAGGAAGTTTCTGAGTAAAAACAATCGTATCCACCTCTACTAAGTAGAAGTTCTAATGACTGTAATTTGTGCCACTCCATAAGTAACATAGCATCCCAGGCCTAGCAACAAAGGGTAGGACTGTTGGCTGAGGATATTGTTGTCAGTGTTAAAGTTAACAACTGGCTACAACAGAGAAGGAAACAAAGGAGAAATCTTTCTAGAATTTTGGGAGGGAGGGTCAATGAATTACTTCAAGAAATGTTTTGTTGTTTGAAAAAATATCTTGAATATATATTAGCTCATATATCTAGCAGACTCATGGAAAGAGAATGCCATTTGGTTGCCTAAACTGTACTCACAAATAAGTTTACAGAGCTGGTTTGGAAAAATAAATATGACGGTGTTGCTACAGTAATAGAAATGTTATGTTGCATGTCTATTTCAGAGGAAAGTAATGGCAAAAACCACTTCTGAGTATTCCTTGCCTAAGAAAACCATATGAAATTCATAGGGTCAATATAAGTTGACAGGTGACTTGATGGCACGTGCACATGCGTACACACACACACACTATGTTGCTGCAGAAGTCACCAGCAAGGACAAATGGTTGCAGTCCAGTGCAACGACTGCTCACAGCAGATTTGAGTTTAATTATTTATATGTAATAAAACTGCTAAATTTGTTAAGTGGTAGCATAGTTAAGTTGCCCTGCATAATTATGTTTTGTATGTGTCCTTTAGCTGTTTTAATCAAATTTTGTAAATTTAGTACAGTATTTGTTTTCTTGTTATAATTTTCAAAAATGCCACCAAGGAAGGGATTCTAACTTCTGACTCAGTAAAATATTCTGAGTGCTTTGAGTTTGGTTTTTTAAAAATTTTTTTCTTTGGTCATCTTCATGCTCTGTCTGTTTCATTGTGACCTGAAATAAAAGGAAGGTTTACCTTCTAAATTCATAAATATGTTGCAGATTAGAGCAAAGAAACAGGAAGATGAAAAAACATTTACTAGAAAAAAAATTAAACAATCTCTCCAATAGAACATTGATTCTCTAAAATGTGGGGTCATTTGAGAATATTCTCAACAAATAAAATTGCAAAAGATTAGGCTAAACTGGAGGACTTTTTCTGAACATGTATCCCTTTTTGCCCTCTTATGCGAACAGTAACCTAAAAGGAGATTATATGAATCTAAGGTCATTTATTGTCTAAATAGAGACATATATTAGTTATTTTCAAGTTGCATTTTATTTTCCATTCAAATTGTGAACTCAGCTGAGTAGTGCCAAAAGGTTTGTAGTCAAAATGGGGCAACTGAAAAATACAGTCAACCCTCCACATTTATAGGTTTCACTTTTTCGGATTTGATTATTCATGGATGATTTGCTGTCACCTCTGCTGCCCTCCTAGGCCATTTTTAATAGGGACTGCAAACCTCACAGAAACTGCGAACGAGGCTTGTAAGTCCCTATTAAAAATGGTGTGGGACGGCAGTGGAGGTGGCAGTAACCCCCAGCAGCCCCCCACTTCTGCCTTGTGAAGGAACCCTGATGCCTCAGAGGAACCCAAGGTGGGTTGAATAGGGTGATCATACCTTTTTTGTGTGTGTTAAATATGGTTTGGGAGGACCTAGAATTATTCACGGTTTTCCCACTTTCACGGGGTCCTGTGTCCTTAACCATAGTAAATGTGGAGGGATGACTATAAGTGGAATGCTCATCTGGAATCATGAATTATTTAGGCAAAAAATTAGGCACTCACACCTCTGAAAAAAGAGAACAATAATGAGAAATGAAGCCCCAGAATGAGAAATGTCTGACTAGTATTAAACAGCAACGGAGAAGAATGGAATAGTCCTGCTCAGGGTTTCTGGTTGGAACCATGAGCAGGAATCCCACTTCATAAGACCTTTTAGGATATAACAGAAAGAGAGTTAAACCATTCAAGGAAATAAAGAGATAAAAACTTAGTTTACTTTATTTCCCCTCTTTGGGCTTGTGCTTACTACCTTCATTAAACTGTTGTTTGATGCAGACTATCCTGCTATTTATTCGCTGTACTGAGATACTGTAACCTAGATCGATACATACACACCCACACACTTTTCTTACATTTCATAGTAGTCTTTTGGGAGACCTTTATGATATAATGTGAAAGATGAAACTTTAATGTACATATGGAACAGGGGAAAAATAGGTGTGCAAGACTGCATGTTGTTAACCTCTTGCAGTGGGAATGAAAGACCCTTAAGGAAATTATAGGAAGATGGAAAACTGCCTTTTACTGAGTCAGATTCTAGGCCCCTTGTGAATAGCAGTGATGTTTCAGGGTTTCAGGTGGGAATCCTTCTGAGCCATGTTTGTAAACCTTGAGATCACATGGTTGTCCTAGTACTAAGCAGGCCTGACCTGCTTCTGAAATCTGATGTGATCCTGTGTGGTATGATGGCCCACAATGGCAATGATGACTAATACCATAACAAGTGCAATTGTTCCAGCCTGAGCCACCTGTCCATTTCCACCTTATTGTTGTGGGAGGCACCTGCATGGAGCTGGTGTGCTAGAAATGGTTGTAAAAAGGCCATTAGTACTAAAAAAGTCAATGCCTGAAGCAGTCGTTAACATGGATCACTGATCAGTACAACAGGACTCCTCAATGGTCCACAGGAAGCTATGTCTTCTGTTTAAGAGAATTTTACTGGCCATATTACCTGTACTCACTAAGTCAAAAGCATGAACAGCATTCTGCACCTAGAGAAAGTGGAAAAGTGAATGAGGGTAGAATGAAGGAGGTTTGCGGGTCTGGAAACTAGAGACGTAGATCAGTATTATGTGAAAGAAATTACATATACATACGTATGCGAATGCTTAGCCTCATGAACTTTTTGTCCCATAGGCACAGACTGCCAACTTGGTGCTGGAAGATGGAACCAAGATGAAGGGCTATTCATTTGGTCATCCGTCCTCTACAGCTGGGGAAGTTGTATTCAATACTGGCCTTGCTGGGTAAGAATAAAAATAGTCTCATTGTCATATATATAGAAATAGGCCCTCATATGGCAGTGATGATAAATTACTGCCTACTTTTCTTTCACTAAATGGCTTGCCAAATCAATTTGAACATTTTTAATCTTTGCCTTCTTTATGATTTCATTCTTCAGTTCAAACTGTTGACAAATTTCCCCCTTCCCTAGTCCTATTTTGGATAATTTTTGCCAAGATCGGGGCACCATAAATTATGTCAAGACTTAGTAGCCAAAATTATTCTTACTAGCCAGCGGGAATGTAGTAAATTCCTCTGAAAACATACAAGATGCCTTTCTTTTCTCCCCAGCAAGTGGGAGCTAGTTTCTCCATTAAGAGGAAGGACTAATAGCAAAGCTTGCATTGTACCCTAAGTCCTCTCTAGACACCTTTCTGAAAATTAAAAATAACCTATCCCTTCCATAGAAAGCTCAGCATAGTCCAAGAGGCATCCACTTTCAAAAGTCTTTCCATCAATCCACTACAGATTTTTCTTCTTTCCTTGCAGAAGCTCCATTTTACAAATCAGAGATGGTGTGCAAAACTTTTCTTTTCTTTTCTCCCCCCCCACCTCTTCTTCCTGGTATGAAAACAGGGAGTGAGTGAATGGCAAAGAAGTGAGGGGAAAGTAAGAGAAAGCTTCAGAGGCAAAGACCTGGAGAAAATAGAGGAGAGAGCTCAGATGGCCTTCTGCTGCAGATCTATATTCTTGTATGGCATTTCTGGGTTTCATACTGGAAATCTAGGCTGATCAGTTTCAAGAAGCCACTGTTTTTTGGAATAGGATGCAAGAGCATTCAAGTGCCAAATATTAGATTCAGCTATGAAACTCTTTGAATGACATAGGGCCTAACCAACCTGACAGGGTCATTGTGATGATTAGATGGACAGTATGAAAGGTCCATCACAGGTCTGATTAGGATAAAAATATAAAGAAACACAGAAAATTGCCAGTATTACCTAAATGACTAAACTGTGGTTGTGGTGAAAAATCCATGGATGTTCACACACACAAAGTGTCTGTACAGGGCTGAGAAAAGGCTGTAGGTATAGTTTTTAAGCTTTTTGCTTGAACTTCAAAGATATGTGTGAAGGGGAGAATTTGTCTTGAGATATTACTTGCAGAACTTCTGTTCCTTATTTGTTCTCTTTCTGATGAAAATTTCATCCTGCCATATTTAAACAAACACTCTAGGTGTACTAGCTAACTACACATTTTAACACAAATTATTATCTGGCCTAAACAGTTGTCTTTTTCTTTGTTCTACTGTTTATTTACATGACGTAGTTTAGGAGTTGCAGAGTGCCTTAAGGAAGTCGTTATCTCTTACTGTAATTGTAAAGTGCTTTTAACCCACCAGCTGTCATAATCAACATAAAATTGCTCATATTCTATTGTGATTAGATAAATAAAAGTGTTTCTGAGGCCATGTAGGTCAGGCCAAGTATGGAATGGAAAGAGAGATAAAGGAGATTTTTTTTTTCACATTACACAATTATAGCACTCTGACCTTACCTTAACTGCCATGGCTGCAACCTGTGGAATCCGCCTGGGATTGACAGGTTGGGAAGGGGCCTTTAGATCTCTCAGCCAGGGAATTCTGCTCTGGTGCCTCTGGCCAGAATACCAATCCCAGGATTCCACAGCCTGGCAGTTGTAGTGGGATCACAGCACTATAACTATATAAGTGTGAAAAGACCCAAAGTGGATATTGCAGTTGTTCTTGTTGTGTGCCTTCAAGTCATTTCAATTTCCTACTTATGGCAACCCTAAGGTGAACGTATCATGGGATTTTCTGGGGGCTGAGAGTGTGTGATGTGCCCAAGGTCTCCAAGTTGGTTTCCATGGTTAAGTGATGAATTGAATCTTGTTCTCCAGGGGTGTAGTCCAATACTCAACCACTACACTAAGCTGAATATAAGAGAAGTAAAATCAGAATGAAGGAAGCAAGTATATATTCCTTGAGAGAGAACATAGATTTGGATTTTGCCAAGAGCTCTAGCCTCTAAACGTGTATTTTCCTGGCCAACTGTTTTTTATTACTTTTTAATACTTACTGTAGGCCCTCCACATCTGTGAGGGATAGGAACACAGATCCCTCACGAATGTCAAGTAATCGCGAATAGGGCACCCTCCCTACCGGCTTCTGCCCAGCTGGTGCACACACCTAGGTGGGGGGCAGCGGAAGCAGGGAACAGGCAATCGCTTTCCCTGCACCTTCCTGCCACCTGCATGAGGCATGCCCACACTGGTGGTGGCAGAAGAGGTGCAGGGAACTGGCAATCGCCTTCCCTGGACCTTCCTGCTGCCAATGTGGGGCATGCCTGCACTGGAGGCAGGGAGAATGAGATAAGCAAGTGGGGTGGGAATGGGGTGGGAGGGGGAGAATGGGGGACAAGTGGGCACCCCATGAATAATCAAATTAGTGAAAGTGAAATCCATGAATGTACAGAGAGAGCTGTAGTTTTATTTTTGAATTATAAAAGTGTGGGTAATAGATAATGGGACTTTTCACACTGTATAATTATAGTGCTTTATTCTACCTTAATGACATGGCTACATCCAATGGAATGCTGGGATCTATGGTTTGGTGGAACACTAGAAATAGCTCTCTGGCTGAGAATTCTAAATGTTCTCCTGATCTGTAGATCCTAGGATCCACAGATGATGAGATAACAGGTAAAGTGGAATCATAGCACTATAATTGTGTAGTGTGAAAGGGCCTAATATTATTCCTGTTTATAGAAATTCTTGTGTAGTAGAAACACCTGAGATATTGTTTAGGGGGAAGAGGAGAAGATAACGATCTATCCAGGACAGAGCTTTTATAAAATTCACATTTAGTGGTTCTAAAGATTTTATTTCAAGATCAAACATGCGTGGTTGCAAGATCTGAATGAACTTTTCTCTTCATGTATGTGAATCACCACAGCACGAGATGGGTCCTTAAACAGTTTCATTGGTAAAATAATACTACAATGCAGCACAGAAAATCTGTTTGCAATGTTTTGTGTCTGAAGGCAATTATTTATGCTTTTTGACAGCACTAATTACTAGCTGTGTTAATATACCTGCCAACAAACAACTGTTTAATATAGATCAGAATGATGGAAGGTACCAGAATTTTCTTCCCCTGTGATAGATTATGGGCAATAAATCTTGTCACATCACAAAAGCCAAACAGCATCTGATGGATTAATTCCCCTTCAACAAAATGGCTTGGTAACAGAAACTGTATTCATTTATTTGCAGATCATTCTTTGGGTTTGTTTTCATATGAATTTGCACCTGTTGTCATAAAAACATGCCTCCACTTCCATTTTTTTTTAAAAAAAACCTCTCATCTTTCTTGCCAATATTTTGGTTGATACAGTCTTTTGGGGATTGGCCACACCTGTCCTGAGATCGTGCCTCCAGAAGGAGACTGAAACACTGAACAGACTCCCCCCCCCACAACATTCCTCTGTCCTACCTTTTCTGCAAAATGCTGGTCTTATCCTTTTGTGGGGCTAAGCACACACACACACAGATCAAGCACAAAAGGATAGGCTGATTGATCACAAAGGCCATTCCCCTACTACACTGTTACAGTGCTATTATTCCACTTTCAATGTCCTATGGAATCCTGGAGGTTGCAGTTTAGGGAGGAGCCTTTAGAATTCTTAGCCAGAGAGCTCTTTGGCCTTAAGTAAACTACAAACCCCAGAATTCTCCAGAATGTTGAAAATAGAATAATATCACTATAACAGTGTAGTGCAGAAATGTCCAAAGACCCAAATAACCCATCCAGTATGATTACTTTTAATAATCAATGCAACAAGGGAATAGTTATTCTATTTTTCAATTTTTGCACATTCTACCAAAATTTGCAAAACCCCACCCATCCACACATAGAAAATAAAATTTCTAAAACTTCTAAAAAAAAAAATTTCTAAAATTTCTAAGCATTTTTTAAAAACAAATATATATTAAAAAACAGGCAAAGAAATACAGTGAATCTCTCTGGCACCAACCTGCAAATTCTCATTGCTTCATAGTTAGGAGATTTTATTTTATTTTATTTTATTTTATTTTATTTTATTTAATTTATTTTATTTTATTTTATTTTCTGCAGTTCTCCACTAATCATGCAGGGATAAAAAACGATGAAGACTGATATTTCTGTTACACGCACCAATGAAAACACACGAATTTTCTCTGATAGCTATCATGCCTGAACTTCTAGTTAGGTGACTGAGAGTCCTTGTCCTGATTTCCCCTGGCTATGACTTCCCTGTTGGATTGTAGTCAAAAACTAGTGAACTGAAATAACTCCATATGGCTGAATCATATTGAAAAAAGTCTACCGTGATTATAGAGTAGACTATCTTTGACTATTGACAAGCCCAGCTGTATCTAGTAGCTGGACCTCATGCGTGCCCTTTGGCATTGTGCAAAGTCCTTATGATGGCAATACTTCTAATAGCCCAATCAAAAAAGTGCAAAGATCTCTGTGCAAGATTTTAAATTTGCAGGTTTCTTCATTAGGTGAAGATGTTTGAAAATCATGCAGGGGAATGGTGGGAGGAAATTGACAATGTTGAAGTAACATTTTTCTCTCTCTCTTGAGACGTCATAGAAGGGAGGGTCTGCAAACTATTTATCATCATCATTTTATTGTACAGTGACAGACTCAATATAACAAACGAAGGAATAAAAGCATCATCATTAAAAACATTAAAAGCATGGTCATTAGATGTATAATCATTAAAACACATGCATCTTTAAAATGCATATGCTTCTTTAAAATGCATACATGTCTTAATGTACAATATAATACAGAGCATAAAAGCATGAGATACAGATTATGATTAGAATAAAGAAATATTGTGAGACCTTTGACCAGAGAAGAGGAATTTAACAACTAAATCTCAACCAGTCATTTGTATATTACAATCAGTAGGTCCATTGGGGAGGGGGGTGACTTGAAAATAAAACGTGTACAAAACAGTTAAGAGGAAAAATCAGAACAGTAAAAACAATCATGAACTGTTATCTACTACATAATGAGCTCTGATTCTGATTGCCTCTGTGAGGTCTGCAAACTATTGGCTTAGGCTGATGAGGCCACACCCCAAATTGTTTTGGCCCCTGGAAACATAACAAAACAAGTCTATAAAATGGGGTTCTTTGTTCAGATACAACCCACCCCTGAACCTTGGAAAACTCAAACCTAATTGTATCCAATGTGAAGTTCAAAGGTCCTTTTTGTACATGTTCCCCAGTTAGTCTTTATATTTTCAGGCCTGGAGGTGAACTCAAGTGTTGCACCAGCCAAAGAATGTCAACAGAAGCCAAACTGGTTAGCTTTCCATTTAGTTGGAGGGAATTATCCCTTTCTCTTTATGTTTCCCAGTGACTTTGCAAGCCTGAAAGCCATTGGAAAAGTCTCTTGTGTCACCATAGTTTCACATGGATGTATCTTTAATGTATCATTAAACAGTCAGGTTGTAATTACTTAGTAAGCAATGCCATAATCACTAAAAGTCAACATGGATTTCTCAGAAATAAGTCATGCCAGACTAATCTTATCTTTTTTCACGATAGGGTTACCAGCTTGATAGATGAAGGGATTGCTGTAGATGTAGCATATCTTGACTTTAGTAGGGCCTTTGACAAAGTTCTCCATGAGATTCTTGCAAAGAAGCTTATAAAATGTGGGCAGGGCTACTGTTAGGTGGATTTGTAATTGGCTGACCAACTGAATCCAAAGGGTGCTCACCAATGGATGCTTTTCATCCTGGAGAGAAGTAACCAGTGGGGTGCCACAGGGTTCTGTCATGGGCCCAGTGCTATTCAACATCTTCATCAATGACTTAGATGAAGGAGTAGAGGGCATGCTGATCAAATTTGTAGATGACAACAAATTGGGAGGGGTTGCTAATACCACAGAGGACAGGATCAAATTTCAAAATGGCCTTGACAGATTGGAGAGCTGGGCCAAAGCTAACAAAATGAATTTCAATAGAGAGAACAGTAAGGTTCTACACCTAAACAGAAAAAATGGAATGCACAAATATAGGTTGGGGGACGCATGACTGGATAGCAGTGAAAGGGATCTAGGAGTCTTGGTAGATCACAAGCTGAACATGAGTCAGCAGTATGATGTGGCATCCATGAAAGCCAACGAGATTCTTGGTTGCATCAATAGGAGTATGGTGTCTAGATCAAGGGAGGTAATGGTTCCACTCAGGCCTCATTTGGAATACTGTGTCCAGTTCTGGGCACCTCAATTCAAGAAGGATATCGACAAGCTAGAATGTGCCCAAAGGAGGGCAACCAAAATGGTGAAGGGTCTGGAAGTCATGCTCTATGAGGAATGGCTTAGGGAGCTGGGGATGTTTAGTCTGCAAAAGAGAAGGTTAAGAGGGGACATTATAGCCATGTTTAAATATTTGAAGGGATGTCATGTTGAGGAGAGAGTGGGCTTGTTTTCTGCTGCTCCAGAGACTAGGACAAGGAGCAATGAAGTCACGCTGCAAGAAAGGAGATTCCACCTGAACTTCTGGAAGAACTTCCTGACAGTCAGAGCTATCTGGCAGTGGAATATGCTGCCTCAATGGAGTGTGGTGGAGTGTCCTTCTTTGGAGGTTTTTAAGCAGAGGCTAGATGGCCTTCTGTTGGGATGCTTTGATGTATGTTCCTGCATAGCTGGAGGTTGGACTTAATGGCCCCTGTGGTCTCTTCCAACTCTGTGATTCTATGATCTTACTGTACCCAATGGGTTCTAAGTCCTTTCCCCCCCTTGAAGATCTAGTATATTTTGTAAGATCTTGGCAATGGGAGGTTTCAAAATTTGGTCAACCCCCTCCCCCAATGTTACTTTAGTAATAATGTTTACATTATGGAAGGATTTTTGTACAATAGAATACCTGGTTGAAAAAAAGAAAATGTCATGGTGTACTTATATCTTTAGATAATTACCCATAGCAATAGCTTTATTTTGCCATAAAGGCATTCACAGTTAGCAAGCGACTGCAGCTGCAATTCATAACTCACTTATTCCAGAACAACCCAGATGACTTTAATGGGATTACTCTATATTAATTGTGACTTGATTGTGCATTTTTATGTACACTGCAGGCTTACAAAAATCATACATTAAAAGCAAGAGCCTAATTCATTTTGGTCAGTGGAAAAATCTACATATTCAAAAAGTAAAACATTATACACTAGAATATTTCATAACAATTGTTTCATCTGACATATAATTTCTCTCAATTGGCGAACACACTCAATCGTTGATATCAGCCAACAACCATTCTGGAATATTTAAAAGAGTTTTAAGGTGTGCAACCATCCATCTTTTCATGCTGGTGTTGGCATTACATAAAAACACCTTGTGCAACTTGCTGATATTTAAAAAACTGTGCAACATATTTAATTATATATAATTTAAATAACGACAACAAAAATAAATTAGATTTAGCTTCTGTAAATCATCCAGAAGAATCCCAGTGCACTTGGCGAAAGACACATTAGGAATACTTCATAGTCATGCGGTGTGATATATGCCTACTGCTAAAGTGAAACTCATCAGTTATAGAGGGACAGCCCTGAACAGTACAAAAACACTTTAGTTAACAAGGAGGAATTTTTGGAAAAATGTGGTCCTATATAAGGAATCTCCAATTGTAACTATTTTTCTGTCAAGCCACCTTCTGATCCTCAATGTCAGCCACCAGTTTTTGTCATCCCTAATGAACAGATTCACTACAGTGTTCTATGCCGAGTCAGTCTGGCAGACCCATCAGTTAAGGATCAAAGCCTCTAGAGTTAATATTTTCCTATTACTACTTAATGTACTTTGTGCAAATTGAATTGTGGTATTTCAGAATTTAACTGAATCTGAATCATTTTACAACTCCGTTGAAGTATCTAGAAAATACTACACATCTTTTGTGGAGGGGGTGGTAAGGGCAGGGAGTATCAATATCAGCATTACCTCAGGTGAGAAGCAAAAAGGGCATTACTCATAGGTTCTCTTCCCATTAACACTTACTTCTTGAAAGAGAAAGGGCCAGCCTCAAGCACCACCTCTTCACTCTTTCTGTGCTGGGTAGGCAACAGTCTCTAAACAGCCTGCTGTATCCTTGAGCCATCTGCCAGCTTTATCAAGAAGGACACTGAGGCCATTTCTGCACTACACTGTTATAGTACTATTATTCCACTTTCAATATCCTGTGGAATTCTGGGGTTTGTAGTTTACGGAGGCGCAAGGTCTCTCTGGCTGAGAATTCTAAATGCCTCTCCCTAAACTGCCAAACCCCAGGATTCCATAGGATGTTGAAAGTGGAATAATAGCACTATAACAGTGTAGTGTGGAAATGGCCTAAGTTGTGTAAAACGATGCCCTCAGCTGACTTTACTGTCTACACTAGGGTACAGCTATCATTTTAGAAAGGAAACAAGGGAGAAGGAATCTAGCCCCAGCTTTGAGACTGACTGGTTTATTCTGGCATGCACTTTCATGGATTTCAATCCACTTGTTCAGATACACTGACTGAGTACAGTGTTAATGAAACAGATTTTTAAGCAGTTCCATAGCTGTTGGAGTCAGCTCAGAAGGTAATGGGATACATAATCATGTAAATTGTGACACTGACCATAAACTTTCAAAGAGTTGTATAAAATGATACATGTCTGTCAAGCACCTATCTTGTTGGTTTTGAGGTGTGAAACCAATGCTTCGTGATTACCTGGAAGTAATGTCCTTAGAGCAGGAAAATATTCTTAGCAGAATCCTTTTGCTATTTGCATAGCTGTGATGAAACTCATGTATTAATAAATGTAGTGTGCCAAGAAAATATCATCTCTGTTCATACGAATGTATTGGAATTTCCTCTGAATTTTTTTGTTCCAGAACACCCACTTGTAGGTCAGAGACTGAATGTCCACCTTGCTTAAAAATTTGTGGTGTTAATATTTGATGCATCTGAAGAAGTAATATTAAATCTGTGAAAGCATCTGCAGAATAAATCAATCCCAAAGGTGCTGTTTCATTCTTCTGTACCCCTACTTTTCATTCTGAAACTGTATTAACACATCTGTCTTCTGGAAAGATGCCATCTTAGAAAATTGAGGACATAACTATAGAATCAAAGAGGCAGCAAAGGGTTGGGTAGACTCTGTTGCCACCAGAAATTTACCATCAGAAGTCAAGTAAACTTTTGCAGTCAGGCCAGATCTGCATATAGGATTTTCAGATTAGGGGGAAAAAGTGGGACAGTGGGAAGGACAAAATGAATGACTTGGGAGAATATGATATTGAGATTATTTCTATACCACTATCTATATCTAACATGTTATCCTGAATTGGACAAAAAGGTAAACATTATTAAATGTAGACATCAGGGTAAGTGATGTGCCAAATAACTTGATGCCAAGCTGTTCAAGGTTTCATGTGTCAATAGCAAGATTTGAACTGGGTTTGGGTGCTAACAGATAGCCAGGGCATTTTCATCAGCACTGGTATAATATGCAGGTGGCTTGACAACCTAATCAGCATCTTACCGACTGCATTCTGCACCAGCTGCAACTTCCATATCAAAGACATGAGAAGCTCTGCACGTCAGTAATCTAAATGCAGGCTACCAGTTCAGGGACTATAGTAGCTAGGTTATTCCTGTTGAGGAAAGGGTGCCAGATTACTGGCTGAAGATGGTAATAGGTGTTCCTTTCCACTTGGACCTTTAATTACAATGATGGAAGCAACAGCACTCTCCCCAACTATATCCCACCTGAAGCAGGCACTTCCCATTTCCCCTGCACATCATGTTCTGGAAGTTAGCACTAACCATAGGTTTCCAATATGAGCTGTTAGGCTTCAAATTTGGGGCTCTACAATTTGCTATAGAATTGATGTATTAATTGGCACTTTAGACAATTGTAGCTCATCAAATGACCTTTGCCTTTCACTTATTTATAGTTAACATGTAGCCAAAAGGAATGCTGTATTGCATCACTGATGTCTTTGAAAATGATCAGGTGGGAATTTCACTGTACAATTTCACATTTCACTGTACAAGTGGTGACTCTGCTGATGCATGATCTTTTCCTGATGCAAGCATAAAAAATAGTATAAGAAGGGAATAAACCATCCTTCTGGGGTCATCACTGTTGGTGATTGCTAGAGGGATCCTTTGGCCAAAGCTGTGTGTATGTCCTTGTGTCTTTCTTGTCAATTTGTCATTTTGCTCCATCCTTTTTTACCTTTCTACCTGTTGTTCGGGGTTCATATCAGCTCCGTGTCCATCTGAGGATATGGTGGAGGTGTGATTAATTTATCCTCCTTTTAACAGAGTGACATCACAGGAAACTAGGTCTATGGAACTCATGCATAAGAGAACAAAGGAGGGAGCCTGTGAGTCTGTAGTGAACATGCCTCATTCCTAAAGCATGAACTGAGCCAATGTATCCTATTTCTTCAAAGTCATTTACTTGCACTCTTTTCCCTCCAAGTATAGCTGGAGCTGTTCATTGTTCATAACAATTATTATTAGTCAGTCAGTACATACCCTATGGAGAGACAGCTTGGTTTAGTGATTTGAGTATTGGACTATGATCCTGAAGACCAGAGTTCGATTCCCCGCTTAGCTATAGAAACCCACTGGGTGCTGTTGGGTGCATCACACACCCTTAGCACCCAGAAAACATGAGATAGGTTCACCTTAGGATTGCCCTAAGTAGGAAATGACTTTATTAACTGCAGCAAGGTTAAGGATAGCTAAGAATTGGAAAATAAAGCAAGATACTCAAATGAATAGTATAAAGAACTATGGGATATAGCTATTAACAATAAATTGACTTGTAATATTAAAGTAAAAAAGGGGGAATTAAAAAGAGATATTTTTATAGATACTTGGGGTGAATTTATAGGTTATGTGTTAATAAAGGGAAAGGAAGTAAACCAACTGAACAATCATTACAATTTTGGAAGGCGAATGGAACTTCCTAAAGGGAATGGAAGGGGTTATATCTCTAATGGTCCAGGTGGTGGGGAGCACTTATGATTTAATTGTAGAATAGATTGAGTTCAAGAATATATGGTATATAATGGATTGTTAGTTTATGTTTATTATGTATTTGGTGTGGTGTTGCGTGTTTTGTAATGTCATGTATTGTTATGTCGTTTAAATAATCAATAAAAATTTTAAAAAAATAAGTAGGAAATGACTTGAAGGCAGACAACAACAGCAACAACATGCTCTATACAAGTACTTCACACTTTCCCAAATGTACTTAATTTGTTTGTTTATATTTCTCTCTGGGGTTGACTTTTGATAAGTGAAATGTAATGTGCATAAAGACAGCCTTCAGAAATGTGCAACTGAAGCTGGAGATGAAGATCAGTCTCAGTAATTAAAATCACCATATAAAAATACGGGAACACTATCACAGCAGTAAAAGAATCATGAATTTAAAATATAACAAGAATATTTGCAAACTTGATAAGGACATTCACAGCTGAGAAAACAAGGTTTCCGACATCTTGGCCTTTATGACTGGAGTCCTTTTGATGACTTTCACTAGCCTCATCAGGGGCTTTGTTCACCTAAGGATATTTTGCTCAGTGTTGCTCAAGAAGGCATTCAAGACTTTCTTGTGTAGTGGGTTTTCCAAGGCTGTACAGCAGCTATGAGATGTCACTGGCTGCAGCTTGGCTCCTCCAGCCAAAACAGTCACTGTTTAGCTGTATGCCAGAAGAGCTCCACTGAGCTGTTGCCCAGCTGGCAGCCACAATCCTGTTGGACTTCCACATGAATACACTAGTGGAGTTCTGTGTTCTATAGGTGATGTGTAAGACATAGGACTTGATTTGCAGTTCTGGTAGGGCTCTTTAATTTTAGTTGCCTTTTTTCCCTCTCATGTATGAAAAATAATTTTCTATTGGGTTAACTCCAGGTACACAGAAGGTCTGACTGATCCCAGCTACCATGGGCAGATTCTCACACTGGTTAATCCCATCATAGGAAATGGTGGTGTCCCAGATACTACTGCTCTGGATGAAATTGGACTCAGCAGGTTCTTGGAATCTGATGGTATCAAGGTAAAGAGAAGCAGCTTCAGACTAAAAAACACCTTGATTTAGCAAGAAAGATTTTTCCCTTGCCTATGGCAAATAAATTGGTATTCTTCATGTTTCTTCTGTTATGGTGCAAGCATGCAGTTAGTGAAACATTCCAGAAAATGTTCTTTCTAATATAGATTAAAAATGAATATTATACCAAATATTGAACTTATAGGCTTCAGTGTAAGATTGACTTCTGAATTTATTTTAAAGTTGTTTCTTTCATGCATGTGCCATCCTTTTTTTACAGGTTTCAGGTTTGCTGGTGTTGGACTATAGCAATGAATACAGTCATTGGCGAGCTGTGAAACCCCTTGGGCAGTGGCTGAAAGAAGAAAAGGTGAGGGATTATTAGGTAATTAGGTAGATAATTAGGTAGATAATTTCTTGCAAAAATAGGATTTTGGAAATGCTGGCCATTGAAAGGCTGCAACATTGAGACACAAGTAAGAAAAAATGCTCATATATTTTTCTGAAATGCCTGCCTTAAAATCTTGGTACCCTTTCAATAGTGCTAAAAACAATCTTTGGCTAAAGCAGGTTTCTGTAAGAGTTTGTGTAGCATAATTTCCCCCACCCCACCCTGTCCCAGTGATTTTTCTCTTGATTTTGGAATGTCAAGTTATGTTTAAATTGGTTCAGTTGTCAAAGTTTCTCTTCAAGCCCTCAACAACTCCTGCAAATGGTATCTTTGTAGCTAATTCTTGCAGAGAACAGTGGTTCCTCCTTCCAGAGAACTTTGGGTGATGTAGTTCATGTAGAGCACACAGCAGGAGATGTTTCTTAACAGAAAAGCCATTGCACCTTGCTACAATTTCTGGATTTGAGGGGAAGCTATAAAAGTTAAAATGCTATAAATTCAACTTAACCGTGCAATGTAAATATGCACTGAAAATTCTTGGCTTTGTATTGTGATCAGTGTGAATTTTGTTACTGGCAGACATCACTGGTTAGTGTGGTCTTCTGCAAATTTAGTTTATGTCAATATTCTTACACTATTGCCACCCATTTCCACTTCTAATATTTAATCTCCTTTGTTGTGTTTTTCCAGGTTCCAGCACTTTATGGGATTGATACCAGGATGCTCTCAAAAATCATTCGTGACCAGGTAGTTAAAAAAAAAAAACACTTGTAAAATGAATACTTTGAGGATAGACCAAATGACAAGTACAGGGTGGTGGCAGTGGTAGTTGTTTTTAACAAATGAGAATGGATGACACTGAAAGCTTCTATGTACCAAGTTGCTCCATCTGGCTCTGTAGCATGTACACTGGCTGGCAATGGCTCTCCAGGTTTTTCAAGTGGCAATGTTTCCCAGCCCTAATGAGAAATGCTAGGCAACATGAGACCTTTTGCATGTGTGGCATATGCTCTGTCATTAAGCGGTAGCCCTTCCACGTCAGGTAGAACAGGACTATGATCTTTAACTTCCTCATTCATATTGCCCAAGGAAGCAATATTCTATACATACAGGATAAATACAATTTTGTGTTTTAAGTCATAGCTTAATACACAAAATATTACCGATATACTATGTATGTTGCTATGAGACATACTAAGAGAAGTTGCTTGATTTTTTTCTAAATGCATAATGGAGCCTTATCAAATGTGGAACCTAACTTACATTTACCAAGCAAGTTTGCAATTCAGTAGTGAGAACAGAGTTTTGGTATGTCAAACACATAAATGAACTCTGTGAACTAAAGGAAAGCCTAAAAGCCTTAGGCCATTTCCATGCAACAGGGTTAAGCTGCTTTTGGGACAGGATGGCAGTGGTTGGCAGGTCATGCTTCCACACAACGTCATTGCCTGCCCATTGCCATCCTGTCCCTGAGCATCGTGCTGATACAATTTTTACAAAACAGAAAAAATCCGTTTTATGCCTGTGATTGTGTAGTGATCCTGTTGCTCCTGGCTGTGTGGGAGCTGTGGAAGTGCGTTGGCGATGCTTTCTTCCATAGTGCAGCAATGGAAAGTGCCTGGCTGCACTGCAGAAGGAAGAAGTGGTGCCATTGTGCTCCCTTCCGAGGACTGAGCAGGTGTGGAGGGGAGCATTGTTGGTGCATTCCCTTCCGGACTGGGGAGTGCAGCACGACAACACGGAACAGCATTGTTGTGCAGAAATGGCCTAAGTTCATTAAGTTATCTAATGCTGCAGTAAGAGTCACAACCATGAGAAAGGAGAGTTTGGAATCACCTGTGTTATTCTAGACTGAAAGCATTGCTCATCTACTAGATCATTGGAACCATTTTAATGCTGACCTGAGTAAACTTTATGAAAGCAAGTAACTAAAATATGTGAAAAATATCATCTTCGTTGTAAGAAGATGTCAAATTACTAAAGAGGCTAACTGAAAATGCATAGTATAGAACAAATACAAGTACATTAGAAAGTATCTGTGGCTGTATTGCAGGCATGGGAAACTTTGGTGGGCCTGGCAGCCATTTTGCATTCCTCTTGATATGCTGGGGCCTGCAGCAGGCCCTCCAATGAGACTGGAAGTAACTGAAGCAACAGCTCTGGTTTTAAACCTTCTCTGTCTCCTCTGCTTATTTTAAGTGCAGAGGTTCTTCGCTAATATGAGGAATACATACACTGCACTTTAGAGGAGAATTCCCCCCCACCAGAGGTTTCTGGAAGCAAAATTTTATAAGTCTTCCTTTTGTCAAATGGAGGTTCCTGTTGTAGTTGTTATTGTTTGTCTTCAAGTCATTTCTGATTTAAAATGACCCTACAGCAACCTTTTCACTACACCCTCCTACTTCTAATGGAAGCTCCTGAGGCTGCATGCATCCCATGGATTGTGAGGTTCACATTATGGCCCTTTCCACACCAGGCTATTAAAACAGTGCAGAGCGACCTCCGACTGAGGTCTTCTGCACCGTGGGGTGGACTGGGGTGGACTTCTTTTCATAGTTCCGCACCTCAGTCTGCTCCGGAGCAACCGGAACTGGTCGCACAGCATGCTTTTTAAGAACCTCTTTTAAGAGGTTTTTCAAAAGCATGGAGCGCGTGACCCCATGTCGCTCCATCGCCACGCTCCGGTGCAGATTTGCAGGTGCGCACTAGTGCGTGCCTGCTGTTCTGCCAGGGGTGGGCTTTAGGCTGGCGAGCTTCTCTGGTTGGTGGAGAGCCTCCACCAACTGGAAGCCGCCATTTTGGACGCTGGAGCAGTGCGGAGCGACGAGCTCGCACTGCTCCTCATCCTGATGGATTCGATCGGACGGAGAAGAAATCCGGTGAGTCCCGTTTCTGCCCGAGTCATGCCCCACATGTGGAAAGGGCTATGTTTGTTCTATATATTAATCTATTAATTTTAATTCTGACAGAAACTACGGAACAAGTGTGTTATAAAAATGACACATGAGCAACAGCTGGGCAGTATTTGCTAAAGCACTGCCAAAAATCTAGGTCCTAAACTATTTGAAGAGTGTAATTGCTGTACACTATTTTATTTTATTTTATTTTATTTTATTTTATTTTATTTAGTTCAGATGGTCACCCAAAACACATAGTTATACCATCCCTCCTTCTCTTTTTTCTCTCCAGTCTCTCTTAGCTTTCCGCTCAGTTTCAATTTAGTGTTAACCACAGTTTGTTGTGATGTCTGAACTGGTCAGTGATTGCTCTCCAAACCAGAGTAGAACACATTCTTCAAACTGAGGATTTGAGGTTCATTTGTACTGACCCCCAGTATACAAAATGTGTTGTACTTCCTATCAGTTCTGTCCTTATCACAACTTTTTTTACTTGCTTTTCCAGTGGTACTCTTGACTTTTGCTGAACTCTGGAATTATTATATGCTGAGAGAGGTGTTCAGGAACGTACATTATGCACAGAAATAACATAAAATAGCAAAACTATTTAACTAAACCCAACAAAAATCCAGCCTTGGGAGAAGAGAATGAGGTTAAAGAAGTACTCAAACAGGAGATCAAATGAATCAGGGTCACACTATTCATACTGAAGGCTGAATCGCAAAATAATCTGGTTTGTAGGTAGATGCTTTCTTAAAAAAAAAAATACTGCCATCCATGTTGCTTCTCTTTAGCTGTATACTTGGGTGAATGTCCGTATAAAAAGGACAGTATGCAGCCTTTGGAATTCTGAGATGTGAAGCTCTTGGAGTGCATTTAAGTTTTTTGCAGAATACTTCTACTAATTTGCATTCAAAACTTGAAAAAGTTCCTTTTTTGGGACTACAGCTCCCAGGTGCCATGCTAGCTAGCTAATGATGGGGATTGTAGTTAAAAGAGGGGACTTTTATTACCTCTGCTCCTATTTAGTTTTCTTTAATTTTCTTTTAAAAATGTTTCAGCTGTCTAAAATTACAAAGATAAAAAGTAAAAGATGTAAGGAAGCTGAAGAGACCTCTGAAGAGAATTTATCTAGCAACACTTGGTAGCACTATTCTTTTTTTCTTGACATTCACCTGTTTAATTCTTTATTTGAACAGGGAACTGTCCTTGGGAAAATTGAATTTGAAGGTCAACCTGTAGAATTTTCAGATCCAAACAAGAGAAATTTGGTTGCTGAAGTTTCAACAAAGGTAAAGATTCCATTATCACTGAATTACAACAAACACCCTATGTTGTAGTACCCAGTTTACTTATGCATATCATATTAGTGACATGACATCTATGTGCAGATAGCTGAATGTATTGTTTGGGGGTTGGCTTGGTTGGATTGCCAAAAAACGAAAGTTTGTGGGCAGGGCTGGCCCTTCAATTAGGTAGAGTGAAGCAACCACATTGGGCATCAAATATTGGTAGGCAGGAATAGCAAACCCTCAGTTATTCCTGTTGAGTCTGTTGATCACTCCACCTTGCTGGAAAAGAGAGCTGGGTGTGCCATATGCTGACCAAAACTGGCCTCTTGCACCCCAGGATGGTGGATTGGGTTGTCCTGTCTATGTGTGGAAACATTATCTGGGATTGGCTTTGTTTAGGGAAAACACCGTCACCACCAGTCCCCAAAACATTCTCTTGCCACATGCTGGAAATTGTGTGCTACTTTTGGCCTCTGAAAACCATGAGGTGGCTTAGGCTAATATGCATTTTTTAAAAACAGGCCCAGCTAGGGAAGGAAAGGCCTAGAAGGTTTAGGATGACCATATGATCTCTTACTGACCTGAAGCTGTTTGTATTTAAAGGAAACCCCAGTTAGATTATGAAACTATTTTCAAAGTAATGACTTAGGTCTCTTTCACATTACATGATAATGGCACTATGATGCCACTTTAACTGACATGACAGCATCCTATTTAAGCCTTGAATTGGTAGGGAGGAGCATTCAGAACTCTCTGACAGAGAGATTTTCTAGTTCCCCTTCCTAAAATGCAGATCCCAGGATTCCATGGGATATTGCCATAGCAGTTAAAGTGGCATCAAAGTGCTATTATTGTGACAATGAAAAGACCTTTGGGTAGAAAGACTCACCTAAGCTGAGGAGGTCTCTTTGGTGACTCTGTCAGGTGGAAAAGCAGAGAGATTATCTTCTGCCATTTATTCACATCACCCTGTCTTTCTTGGGAAACGAATAGTGGAGTGGCAACTGCTAGATCCCTGTATGAATTGGTTCCAGTGAGAGAAATTTGTGTATTTATCAGATTCAGTACTTAGGAAAAACAATGAGATGGAGAATGTCCAATTTTGTTGCCATTTTCCATCTTCCATTTTTTATTTGTAAAGGAGAAGGGGAAGATGTGATAAAAGAGAGAGAGTTTGTTGCAGTGTGATTAAAAATACAAACATTTCCTAATTGATGGAATGATGCAGCAATGAAATGAGCTGCGCCAGAGATAATGAATAGAAATATTATCTAGGAACGTAGGAAATCATGCCATTGCAAGTAGCAGAATGAGACAAATTTAAGGAGGTATCTACAAATGAGCAGATCAGTCTATTTTTGACCTGTGCCAGTTTTGCATGGGCTCATTCTTATGTCTGTTTTGTGTTGTTACCTAGTGGGTCTTTGGAATGAAACGAACATTTGTAATGTGACATTTCACAAAGTGGTCATTTACACCCATTTTAATAAGCATTTTCATATACTCTTTGAGTTAAGAAGTAGATCAGAAATTTTAGGGAAATGCAAAAACTTGAAGTATTACTATGTTTTGATCTGCATATTAGTCTGGGTATTATAAATCAGATTGTTTTGCTTAAAATGGTTGTGTTACCCTGTGTTTTGGGGGGTCTGGGAGGGGCGCCCAGATTGCCAATTAAAATACAAGATGGGGGAAAGTTAGCTGGAGCACTTTCTTGGCTAAACGAGAGGCAGGGTAACTTTGCAAAGATCTTTATACCCAATGTCTACGGCTTCAGGTCAGGGAACAGGCACGCAGGTTTAAAAGTAACCAAATATAGCAGTTTTATTGAAACACAACAGAAAATAAACAACACACACACACTAACTAACTGGAAAGCAGAATTGGAGAGTGTCAGGATGGGTAATACGACACCTGGTCTCGTTGTCCTGGAGGGAAAAGATGGGGTTCCGAAGAAGAAAGGCAGACTCAGTTGTGGAGAACTGAGGGGAAAACTTCGCTGGACAGAGCGGCAGCGAGGCTGGATGGAAGTCCAGAGTGATCCGAAGACCGTTTGAAAATGAGGGGTGTTTATAGGGGAGTATGTGCCTACCGGCTATGGCAAACCAAGTGAAAACAAAAGGAGTTTTGGCGCTGGACAAAGGATTTGGAAAGGTCGAATTTAGCATGATGAGCTTAATGCTTGATGACAATAGTTTGGTCAGTATATAAATGTCTTGTTTACCGGGCTGGCTCTGCTGAGAGCCGCGCAGCTATTGTGAAGTTTGCAAATGGAAGTTCCCTGAAGCTACGAGCGAGGCTGGAGTTGCTGGCCTCAAAAGAGTCTGGAATGTGAAAACCATGAGCAGCTGCACTCTGTCCGTGCTTGTCCGGAGAACCTTGCAAACACGTGGAGTGAGGTGACTGAAAGCAGGTCCAGCTAAGGCCAAATTGCTTGATATCAAAGTGATATCTAGGAGTCCTCACCTACTGTGCCACAACGGAAGTTACAGTTGGGTGAAAAAAATCTTTGTGTATCGATTGTAGAAAGTAGATATGACAAAATACATATTATCGCCACCGAAAACAGAAGTCTCATATCCTTCTCTCCTGTAACACACATTAGATCCAGGCTAAGCTATTTGCACAAGACATGATACTAAAAAGATTGTCAGGTTTTTATATGCAGTTGGCTCTCAACTTTCATGGGTTTAACTTCCACAGATTTTATTATTTCTTAGAATCATAGAATCATAGAAATGTAGAGTTGGAAGAGACCACAGGGGCCACCCAGTCCAACATGCAGGAACACCCTCAAAGCACTCCCGACAGATGGCCATCAAGCCTCTGCTTAAAAACCTCCAAGGAAGGAGACTCCACTACACTCCGAGGCAGCAGATTCCACTGCCGGACAGCCCTGACTGTCAGGAAGTTCTTCCTGAGGTTCAGGTGGAATCCCCTTTCCTGCAGCTTGAATCCATTGCTCCTTGTCCTAGTCTCTGGAGCAGCAGAAAACAGGCCCTCTCCCTCCTCTACGTGGCATCCCTTCAAATATTTAAACATGGCTATCATGTCCCCTCTTAACCTTCTGTTCTGTAGACTAAACATACCTTTGCAAGTTTGTAGCTGCTGCTTAACTGGTAATGTAGCACCCGCTTAATTAGTTGCTGCGAGCCAGAAAAGCCCTTGAAAAGCCCCTAGATCTGGGAGATTTTGCAGGTCTGGGCCAGTGGCAGTAGCTCATTCTCCCCACCCTCCTCCTCCTCCTTGTCTCTTCTCCTGCCCATAACCCTAGGCCATACCTCTCTTTGCTGCTTTGGCACCATGACATCTCCACCTCCTTCTGAGACTACCTCTCCCAGTTTCCAAGCCTCCCCCTTTTACCTCTTCCCTGTCACTTGGATGGTACAGTATAGTACTGTTGATTATATTTCTGAAACACGTTTCTTGCCAGAAAGTCATGAGACTTTCAGTAAACACAAAGATATACACATTCAACCAATTTGTACTGTAAATGTACAGTACAGCATTACAATACAATACAGTACTGTAACAGTTTTCTCTTTTATTGGGGTGTTGGAAGTGTATCATTAGGGACTTCAGGAGTGGCAGAGATGGGGAGTTTGGAAAGGTGAACAGGGATACTTGGTGTTATCTTTTGAAATACGTTGTGATTTCAGTTCAGCTTTTTTGCCTCTTCATTACTTTAAAAATGTTGGTGTGCCCAGACAATGCTTCTACCAATTCCTTCAACTTCAAAAATGTATCATAGATGGGTCAATGTCATAAAAATAGTCTCTTACAGCTCTTAAACTTTTCCCCACCCATCTTCTTTGCCAGCTCCACAATGTCTTTCATAATTTCTTGGATTGTCCCTGTAATAGAGCCAGTGAACCCGTTTGCACTTTCTGGCCAACGATTCTTCCAGTGCAAGTTTATTGTTTCTGGCTTGATAGCTTTTTTTTTTAATAATATCATTTTATTAAAGTTTCACAATTAAAACAACAATAATATTATTGCTATTTCACATGAATTATTTCTTGAATCTTCCAAACTGATCTAGACTTCATTTCCAAAATCTCTTAACATTGTTATATCATTGTACTGCATTTTTCAGCCATTTTACATGTTAGTACATAGCATTTCCATTACCATATTCCTGCTTCATGATATCTGCCGTAATCATCACAATGAAATTTTTCCACATATTACCATGAATTATAGACTTCTATCAAAGGTCACCCAGCAATCACCTACAATTTGCCATTCTTTCTGAATTTCATCATCTGATTTCCCTTTCAGTCTTTGAGAGACTATGTCAGTGTTTTTATTTTCAATAAAGGTTCCCCACCATTGTTCTATTGTAGGTATTTGCTGTGTTTTCCATACCTTAGCGTATTCAATACGTGCAGTTGTTATCATATATAATAATATTCTCCAATATTTCTTTATATTCATACCGTCTACTAAATCTGTCATATTTAACAAATACAATTCAGGAGTATAGGAAATTGTAGCTTCATTATTTCGCAAATCCTGTTATGTATCTCAGTCCAATATTTCTTGACCTTTGGGCACGTCCGCCACATATGATATATCATACCCACCTCTTTTAAACATTTCCAACAAAGCCCGGTACCTGAATTGTAAATCTTTCGTAATTTATCTGGTGTCAAATACCATCTATAAAACATTTTATAATAGTTCTCTTTTAGATTCTGGGCAACCATAAATTTATTTGTCTTTTTCCAACTCTGCTCCCAAGAGTCCAGTTGAATTGTATGGCCAATATTCTATGCCCATGAGATTATTACTGCTTTAACCGTTTCTTCAAACTTCTCCTGGTGCAATATTTCCTGAGTGATTTGGGCTAGTAAATGAGGAGGGTTTTCAAAAAGTCATTTTATCACTCCAACCTTCTCCTTTATTTCAATTCCATATGTCTTTAAATCCATCTGAAACCTTTCAGTTAACTGCCTGTAAGGAAACCAGTTTAAAACTGTTCCTTCTTGCTCCAACTTGTCTCTTGATTTAAGCTGAAGACTATTCGATTTTACCCTCTCAATTATGTCCTCATATCGAAGCCATTTTTCAGATTCGGTCCGTCTACCAAAGAAAGCTTCTTGAGGGGAGACCCAGGTGGGCAACTGCCTAATGTTTCTAGACTTGTAATCTTCCCAAAAATTGTTTCTGGCTTGATAGCTTTCATAGCTCTTTTGTAATGACATTGGCAATGGTGTACACCTTCCATGTTTTCATAATGTCCTCTATGCTGGGGTCTTCTTCCATAGACTGCACAATCCCTTCCACTGAGTGATGTGTGTAGTGTGCCTTGTCTTTATTACCCAGATTGAGAAGCTAGATGAGAGATGTTGTGGTGGGCGGCAGGTAGGCAACTTTAACACTTTCAATGATGAACTCATTGGGTTCTGGGCATCCGGGGCATTGTCCAGTCATAATAGGACCTGAAAAGCCTTTCCCTTACTGGCAAAATATTTTTTAACCTCTGGCAAAAACATTTTTGATGTCCAAGCCTTCTTTTTATGCATCCAGAAAACTGGCAGCTGGAACTTATTCTTTCCCGTCAAGATTTGGGAATTAGTGGCTTTATAAATTAGGGTAGATTTTATCACATGTCCAGCTGTACTTCCACAAAACAACATGGCTAGTCTATCCCTTGCTGCCTTAAAGCCTGATGCTCACTTTCTCTTCTTTGCTAATGAATGTCCTCTGTGGCATTCTCTTCCAAAGCAGAGCTGTTTCATCACTGCTGAATATCTGCTCATTCATATCCCTTCTCTTCAATACATTCCCTTAAGGCATCAGGAAACTACTAGCTGCTTCTTGGTCAGCAGTGGCCTGTTCTTCTGTAGTTTTCACATTACGTAGCCCAAACCTTTTCCTAAAATTATTAAACCAGCCTTTGCTGGCATGAAATTCTGTAGAGCTAGACCCTTCACCTTCTCTTCCTTTATAGAAACATATAAGAATCTGTCGTTCCTCTTATTATATTTGAATCTATAGGAATACCATTTTTATAGAAATCCCACACCCAAATAAAAGCCACTCTTTGTAGATTTTGTACTTGATAAACAATCTTCACATCCAATGGTGTAGCTGTAGCAACAACTTCATGTATTTCTCTTTCTTTTTAGTTGATATATCTTATGGTTAACTTGTTGATGTTGTAATGGTGGGCAACTGCAGCAGCTAACTTTGCTTGGCAAAACATATCTAATAATTCAGTGTTTTCTTGTAAGGTCTTCACTGTCTTTTGCCTCTTGGGAGCACTTTCAGAAGCACTAGAGTCACTCTGCCTTGGACCCATGATTACTGTACACGTGATGTTTTTTGGTTGTGAGAAACACAAGATACAGATCTCACTGAGACACAAAACATGTGAGCGAGGTTGTCTCAGTACTTGCCAGCCTCACTCACTCACATCTTTTTTTCTTTTTTGTGGGAAGGGAGATGGAGAGGAGGAGAAGAGTGAGAATGATGAGCTGCTGCTGCTGCCATCCCTGAAAGATCTCCCAGATCTAGGGCCTTTTCTAAAGGAGGGCTTGGAGACCAGAAAAGGTGATGGAGCTCTGGTGGAGGTGGCCTCAGAGCAAGGCAGAGGCATTTGGTGTCAAAGTGTCAAAGGTAGTAATGGATTGGAGCTGTTGGTGAGAAAAGAGATGGAGAAGAGGAGGAGGGTGAGGAGGATTAGCCATGATTACTGCCAGCCCAGCTCTGCTGTAGCTATTTCAAAAATCTCCTTCGGTGTCATCATCCTTGTCATCTTTCTCAAAGAGAAGGAAAAGAACATTGATGCAGATTTTTGCAGCAGCAGAGTCTGTAGCGCACATGTTTGGGGGGCCTAATTCATATCTTTTCCACTTTTGTAGGAGTCCTGTGCTCTTAACCCCCATGAAGACTGGGGGCCAGCAGGTGCAGGCAAGACCTGTCTGGACTGCAGTGAGGCAGGAAAGAACCAAAACTTTCACAGTACAATTCTAAAGAAGTTTAGTATTAGTGCAGGTATGGGTCATGGTTTACATATCAATTGAGTGGTGAACCTGCTCAAAGACTTAATCTAAACTTTAAGGAGTTTCTAAAGTGCTGAATCTGTTTGGGGACAGAGGTCAGCTTAAGCACCTTGGATAGCTCCTTTACAATTTAAGCAAAAGTGCAGAGCAGTTCATTTTTCACTGATATGGAGGCTACCAGCTGTCAGTGCATAAGTGAATACACTCTGTTTAGCTTTGTGGCTTACTGCTGAGCCAATAAGCTTAGGGTTAATCCATGGGCTCTGTTGAGTTTCCAGCATGCTTTGTGTGTACATACCTTCAAGCCACCTGTTGACTTATACAGCTCTATGAATTTTCATAGGGTTTTCTTTGGCTAGAAACGCTCAGAGGTGTTTTTGCCAGTTCCTTCCAAGCTCCCATCCAAACACTAACCAGAGCTGACCTCACTTAGGTTCCAGTATCAGACAAGATCTGATGCCTTTAGGATATTTAGGCCCTAAATAAAATTTACTTTCAGCTTTATACACAAGTAGAAGTATGTATTTGATCCCGATTGGTCTACCATGTGTAGGTAGGGTGGGACTGAAACCTTATCCTGCCCAGATGGGGCTCCCCCTTAATTCCATTGGCACCAATGGACTCCCTTCTACCTGCTTTAGCAGTATGGCTGGATTTGGAAGAGATATAGCTGGAGAGAAGGTTCACGGCTTCCTGCCTGCTCTTTGTGGGCCCAGTCCAGCTTGGGCCACCACACTTACTTGTGAATAAATAGTAAATCATTTACATACTACATATTTGGGGTCAGACTTTTGTAATTTTCGGCCTTTTAGTTGCAATCTTATCTTTTACTGATTATATTAATATTCTGCTGCTTGTTTTTGTTTTTCTGAAATAGCATCTGAGTTGTAGAAACTAAAAAGAGGAGTGTTTGCACAGTCTTTGAGAGCTAAAGCCATGTTTCAGTCTTACCCTTTTTTAAAGAATAAATAAGCAGCTGTTGTAGGTACTGTGGATAGTCTGTGCTATAAAGATGCTGAAAATAGCATACATAAAAGAGATATAAAAAGATTAACAGAACTCCTGTGATCTCATTATCTTTATAACTTTATTTTATAGTCTTATAAAGTAACATCACAAATAAAGCTGACAATTAACTAAGTTCTTCAATGGTGGTAATTATGGGACATGATAATCTATGTCCTAGCAAACAACTGTTTTCGTATAAATCAAGAAGCGGTAACATTTAGTAACTTTTTTTTAATCAATGGTAAATTAGACGGGATTGATTTTATCATCTCTATGAAATTGCAATAGGCCTGTTTTTTGCAGAATATACTGACTGAACTGAACTCTTGTCAACTTTATCTTCATTTTTTTGAAGGTGGCTGGCATCTTTTTTGCTATGGCATCTCAATTCCCACAGTGAGACACAGGCAGACTGACTGCCTAAGACAATTGTCCTCAAAGTCCTGCACCCTAGATAGACTTCAGTTCCCAGAAGCCCGAACTAAGTTGGCCAATGTGTAGGTATCCTGGGAGCAGAAGTCTCCAACACCTGGAAAACCAGAGTTTGAGAACAACTGGTTTAAGAGATGTTTACCCGACACTCTGAATTAGGTCCAAGCTGGATGAGATGGGAATATCATGTTGGTTGTCCTTTATGTGCTCATGTATACTTATGTATAAAGATTGTCCTTTACCATACTCATGAATAAAAAAAGGGTGAAAGACTAATGTGTACATCAAATGATGTGCATGCATGAGGAATCACCCATCTGCCCCACCTAGCCACCAGTTACTCCATTGTGTCAGACACTTTTCTACCAGCCTATTTCTAATGCTGAACACAGCCAGGTTAAAAGTGCTTGAAGCAGTGGGGCATGGGAGCCAAAATGAATAAAAACTAGACCACATCATCTGTTTTATACACAGATGACATGGATGTGTGGAGAGCAAATAAAGGATACATCCTTTGATGTAAAACTCTGGTTCACCCTCTCCACCTTAGACCATTTTAGACATGATGGGTGCAGGCACTTAAGTAAGCAAGCGTAACTGCCTGTCATGTCTGTTTTGGCCCTTATAAATGCCACTTCAAGAAAAACAAACTTCTGGAACTTTGATAGAGTTGTAGAGGTTCACAATATAGTTCATACAGAAACCCAAAGGAACAGAAAATGCACCACACATTTTACACGAAAAATAAAAACAAAGGAAACACAACTCTCTTTTTCACCTTCATTATTATAGGATATAATAGCAGCAGCATTAGTATTACATTTATATTGTATCTTGGTAAATAGAACTGGTAACCAATGCTGGCTGTATTTTCTCGTCCACAGCAAATTTGGGCTAATGTGGTTCTGCTAACATTGTGCTCCACAATGTTTCCTCCATGTATTCCCTAGTGCCCTTGCATATCTGCCCAGATACCCAAATCCTGGAAGGGCTGAGGCATGCCTAGCAACTAGAGGTTTCAGCCATCTTTGGAATTAAGTAGAGCATATTCCTGATCATGGCTAGGAAATTTTGTATCTTGAGAGAACAGTGATAACAGACCCTTCTCTCACCCTTATCATCATCAAGGACTAATGGGTTTCTACCTATTGTTCCCTAGCTTGGCTCCCCGGAAATTATTGGTACAGCCTCCAGAAGCTCTAGCCAACATGGCAAAAGATGAGAGATTCAGGGATTTTAAGTAGTTCAGGTGGAGATCCTCAAGTTGGGAACCACATGGTTGTGGACGATTATGCCTCTTCTCCACAAAAGTTGCTTTACTAGACTTGGGAGAGTGGCTGGGCCACAGGGACATAGGATTCTAAGTTTGGTGGGACTAAGGAAACTGGAGTGTCTCGGTTCAACAGCCTCTCATGCTGCAAGATGCAACTGAGCAGTGGATCAGGCCCTTGTATACAGATTACAGGAAGAAGTACGCTTTTAGTAGCATCCATGTGTCCTTCAGACCAGATTTTCTTACAAGAAGCTTCTGTTTTCTCCTGAATAGCAGCAGCTCACCTGTGAAATGATTCAGTTAGGAGATGATGATGATCTTATCATGAAGCCTTCCAGCTGTGAAATATCTGTGTGCTAAAAGAGCCTGATTAAAAGGGGGTTATTAAAAGAATAAAAATAGTTTGCTCAGCAGTAGATCAAACGTGGACTTTGGGAAAGGATGTATTTAAAACTGCAGCTGTCTCAGGTTTGCTGGATTTGATAAGAAAAAAGAATACTGAGTTGTTTGTTGTTGGGAAGCAAACTTGCTAACACAGAAGAAGGAGTAAAGATGCAAAAATGAATTAAAATGCGATCAGTTTCTAAGGATCCCTGACAACTTTAGTGAATTAGTAGTGCACACATGTGCAGCAGCAACCAGGATGAACACCAAGTGTGGATTATGATAGTTTGACACACGTTGCTAAAAGAGCTAAGTCTACATCTTACAACAATATTAGTGATGATTAGAAGCTTGTAAAATCATGGATAGTGATAGAATACTTACAATCAGTTAATGGGCAGTAGATTCAGAACAGACCAAAATTCTTCTTTAGAGAACAAACATTGCACAAGATAGCCACTTCCCAGATGCTTACTGACATAGATGTTTGAAAGAACATGGAGTCAACCAGTGCTACTCAAAGTGGTAGTCTATGGGGTAGTCCTGGTCTACAGGTCATTAGCGGCTGGTTCTTGGGAGAGTTTCCAGGAAAGCAAAGTTGTTTTCCTGATTTTCAGGAAAGCAGTTTTGGTCAATGGGCACAATTAGAGTGCCACTCCTGGCACACTGGGGGAAAAAATTGCCGATTCCTTACATGAGATAGCTTAAGAGGCATTGGTTTACACAAATTAATGAAGGACAATATATGAAGGGGTATTAGTTGTGACAGCCAGATGATCATCTCCATGGCCAGAGACAGTGAACTTCTGGATATGAATTGTTGGTAAGTACAACAGGAGGGAAGAAAAGCTGTCTGTTGCCTTCATAACCTGCTTTGTGAGCTTCCCCCATGGATCTGAATGTTCACTTCTGGAAGGAGGAGGCTGGTATAGAATGGTGTTGGATAGGATCTGAGAGAGCTTTCCTTGCATTGTTCATATTGGGAAGAAAAAGTATATTCTTTAGACTGACTATACTTTAATCTCCAAATGTCTAGTAATTCCAAATTATCCAACTCATAAATGCTTTAGGCACTTTCCTTTCATACTGTTTCCTTTTCTTCTCTAATAATCTATCAATTTTGGTGTCTATGACACTATTAAACTTTCCCAGAAAGATCTATTTATCATATGAGAATTCGAGAATACTTTGAATTTTTTTAAAAAAATCAGCTTCATTTTCAGTTGGAGCATAAATCCTCATTGCTAAAATCTTTTGACTATACAATTGAATTTCTACTCCTATCACGTAACCCTCAGAACCTAAAAAACAGAAATGAAAACAAAACACAACCCCAACCAGTTCTACATTTACATAATCAGTACTCAGAGATACTAGAACCATTTCTGCACAACGACGCTCTTCTGCATCATCACGCTGCAATCCCAGATCCAGAAGGGAGCATGTCAGCATCACTCCCCTCTGCACCTGCATGCTCCATGTGGAAGGGCATGCAATGGTGCCACCTCTTCCTTCCATAGTGCAGCCGGACACTTTCCGTTGCTGTGCTATGGAAAGAAGTGTTGCCATTGTGCTTCTGTGGCTTCTGCATGGCTGGGAGTGCCAGGAGCACTGTGCGATCACAGGCTCAAAATGGATTTTTCCCATTTTGCAAAAACTGTGAGAGTGCAATACTTTGGGACAGGATGGCAGTAGGCTGGTGATGACGTCAACCTGCCGACCACTGTCATCCTGTCCCAAAAGCAGCACGGACCTGTTGTGCCAAAATGGCCTAGGTCTTGTCAGAGTCTAGGTGGAAGATCATCTGAACAGAGTTAGCAAAAATTACTTTTTTATATTCCAGTTTTCACAGTCCAGCCAGCCAGCAAGGGCCGATCGTAGTCCAGAAAGGTAACTTTTGTAAGCCCTGTCCTAAAACATGATGTATATGTCAGGGTTGGCAGGATTTGGCTCCTCTGAGCATGAGCAGAGTGCTATCTGTGAAGTAAGGCTTTGCCACAGCAGAGAATCCCAGTGAAGCAGAAAAAATTCCAGAGGCTCATTAGTTAGGCTTGGAAAACTGATTTATTGCTGCACTCTAAGATAAGACTTAGCAAAAGCATGCTAGCTTGCCAGCAATTAGACAAAGAGAGAAAACAGAAGATAACAGAGAAAAATTGGGCAGCATCTCCCTTTACAAACAGTATACTGCCAATAGCATGGCAGGTCCAGCTAGGGCAGCTAACTGGCAGCTGGTCAAGGCAAACACCAGCCTTTTTATGCTACCTTGTCACCCTGGAACAAGTGGGGTGACCAATTAGTGCTCTGGCGTGTGGCCTTCTCTAATACACAAGACATAGTAGTAACAATCCTGCTGACCTTGCACCTGGCTGTCTGGTCACACCACCTCTTCCCTCTGCCATCCACTCAGAAGAAACCTTTGCCTGCCTGGCAATAACCTTGATAGTATATTACCCTACATTCCAAGGCAGAACATAGGACACCTTGAATTCCATCTCAAGAGAAAGGTTAGGATATAAATTCAATAAATAAATAATAAATAAATATAGAACATACAGAAGGGGAAGTGGACAACAAAATTTGGCCCAGAATCCCAAGTAAATGATCTGGAAAACAGCCCACTTTGTCTTGAGCTTGAACTAGATCAGAAGCTATCTGATTATACTAAAATCAGAATCTCATTTCAGAAGTCTGAAGCTTCACTTCTCCCCAGTGTAAGCTAAGGATAGCTGCAATATTTTTACCTTTTGACAGAACTAGATGGAGATGGAATTTTCAGACTTTCTTGGCCCTTTGAAGCACACTGAACACAAGGAACTGTATGCAACAGTAGTCTTTGGAGGTTTCTAAAAATGTATTTGTTTATTCCTCTGGGATATTTTTTGGGGGGGGGGTGATATGAGGTGGGAAAATCTGTATGAAACAGAGAAACAGGAGAAACATTTCTTCTTTGCAGAAGAAATCTGCACAATGTCAGGAGGGTAGGTTGAGGGATTTTTGTAATAGGCATCTTTCAAGTGTATTTTGTGCTAAGCATCTTTAAAGTTAAATGGCATTAAAAAGGATCTGCTTCTTTCCTCTCTGTGTTATGAGAAATTTCGATGCACATACTGTAGAGGTGCCCCCAAGTAAGAAACTTCAGAAGGGAAGTTAAGGAGGTAAAATGAGTTGAAAAAAAGGGTTTTGAGGTGTTGGCTTTTGTTTTGCTTTCTGTTCAGCTGACAGTGCCAAAGTCATGGGAAACTGAAGTGCTTTTTCCTCTTGATGGAATGGATGAATGACGCTTTGTTGAGGAAATCTAGGAGGGCATACACTGTACACCTTGTGCACACTGTGTAGTGCAAAGGGAGACTTTAAAGTGAAGTGGGCAGAATTTGGAGTCTCAGGTGTTATCCTGAACATCTGATGGGTCAATGGGGGTTACAGATGTGTACGTCTGAAGCTCTCTCCTAATTGACTCTAACCTTGCCCTTATTCCAGCAAATTTTAAGCTTCTCCCAAGCAATCATGCTGAAGATTAGAAGAGTAGGCCAAAAGTATTTATCCTTTCCCCTACCCCAGCATTTTCTGTGGGGTTGCTGGGATGGGGTTATTGTTCAGACTTCCCTTCCCACAGCAGCCTGGCAATATTGGGCAAGACTGCTGGGATTGGGACGCTGCTTTGACAACAGTCTCATCTTGTGATCATGACCACTGTTTCCTTGCTGCTCTCTGTGCCCCAGTCTTTAAACCCTCACAGAAAGCTCCAGGATGTTCCTAATTAGTATAGGAGAGATGCAGATGCTTTTCTTTGGGTGTCTGCCTTACTGTACATGTAATAAAGAAATAAACCATGTTTTCTTTTCCTTTATCTTAACATCTCAACAGGAAATAAAAGTATATGGCAAAGGGAATCCACTGAAAATTGTAGCTGTGGACTGTGGAGTGAAGCACAATGCTATTCGTTTGCTAGTAAAGGTAATTTTTTTAGAAAATGACTTATTTTCTTGTATTGAATAAATTGGCTTGGACTGTGACCAACTAAGTTGAAACACCTGCTTGCTTATTTCTCAGATAATTTTCCCTTATGTTGTGGCACCAAAAGGTAAAAATATAATTAAATTGTTGGTAGAATTGAAAACAATTTAAAATAAGACCATTCAAAGAAAAGCAGTAAATTTAGAGAATACAGCAGCACATTATGAAAGGTCCTTTTTTGCTTTGTCAGCCCTCAAAAGCCAAAGCCAAAAAAAAGTCTTCACTTGCCTGTGGAGGGGTAGCAAGAATGGCACTAGTCTAACCTCTCTAGGAAGGGAGTTCCAGAGCTTGAGAGCAGCCACAGAGAAGGCCCTCTTCCCCTGTATTCCCACTTGTGAGGGACAGAGAGAGGGAAACCTCCCTGGAAGATCTCAAAATACAGGCAAGGTCATATGGGAGAATGTGGTCAATCTGAACTTCAGCCCTGTTAGCTCTCCTCTAGCCCTTTCCATTGTATTATCATAACAACATGGTAAATTAGGTCAAGTAAGTCAGAGTGGCCTGAGGTTATCCAGTGAAGACTTGTTAAACTGCACTGGACAATTTCATGGAGTTAAGTTTTGTTGCTTCATCCTTTTTTCATCCTTCTGTTTTTGCTTCCTTGTCAGAGAGGTGCTGAAGTACATCTGGTTCCTTGGAATCATGATTTCACCAGAATGGACTACGATGGGCTCTTCATTTCTGGTGGTCCCGGTGATCCAACGCAAGTGCAAGAACTAATTGAGAATGTCAGGAAGGTAGAAGATATGTACTGGTCATGTTGATTTCTTACTCAAGGTGTGGCTGTCCTACACTTCTCTCATGGCACTACAGTCATTCATAATCTGGGGATGTATCATTCCTTGGACAGGATCCAGTGGTGTGCGAGCACTGTCACAAGGAGCCCCATCAGTGGATCCAGGAAGGGGTGTTTCTATTCCCCACACCTCCCTTGTGCAGTCTGCTGCAGAGGGCTAGAGTTCAGAGTGACAGGAGAATGGACAGCAGGGAGAAGGGGAAATGCAAGAAAGTCTTGTTACAATGAGAGCAGTCACCTTCTCCTGGATCTGAGCC
This sequence comes from Ctenosaura bakeri, assembly GCA_948474755.1. NCBI lineage: Eukaryota > Metazoa > Chordata > Lepidosauria > Squamata > Iguanidae > Ctenosaura > Ctenosaura bakeri. Next base: position 329,662 of record CAOLHI010000955.1, read on the forward strand.
CTTACAGCTCTTACAGGTTGAAATTTGGAGAGGGGGAGATCTAGACTACCTTAAAGTAGGATTGCTTGCCATGTCACTTACAGTATCTCCTGTGACTTTAGCATGAAAGTGCATCTGAGACCATAAGATGCAGATTTTCCTTCTGCTCTTCATGAGAAAAAGTTGCACAGTTAGGATTCTTCTCTACTCTGCCTATTAAAAAAAGAAAGAAAGGGGTATAATCTAGTTTTAAAAGAAAAATAGTATGCTTAAAATCAATCTGAAATACTGAATATAACCAGAAAGATATCAGTTTTATCTGTGCAGGTAAAGACTCATTTGTGTAGAACTAAATTCTTAGTTATTGTTGATGAAGATCTTTTGCCTTCCAGGTCCTAGAGAATGATCGTCAGGAGCCTTTGTTTGGAATCAGCTTGGGGAGCCTAATTACAGGCGTAGCAGCTGGGGCTTCATCCTACAAAATGCCTATGGCCAACAGGTAGGGTGACCTTTCTGTCTTGTATAAATTGCACTTGTGAATAGTAGATGCAACAACAAAGATGAGTGATTGTTTTGCAGACTTCAGTAACTGTCTGCTTGATGTGAACAGGACTTTTAGATGGAGCAACTAGACTTATATTAAACTGGTTAGTTATTAGTACTGACAAGTGTTAAATTCTTACAGTCTTTATTCATTTATTTCTTTTTTTCACTGAATTCACGTGTGGTTGTTAAATAATTGCAATCCAGTTTTGTATGTGTGTGTGTGTTTTTCTACCAATTTGTTTTCAAAGCTCATTTGTGGTGCTAGTCCCTCTGGTCTCACTAAGCAAAGCACTCTTCAGGTTTCTTGGGTACTGCACTTTTATTGCACTATATTGCTATTTTGCCATTTTAAAACTAGGAAGAAAAAGAATGAGAAGGAATGAGCAATTCAACTCCCACATTCCACAAATGGGAACTAACAAATTAAAGAGCAGTTAAGATATTTTTATCCATAATCCTGATGTTATTCTACTGAACAGTAAACAAAACCAAGGGTAGAAGCTACAAGCAGGAAGCTGCTAGTTATGCTGACATCTTTGCTGAATAGCACTTAACTTTTGAATTGAGCATTAGAGAAGCCTGTTGCCCATGAGAATTGTTCAGAGATATAGTTCTGTAGAAGGCATGGGTAACTGGCTCTCCAGATGTTTTGGTTTACAATTCTCATCAGCCTTGGCCAGCAGCACTAATGGTCAAGGATGCTGGGAGATGAAATTTTGATGAACAGAATTAAACAATGAATTCATGTTGCCTGGTAATGTTTATACCCATGTCCAATACTATCTCTAATTGTTTATTCAGAAATAACTTCTTTTCAGAGGGAAGTCCCTACAGCATTACTGAGTAGCTTCCTCCTTGCAGTTTCTGCCCTTGTTATTGCTTCCTGTTCAGTGCAGCATTATTGATTAATAGCCTCTTTGCTGTAGAAAAAGGATTCTTGAAAAGGCCATGGTGTAGTATGACTGCAGTATGTAGTATGTGGTCATGACGGCAGTAACACTATTTTTGTGGATCCTGTATTACCTGTTCTCTTTGTATCATTGCATTACATGCAATTTAGAGCCTGTTGACAAATGTGGAACTTGACTTATCAGCCTAGCAGGAATGGACGGAACCTTAGCATTACCAAACATAAATCATGGTGACATGGAATAAGGTTGCCTCAACCTTATTCTTATTTGATTTGAAGAGGCAACTTTACCTTAGCCTTAACCTTTTCTTTAACTATCCACAGTATGATACTGAAGCATCCAGTATGTTCTCTTTCTCCCCGCCCTCACTCCTTCTATATTATGCATTGTTGTCTATTTTCCTTGCCCTTCACACCTCCTGTTCCCTCCCCAAAACATCCCTTCCCTCCATCTTGCTCTGTTCACCTGTCTCTTTTTAGAGGACAGAACCAACCAGTTGTGAACGTGATAAATGGACAGGCTTTCATTACTGCTCAGAATCATGGCTATGCAATTGACAGCAACTCCCTCCCTCCTGGCTGGAAGCCTCTATTTGTGAATGCGAATGATCAAACAAATGAGGTAAAACTCCCTCTCTCTGTGTACCTGGGAAGAATTTGATGAGACAGGGAAGATGAACTGTACCCTGCTCAGGTGCTTGCAAATAATGTACTTGCATCTGCTTTGCCTACAGTCTAGAATGTCAACCTCACGAATTCATATATCTGTTCCCTCCATTTCCCCCATGAACTATTTCCCTTTGAATAACTTTTGGATAATTTACTGGATTTGTTCCATACAGGGACATCAGAGAACTCTCTTTCTTAGGACCAGCAGAAAATTACAAAGTAGTGTACAATCTTTTGAGTCCATCCCCTTCTTTAGGCTGTATATTCAGCAGAGGGAGAGACAGAGACTGATGCAGAGGAGACAAAGAGATTTTTTTGGGGGCATGATGGGAACCCCAGTCTGTTAGGCTAATAATTAGGTTAGATTGCCCCTGATGGAAAGAGACACTACAGCAGCAAGGCACACGAGAAGAAAGGAGACATGACAGTTCTCCCTTTGAAAATATGAAAGCCAGTACTTATTCAGCTCTCTTTCTATCAGGGGTCCTTTTAAGATAGAGAACCAAAGTGAATTAAAAAAAAATGATGGAGGTGCCTATTTTAGCAAAGAAGACTCATTTTCGATAGTGGATTGGGTGTGCATATGACTCCACAGGAATAGAACTGAGATTGAGTGGTAGAATTAGTGGTTGGAGGATATACCCACCCATCTGCCAGACAGTCCTACTGTCACAACAGGTTTTTACAGAAGGAGAATTTATTAATATCTTGACCTCTTTCTAAAACAGGGAGTTAAGGTGGTTTACAGATTATAACAAGTACAATATAATTAACATATTGTGATTTTTCACTAATTCTGACCCCTGCAGCAGGTTATACTTATTACTTGTGTTAATTATTGGACATATGCATTCTTCTGTATTCCATGTTCTTCACTAGGCCCCTATCCTTTAAGGATTCATGTGTAAATAGATAGTATGGCAGTGACAATTTTCTTCATTGTAGAAATAAAGAAAAGCTTTCCTAGGTACATATGTTTGTGTTCTCTCTGTCTACCTCCCTCCCGCTCTCTCACCTTTGGATCCCTGACATGATGCCACTAGCCATGTAGATGTCAACATAATGTGCAAGCAATTGCATCATGTATGTATCCTCAGATTGATCAGGAGAAGACATCTATGGACATAGATTAATTAAACAAAGAGCATCATTAGTTTGAATACACATCGCTGGAAAGTCACAGTGCTCAGAGTCTTTTAGTGCAACCTACCTAAGTGAGCAAATCACTGCTGCTGCATTCACCCTTCTTTCCTGACTTCTTCACATCAGAATCATGTTAATTCCAGTAGGGATACAATTGTTTGCTCATTTTGGTCTTGAAGGAAGCAGTGTGTATAATTTTAGTAATTTTCTTCCCAGTGTGAGAAAGTCTTTGAAAATAAACAATTTTTGCAGCTCAGGGTTTATTCTATGCAAAATTCACGTGTGGATTTTTTTACACAGAAAACAGCACAGAAATAATATTTCTACACAGAAACTGTTGTTTCCTTGGGACCATATGGTATTTATTTTGCCAAAACTGTGTGTGAATCTTGTACTGGATAGGTCCCAAACTGTGAAGATTCTCATTAATTCAGGATTCTCCTTGTCAGGGTTTCCTGACACTTGAGAAACATGTTTTTGATTGTTTTTCAAATATTTTCAAATATTCTTCCCACCCCTTCCCCCAGTCTGCCAAACAGCTGTTTCGTGAATGAGGAGAGTCACTACCATTTTTTTCCAAGAGAAACTTGCACCCTCAGCCCATCAAGCAACTGTTTGATGAGCTAGTGGAGCATGGTTTACTAAGCGTAGAAAAACGGCAGCCCATTGTCCGAGCCCGGGTGGTGGTGGTGGTGATGGAAATCAGATATCTATGTACCAAAACACACTTCTGAGAACTCAACTTTCTCCCAGTGAATGTGTGCATGAGTGAGAGGAAGGCTTTGTGGCTTTGTGTGTGAAGGATGTCTATATGAGAGTAGGGAATGAGTGTGTGCATATGTGTCTGAGAGAGACATGGAGAGAGACAGAGGGAGAGGGAGGGAGGCAAAGAGATGTGGTACTACCAGGCCTGGTCCTTTGTCTCAGCCCCTGTTAGTTCAAGCTGTGCCCACTGATATGTGGTTCCCAACATAGTGCTTAGCAAACTCAGCAATAGGCAGTCCCCTTGTCTTTATTAAATCTGAAAAGCAGCATAACTGTTGTTATTAAGTGAATTCTGTTAAACCCTTTCGCAGAACATGTGCAGAAGTCAGTGAATTCCACATATGCTGCAGTCACCAGAAAGTGAGTTGCCCAGCAATCTAGTGAACAAAACCAGAGCTTGGAAAAGTAACTTTTTTGAATGACAGCTCCCAGAATCTGTTAGCCAGCATGGCTGGTAACCTTACTGGCTAGCAGACTTTCAAAAAGTTAACTTTTCCAAGCATTAGATAAACCACTGTTTGAAAAAACCACCAGGAATGTACATGTTTCAGCTCTGTCCCTTATCAGATCAGCCCTTTTAACCTAAGTTGCTGTTAAGGTTTGCCTAAGCAGCACTTTGATAATCTTCTCGTTCCCAGAAAGGAGACTGAATAACCTCTTTCTAAAAATCTCTGCAGGGAATTATGCATGAGAACAAGCCGATATTCACAGCACAGTTCTACCCAGATGGCAATCCAGGGCCGACAGACACAGAGGTAGGTTATTCTGATAAAATACATAGAGATTTAAGACTCATTGAGGGAATTCATGGAGACTGTATAATGACATATAATGTTATGCAAATGTTAGCAGTTTACAAAGGGTGGGAACCAGCACATTATTAAAAAAAGGAGAAAGTAACATCTACAGCTTGTATTGTGACAAATCTCCTAGCAGATTTTTCTTTTCTTCAAGCTCTCTGTCGTCATCCACCGCTGATTCCTTAAAGGGCAAATGCCTGGAATTAACAGAACCATTGAAAAATGCTTGGAAAAGTTATCCTATGGACTACAGCTCCCAAAATCCTCCTGCCAACACGGAAAATGACTATGATGGCTAGTCAATTCCGGTAGTCCAGAAAAAGTAGCCTTTCCAAGTTCTGGGTTTTAAGCATGTGTTTCTTCAATGACAGCTCAATTTGTCACAACCAGTCTATAGAGAAAGTAATAAGAATAGCAATAATAATAATAATAATAATAATAATAATAATAATAATAATAATAGTAGTAGTAGTAGTAGTAGTAGTGGTAGTAGTAGTGGTAGTAGTAGTAATAATACAGCAAGAACAACAACAACATTTATTTATAATGCCCTTTTCACCAAAGGGTGGAATACCAACATATACAGTCAGGGACAAAGACAATAAACATAACACTGCAGCAGTACATGGAATGAAATCCCTAATACCCCACCAGTCACTACCTATCTCAGCATCTAAACACAACTCAGTGTCTTAAAACGGTGGATTAAAAAGGAAGATCTTCAGTCCTTTATGAAAATGGGTGAGATCTTCCTCCAGCTGGAGGTCCAAAGAAAGACTGTTCCACAAATGCAGAGCCAGATCATCAAAGGCTTACAGAGATAGGGGCACAGAGATAGGCAATCATCCAGCAGAACCCCGATGTTTCTGGCAACTGAGATGAGAGCCACTGTGTAATCCTGTAAATCCAGTGGAATGGAATGGGAAATTCATCAATTTCCTGGTGGGGATCAAATTTGAAGTTCCTGATTCTTCAAGAAACTTGGGTGGGAAGAAAAATGGCACATCAAAGGTTGCCCAAATTTCTTTCTTCTTTTCCTTCCTTTTATGTGAGATTAAAATAAAATAAAAATATACTGGGAAAAAAACAAACCTATACTCACTTTTTATTACCTATTCACTGAAAACTGGAGAGCTTCCCAAAGGGGGGGCCTCTTAGTCACTTATACTTGTTTTGCCATATATTTAGGAAATGTTCAGAAAATGCAAAACTAAATTGCACACTATATCCCTACATCCCATTTTTACTATGCACAGTGTTTGACATTGTGGCTGCAGCCTTTGCTGGTCTGAAAATTGCACAGCTTAAATGTTGTACAGCAGGAAAATAAACTCAGGACAATTGAAGCTGCAACTACATGTTGTGTAACGTTGTTGTTTTTATTTAGAAAGCAGTTATGTTGCACAACAAGAATGCTTCACAGCAAAATTGTGCAATATCAGCAATATAGCAAAACAAAACCAGGTGGCTATTTTTCATGTAATGTTGCAGACTTTGTGCAACATTACTGGTTTTTCATACAGAAAAGAAAAGAAAAATGTCACACAACAAAAAGGTTATGCAAAATCCAGCATTGTTGCACAGCAAGTAAGCCTGTTATGCAACATAGCTGTTTTCTGAGTGACATTTTTGTTGTACAATACTTTTGTTGTAAAACTTTGCTGTATAAAAAATAAAACAGAGTCCTAGCATGGTGGACTATGACCTCAGAGACCAGAATTTGATACCCTGCTCAGCCATGGAAATACACTGGGTAACCTTAAATCTCTCCCATTTCAGAGTAATCAAATATTTGAACCATACTAAACAGCAAGCTTGAAAGTACAATTTCAAGACATAAAACGCCAAGCTCATCTATTTGTTTTGCATCTCGTAGAGAGCCAGTGTGATGTTGTAACCTGAGCATTGGAATGTGATTCTGGAGACCAGAATTTGATTCCCTGCTTGGCCATGGAAATCCAATGGGTGACCTTGGGCACATGACACACTCAAAGCCCCAGAAAACCCCATTGTATTACTTTAAAAGGTGGGAAACTTTGAGGTCAACCTACAGTGCTAGTGTCTCCTTAGAATCTGGGGGATTATACTTCACAGGAGGCCTGTGAGAGGAGGGTAACAGCAGGATCTTTTCACCTGTGCATACCAGTACTAACTGTAGAGAGGATTCCAGTTAAAAGTTAAATAGACTATTTTGTGGGGAATTTAACAAACATACCAAAAGTCAGACATTCTCCAGAACCATACAAGGCTATTGGAAAGTCAGACGAGAAAGTTTGGATAGAGAGAGATTGGGTGGAAAGGGTGATAGTTGCGGTTCTGAAGCAGAAGGTTGAAGCAGGGTGGCCCCAACAGTGCATCTGAGGGTAGCAAGAATGAACAAAAGTCTGGGCACCACATATTACATCCAAGCACTACAATTTGCTGGGTTTTTTGTACCCTATTTTCTGTCCTGAAAATGCGTGAACAAAGCAGCCATGGCTTTCTCACAGGGTTGATAAAAGAGTCTGGAATGGGCCGATTATTTTAGCTCTAGGTGACAAAACATTGATGGGGGCATGAGAATTTCTTAATGTTTTGGTCAGGTAGTGTGAATAGAAAAGGTCTCCGTAGCATATGCTTACGGTAGGGTCCCTAATTGCTTCACCTGTACAGTTTTGCCTTCTATTGTTTTTGTGAGGTGCTTGTAACTTGCAGTTTTTAAAAGGATCATCAGCATCAGGCTTTCCCGTCTAATCCTTTCTGAACCTGATCATGTCTGCAATCATCCTGATCTGGCATATGTTTATGGCCAGCACACTTTCAAACATGTTCCAGCTGTAAATATGTCCAATTATGAAAACATCACACCCCTCAGAATGGGAGTGTATGATGTGGTAACACCATGATAGAATCACCTTAGGGTCACCATAAGTCTGAAATGACCTGAAGGTACAAAAAAACAACAATGTAAAAAATAATAGCCTTGCATAAAATACACAAGCAGCTACTTGAAAATAGTCTTTTGCATAGCCTAAGTTGTGCAGTTTTCAGGGAAAGCTGCGCAGTTCTCGGAAGAAGCTACTTAGTTTCTGGAAACCTGTGAAGTTTTCTTGGCAAGCTGCATAGATTTCCTGGAAAATCAGCACAGTTTCTTGTTGTTGCAGGGAAAAACTTGTGGAGTGTCTTGAAACTGTGGGGCACAAAACTGCTTCAGTGTTTCCAACATCTGTCAGGCCTTGGGAAAACTGAGATATACTACCCCTAGTCATAATAAAGAAGGTGAAAGGTCCTTCTCTTTTGGTAACCTTGTTCTGATAGGGGCCAGTCAAATGCTTCACCAAAGGAACATATTGACAACTCAATAGGAAACAAATGTCATCAAATTGTTCACTTAGACCATCCTCTCCTAAACTCAAGTTCCCTATATGTTGAATTACGAATTACATCATTGCTGACAATTGGCCATATTGTCTAGGAAGGATTGGACATCATCCTACACTATCAAGAGTTTTGCTCTTGAGGAACACTGATTTGATCCTTAGTACTTTCTAGAAGGAGCCAGCTGGAGACTAGGATTTGATTCCCCAGTTGGCCATGGAAACTCACTGGCTGATTGTGGGTGTGTCATGCACTCTCAACCGCCACAAAACCCCAAGATAGGTTCTCTCAACCTCCACAAAACCACAAGATAGGTTCTCCACAGGGCTATTGTAATTCAGAAACAACTTGAAGGCACACAATGACAGCAACTTTCTAGAGCTTGGACAAGTTACTTTTGGACCATAACTCCCAAAATTCCCAGACAACATGGTCACTGCCTGGGCTGCTTGGGGAATTATGGAAACTGAAGTCCCCACAAAGGGCTACTTTTCCAAGCTCTGGTTCTTGCTGTGCTCTGAGTTGTGTGAGACAGTTTGCATTAAGCTCACCAGTAAAATTTGCATAGGTATAGCAGGGCCCAAAACATGATCTGCATGATTTATGTAAATGAAAATGGTCTGTATTACTGAAAAACTAGTTTTTTTTAAGAAAAATTCCTTTAAAAGAAGACCTATTATCTTTCAAATACATGTCGAATGCTTTTACATTATTGAAGTTGTAGAGTTATGTAAATGGATTCCTGAACACACTTTCTTGTTCTCATATTTGAAAATGAAGCTTAATCCACTGTCTGTGACTTCTCATGACAATCCCACTAGCAATAAGTTGAGTAGTACAGGGAGTATGACTAAACAGCATCAGAATTTGTAACAAGGAATAAAGAGGGCGCACCTACCCTTAGACAAAATATCTAGCATTCACTGGAAATAAGCAGAAAGAATACTTTAGAAAAAATACATGACTATTATCATTTACTTATTTTTCTTGGTTAAAATGGAACATAGAATAAAATTTATCAGTGGCAAGAAGTACATATGCCAAACTGAATAACCTGGATTGTCTGAAGAATTGAAAAAGCACCCTGCAGGTTTCCTTTCATCATGCCCACAGATCCCTTCCTTTAAAGACAGAAGTGATAAAGAAGCTGAAAGCCAAATATTTATGTACTTGCTGTGCAGAAAGCAGTAACCCTTAGGGCTGAATTTGGGGTCTCCTGCCACAGCTAAGATCTGCAGAGCTGGAGGGCAAGAGTGTGAAACCTACAAAGAGGGGGAATGAATGTGAGTGAGGGTGTTTAACCCTTCCCCTCCCCTCTCGCTCCCCTTGCAACTACCTCCTTGTTTTTCCCTAAGGTGCAGCAAAGACATATACAGGAACAAACTTACTTTTCAGGGGCAACATCACTCTGAATCCCTCAACCAACAGGGCTATGCAGGCTGAGGGATTCCTGAGAATTATAGTGCAAAAAAGTAATTTTTGAAAAGCTGTGTTTAGTAAATCATCATCATCATCATCATCATCATCATCATCATCATCATCATTTTTATCCCGCCTCTCCCAATGGATCGAGGCAGCATTACAGCAATATATAAAATACATTAAACATTAAAATGTACCCCATAAATAGCACTCGCATGAGATTTCCTAATGGCATTTACTTTTCTCAGTTACACTGTTTGTTGTTGCTCCTGTTTAATAACCTAGAGAACCAAAGCTGAGTAACAATTGCTTGTCTAAGTTTAATTAAGGTTGTCATGCGTAGGTTGGCATTTAATTATTGTTGTTGTTTGATGTAAAGTTGAAGGCTTTCACAACTGGAATTCATAGGTTGTTGTAGGTTTTCCGGGCTTTGAGGCCATGTTCTATTAGTATTTTCTCCTGATGTTTCACCTGCATCTGTGGCTGGCATCTTTAGAGGATCTGGTGGCACGGAAGTGAGACAGAGTATATATACTTGTGTAGTCCCCAGGTGGGAGGGAGAATTTGCATGTGTTACAGTTGGCCTGTGTGATGGCCTATTGTTAAATGGGATATCCCCCAGGGTTGTATTGTTAGTCAAGGGATATGCATAGGGATGGCTAATGTAATTAACAAACTGTTATGCATATCCCTTGACTAACAATACAACCCTGGAGGATATCCCATTTAACAGTAGGCCGTCACACAGGCCAACTGTAATATATGCAAATTGCTCCCTCCCACCTGGGGACTACACAGGTATATATACTCTGTCTCACTTCAGTGCCACCAGATCCTCTGAAGATGCCAGCCACAGATGCAGATGAAACATCAGGAGAAAATACTAATAGAACACGGCCTCAAAGCCCGGAAAACCCACAACAACCTATTGTTGTTGTTGTATGCCTTCAAGTCGTTTCTGACTTACGGTGACCCTAAGGCAAACCTATCACGGGGTTTTCTGGGGCTAAGAGTGTGTGACATGCCCAAAGTCACCCAGTGGGTTCCTGAGTGAGAAATCAAACTCTAATATCCAAGATCATAGTCCAACATTCATACCACTATACCACGTTGGCTAAGTTCCCAATAAAATCTGAACATTCTGCAGATTGGAACACACCAAGGGAAAAATAAATTTTCAATAGGAAGGGTGGATACATGTTTTTCACATCAGCTTCTCTTATAAATCAGCAGGATGCCTTGTGGATCTTGGTTAGGTTTCTCATGCAAATTGTTTTAGATGTATGCCTTAAGCTTCTTAAGCACTTGGTTGTTGCTTTGGTTTGGGATACAATACAAAGAATGTATCTCTTAATTAGGTTAATTATTAATTAGATTTATGAGGCTCAGAACCTAATTAGAAACAGTTCTAGTGATACTAAATAGGCAGATTTCATAGGGAAAATCTTGTTAAGTTGTTGCACTAAAACCTCTGAAATCCTGTGTTTATGATAGTAACAACAGACATGCAAACTGACTCAATCTGTAAATTTCTTTGCAAAAGCCTGCATTTGAGTTTGCCTGATTAGGTGACTTTTCTGTGAAAGATATTTTTAAAGGGTTGTATATCAGTTGTGTGAGTCAAGATTCTATACATAGGGCAGGGGTGGGTGTGTCATGGTCTTCTAGGTGCTGTTGGACTGCATTTCCTATCATCAGTCCTGGCCATCCTAGCCAATAGTAATGAATAATGGGAGTTACAGTTGAGTAATGGGCTACAAGTTGTGCAGCCCTGGTGTAGGGACACATTCACATGTCCTTCACAGAGGACATGAGGCTTTGGGGTTGTGGGGTGGTGGTGGTGGTGGTGAAAATGTGATTCAATAGCATTTACCTACCATGAAGACCAGAAATCTTAAAGACCATAGGTCAAGATTCTCTTTCTAAATGTCGGCTGCTCCACAATAAAGTGTCTTCATTATACAACAAAATGTTTCATTATTATTTTGCCATATTTGTCCTGTACTTTGGGACATGCTCCTGACCTTTATGAAGTGCAGGATGAATATTCTGAGCTGGTACTAAACCCAATCCCAAGCTGGTCAAAAGATCTGAGACTGTCATATGTTGCTGAAACAAAATAATCTTTATTGATAAGTAATGGATTCAACTAGTGTTTTATGGCAGAGATAAGCATTAAGAAGTTCTTCAGGTGCCAGGGAAGCAGAATTTCCTCACATCTCGATAAGTGTCAGGGTCTTCAAGGCTATCAGACCTGCCCCATTGGCCAGCAGGTTTTCTAGTGCATGAATAGTGCGTGTTTACCCACTGGAAGTGAGACCAAGGTATGCAGTGGGATCCTGGACAAAGAAAATCCAGAAAAGTTTTTTCCCTCCCGCATGTCTCCTAGCTAGATCAAAGGCAAGATCATGTGAGTATAGGTTCTCACAGGAAAGCAAGTGATGGAATGCTCTTATCTCACAGAGAACAAAGCTAGAGTAAACTGTGATGCCTAGCCATACTATGGGTAACATATTTCCCTTGGAGCTGGGTACAATCGTTCTGGTTTCTCTGGCAAGTTCTCCTGGTGACCAAGACAGTGAGAAGTATGTAGTGGCTATAATCAGAATGATATAACTATTAGCAACTGATAACTGATAACAACTCCACTACAGATAAGAAGAATTTGGCTGATAATTTCATCCTTTTCCCTTATATCCTTTTCCTTATATCTATTTTTAAGATATTGTAGTTTTCTTCTGGATACTGATATGCATTTTGTTTACTTTCCCCAGTTCTTATTTGACTCATTCATTTCACTGATCAAGAAGGGAAAAGGGACAAGCATTGCTTCAGTACTGCCCAAGGCCAGAGCTGCAACTTCGAGAGTTGAGGTCAGTTTATTAATGTGCTCTGTGTTTAGCCATCAGTCATACCATGACGGGTACAGTTATTGAAAGAGATGGGCAGACTTGCTCTCTGGAATTTGGGGATCTGCACACAGCCAAACTTCCTTTCAAAAGATGTCCTAATTTTCTTAGTTATTAAAGCTATATGCACACTCATTTTGATTTAAAATAGTTTATGGGTACATGGGAATTGAAGAGGCTTGTATTGTTAGTACATACCTAAAAATGAATTGCTGGATGTTTGTTTAGATTTAAGGCCTACTAGATCCCTGAGAATTAGAAAATGTCTCACATAATTAATTTAGGCCAATGATCTTTCTTATTTTTTCTTTTATTGAATTATTGAGAATATTTTTAATAATATTTTTATTAAACATCAAATTTAAATGCATAAAACAACACATGGAGATACATAATACTAGACAAACAACATTAATAAAAAATAGGATTCACATGTATTTCTGCTATATTAATTATGAGCTAGTAATATTCAAAATCTAAAACTCACCCAGTGGTCTCTCAAATATGAAATCAGCATATCCCAATCATTCTTAAATCTGCTCAGTGATCCTTCTTTGATCAAAATAGTCAGTTTTCCATTTCTGCCAAGCTGAGTAATTTCATCATCCAATAGTTTTGAGAAGGAATTGTTGGATCTTTCCATCTCTGACCAAAAAGTAGTGTGGCAGCTGTAATAATATACTGTATAATTCTTCCAAATGTCTTACCTATCTGACAGTTTATCAGTCCCAATAAGAAGAACTTGGGATTCAATTGTGTCTTTATCTTCAAAATATTTTCTAATTATCAATGTTTCAAAACCCAGAATTTCTTTGCTTTCTTCACATGTCTACCACATATGAAAAAAGTCTGTTCTTTCTATTTACATTTCCAACAAATAATAGTGTAGCTGTTATACATTTTAGACAGTCTTTCTAGTATTCCTGTACATCATTTAATAACAGTTTTCTCTAAGGTTGTAATTCCACACTTGAACTTTTCAGCAGGGCTAGGCAATATATGGTCCCCCACATGTTGTCAGACTGTAATGTCCATCAGCCCTTGCTAACACAGCCTGTGGTGAAGGACTGTGAGAGTTACAGTCTAACAACATCTGGAGGGCTTCAGGTTTGTTGTCCCTGTTCTGGAATATATAACTAATCACAATAAAATCCAGGTTTCATATAGTGCCATAGTGAGCCCCTACATATCTGTTGTCTGTTTCCATAATCCCTGAGCTCTGGAATGTCATAATTTAGAACTATCTTCCTCATTAATCATTATGAGGTATATCATTCTGGCTTCAGTCACGGGAGTTAACCTTGATACATGAGGTTTACCTCACCACCTACTTTGTTGCTGAACCCATATGGAGAGTGGTAGTACGAAAAGGAGAACCTCCACTGCCAAATAATTCAGAATCCTAAAATCAATCAATCAGTCAATCAATCAATCAATCAAGGTTTCTGACTGTGAAGAGAGACTGTATGCTTACAATTGGCCTTTTCATACATCAGTGTCCAGGCAAAGAAGTCAATGACAGAGTGGATGGGCCAGATTGCTCGCTCTTCCTGCACATTCTTGCATGCCTGAATGAGACTGGCATTGGAGTGACTTGCCCAAATCTGCCAGTGAGTTCATGAAAGAGAGGAAATATGAATGTCAGTTCAAACTTGCTGTTGACATTCTCTTGGGATTCTATACCCTGTGTGTCCTTATTTACTAATAATGGTAAATAAAACTTGGCTGTTTCTGTTTTTAGATTCTCCCCCCTCATGACCTTAATTTTGTATTATATTCTCTCAGCATCTGCACACAGAACAAAGAATACAACACAAGAGTTTTGATCAGCCATGATTGAAGCATACACACTTGTCTCAAAGTTAATGTGGCAATCAACAAACTCATTGTCCATTTTTGTGCATCATCATTAATTCTAGTATTCTACAAGTGAGGCAGAAATGGATTTGCTTAACAGTTTTATGTCTTCACTCAGATGATAATCTGAAGGAATACCGACTATCGTTGGCTCGTATAAGAGGCATTTAACTTTGTTCAAATGCTTCAGTAGGGAGTGCCTTCTGGGCAGGCAGAGCTCTGGGGCTCTGACACTACATCTGGGGCTTTCATCCCAAACCCTATGCTAATAGATCATGAAAACCATGCCATCCATCTTCTCACCTTTCTGCACATTAGGCACAGTGATGCTGGATTCCAAACTCTGGACTTACAATAGTAGAAATGGTTCTTGTTCCTAGTTTCCTGTTCTCTGATGGCTCTTCAAGTTCTTCCTTCCAGGCCCATTTTCTGACCTGAATGATGAAGGGCAGTCTGCAAGAATTTTATCATACTCAACCTTTTCATGATTCCTGCTTGAATCAGTGTAAAATGCAAGTGCATCTTGATCTGAGCACTAATTTCCATTGCAAATTCCTCAGCATTTCTTTTGCATTAACAATAGCCAAGCTTTCACATAAGCAGTGGGATAGTCTCAAAGGTGACTCATGTATGAAAATGCTTAACATGTATTGCATTGTTGGATTTTCTACAGAACTTTCTCCTTTTCTTTCTGCCAAAGATATTTATAGAGTCTTTGTCAGAAAAGCTGAATGTAATACCAAGACAACTTCAGAGCCTGTACTTCCTACACAAACCAATGTATGCAAATTAACTGATTTAGTCATATATTGATATGTTTTGTTTGAATAATTTATTTTGAATTTTAAGGAAAGGTTTTTAGGGGGCATTGGGGAGGGGAGAATATTGCTCATTCCAGTTCTGCTGATAGAAGCAGTTTTATAGGAGTTCTATACATGAATGCTGAGATTCAGGTCAAAGGAAAAGAAAATCTAGTTGGGTATGAATGAAAGATGCCCATTTGGAAGAAATGCATCCAAACCAAACCAGGTTCAAAATAGTTGCTGTCTGCACATGTATTTTTTTCCTAGGATAAATCTCAGGAACAACTGGTATGACGTCACCCATATTCTAAACACAGTTACTGGTTAGTGCTGCACTCCTGAGCTTTGTCACTAGGCAGTGAGTAGTCTGTTACCCTTGCACAATAATGGGCCTCATGTTATTTGCACAGACATTGCAATGGGTGTTGCTATTAAGCTGTCAGTCTAGGATACTAACAGTTTAATGACAGATAAATGTGATAGGAGCCATCACAGGTGGCAAGCCAACTGAACTTTCCTCTGCCTGTCCATTAGGGCATTATACAAAGCATTCCAGCTTGGTGTTGTAAGCCTGGAGTCTTTTCTGACAAACAGCTGCTTGTTCAGTGAATATCATTTCTATTCTGCATGGCCATGGGTGGGCTGGAAAAGAGAAATTCCTACCCACAGGAAATGATGTTAACAAAATAACGATGGCTATTTTTGCAGCTCTTTGTGGATTTAGTGAGAATCCTTCCACCCAAAAGATATACTGGTGAATAGGGCTTGCAGGAGCATGTTGGCAAGAAGAAAAGTCATTTTAATATATCCTGCAAATATTCAATCAGGAGCAGGATCCTAAGAGAAAAAGGAGTAGACTTTTCCTTGTTTAGAAACAATGTTAAAAAGGGGACATGGATACAATTGATTTGATAAATGGGAACTGTTAACAGATGTGATGATATAAAACTTTGCTGACCCATTTGCTTGTTTTTAGGTTTCCAAAGTTCTAATCTTAGGTTCTGGTGGTTTGTCTATTGGTCAAGCAGGAGAATTTGATTATTCTGGATCACAGGCAGTCAAGGCCATGAAGGTGAGTAGGTGGGACTGATGATTTCAGTGTATTCCATTCAGTCCTTGCTCTTTCACACAACAGTTGGTGTGATTATTTATGGCATTAGATATTCTGCTTTGCTTAAATCTTTGACAATATATGGAAGTTAGGCAGAGTTGTCTGCGTCATTCAGTGAGAATAAACTGCTTATTCCCTCTGTAAATGGGTTCTGGGTTGATTGGATTATTAATAAGCATGCAATGAAATAATTCACACAAATAGTTTGTGCTAAAGAAATGTCAGCATCCCTGATTTATTGTGAAAAATGCTTTCATTGTTTGCCATGTACAGCTTGATATCTTCTGCCAAGTTCTGTTGCTCTGTTCCAGGAGTGGGAGACCAATAGTGAAATATAATAGTGAAATGATAAATGATAAATAATGGGTACCTATGTGAACCAAAACACAAAACTTCATATCTGTGTGCTGGAAATATCAAGAAGTTGAAAATCTGTACATATTTTTCCAATAAATTTCTGATCATTCAGGTGACTTCCAGAAGTCAGTGCTATAACCCCACCTGCAACAGGAATGGCAAAG
The DNA here is from genome assembly GCA_948474755.1 of Ctenosaura bakeri. NCBI lineage: Eukaryota > Metazoa > Chordata > Lepidosauria > Squamata > Iguanidae > Ctenosaura > Ctenosaura bakeri. Next base: position 346,454 of record CAOLHI010000955.1, read on the forward strand.
AGTCATATTTGCTGCAGCAAATGTCAGACTATTTACAAAACATTGCATTTGGAAGGGAGTGACTCTGTAGTTGGCCTGATAATTAGATTTTCTATTGTAGATGGGGGACTGAGAAATTTTGTTCAGTAGTTTACATTTTAGATATGTCTCATAACATTTTCCCCCCAACATGGAGGTTACTATAGCACTAGCACAATTGCTGTCATACACCGGGAAGCAATGGTAGAAAAAGAAAGTATGTATGTATGGATGTGTACATGTATGTTTGAAAGAGAAGACACAAGGGAGTTTCCAGTCATGAGAATCAAGCGGAACTGTTCTGGGAAGAGATGATGTGGTTATGAGCTAGGCAAAGTTTTAAAGTTCCATTGATTCCAGTGTTAAAGTTAAGGATGCGTTACAAATAACTTCCTTCAAAATCAGTGGCACTTAAAGGTATTTAACCTTGGCTAGCTTGTTTCTGTTATATTTTGAAATATAAAAAGGATGTGTTTTTGTTATTGGCACGTAGATGAAAGACCACAAACTGCAGTATTCCAGCCACCAAAACCTCCTCCTCCTCCTCTTTCTTCTAGCAGATGAAACAGTTATATCTTCCCAGTCTCTGAGTATGTATAGTCAATCAAAACAATTCTGAAGGGTGGAAAACACAGAACTTTCCATGTAATCTTGCTTACAATTTCTCACTGTGTCTGTTGGGCTGACCTAGAATGGATACCAGCAGGTCTCTGGAATTGCCAATCTGATCTATTAGGTCTTTCTGTAGTCTGTAGTAAGCTTGCGCAAAAGCACTACAGTAGCTGGTGAGGTTACTTGAAAATATCAAATTAGAAGAGAAAATAGGCTGGAGGCACCTTGCCTGTGTAAAGAGTCTTGCTTTCTAAAGAATAGCGTTCATTCTAAAAGTGAGAGCTTTCCCGCTTTCCACTTTGTTTGCCTCCTGTTTTCATATGTAGGAAAAGTTATATTTTCCAGTAAATCTTGCCAACTTGACCTTCCTTCTGTTGCTAACAGCCAGCTGCCTTCATCTTGGTGCTAATCAGCCATTCCAGAGGCAACACTTGCTCTTGGTGACCTTGCCTCTGGCAGCATGATTTACAGTACTGTGTGAAGCCAAGGTAGCTTGCGTGGGGGTAGCATTGCAAGATGTGCCTAAGTATTCTCATCATCATTATTTGCTTTCTACTGTGTTGGTTGGGGACCAGTTTAGAGCTGGGGTTTATCAGACAGATCAATGCCATGATTATGAGGTAGACAAAGATAAACAAGCTGTGTGAGTAAATGTTAATTCACAGGTATGCTTGCACAAAGGACAGGAAGCAGAAATATAATGAAGTTACTATATTTGCAACAAAGCAAAGACCCTAGCACTTTTTAAAAAATTGTTCCCCATAGCTTTTGCTTTCTTATCATAAAAGTAGATTTGAAATTTACTGTAGGGCTTGGATGTTAAAGCCAGCAGAAAACACAATGGTTACCAGTGAAGATGTAGCCAGACTAGATTTATATGTTTACATTGCTTAATCCCAAACAAAAAGCTTAGCCACCAAATTCTCTGCTACCTGGAGTTTCTTAACTGTCTTCAAAGGCAAACCAATTTGCAATGCATTATACTGCTGTAAACAAGCCCACCATGGCACTACCTTTTCACAGTGATGGGACTATGTGTTTCTATAAGGCAAGAGGCTACACTGATGGTAACCATGCTGCTAGTAGCATCTCCCATGTCAGGTAGGCTTTTTCTGAGGAACCAGACTAAATGTGCCAAACCTCTACTGGGCAGCAGCATTAGCAAGGGTGACACTGGCAGAGGATCGCTTGGAGACAACAGCAGTGGCACCATAGATAACACACAAGAAGGCATGATAACTTTTACCAAGAAAACTCTATGATGAAACAATCCACAATGAAAGAAGAAACAGTACATGAAGATGAGACAGGCACTCAGTGAGGTATTGAGGTATAGCAGTTACCCAAAAATGTGAGTGAGTGCAGGGTGCACCCATGATGCCACTATCTCCTTGCAAAGATGAGGAATATTAGCTCAAATTGGGAGGCCTGTGAGACAAGGTAACCTAGTGAGATCTTTGCACCAATGTTTATGAGGTCTTGTTAGGGAAGAACTAGCAAGAAATTCAAAAGTAAATTCAAAAGTATTTTATTGGGGGAATTAACTACACACACACAAGAGCCAAACAGTCACACACTCATGCAAGGTAACTGAAGGAAAAAGGGAGGAAATATTTTGGAGAGCAAGATTCAGGGTGTCATAGGTAATAGAGAGCAATGAAGAAACAATGATGTGGCTTAGACTCTCATCTAAGGACAGTACATGATTGGAAATCAGAATGACAGCATTGCTACCAGCAATTGATGTACTGTGTCTAACTGGCTAAAACTGGGGTTTTTATACAGAATTTCTGCCTGGAGGGCATGAGTGTGAATGGCTCTCTGTCTGAGTAAACAATGGAGTTCATAGAGTGGACTGTGAGGACTGGAATGGGCTAATTATCTTAGTGTTAGGTGAGAAAGGACTAATGAATATTGTGATAGCTCTGTAATGATTGGACAGGTGTGAGGACAATGGAGAGATTTACAGGTCAGTGGGAAGAGGGGTTGAAATAATAAGTGGTTTGGTGGGAACATCCCAATCACTATTGTCCAAAAGGCAGAATCGTTAAGGCTAGCTTGAGCCTTTTGTCTCCGGAGTTACCTGGTGATTTCCTGACTATGACTTGGATACACCGAGAGGGGATCTCTGACCTACTTTGCAGCACACGTGTTTGTTCTGCTTCTTCCTCCTGTCCTGCTTAGCAATACAGTCACATCATGGTACAGTTTACATTAAAGTAAATTAACACATCTTGTCAATTAAATCATATTTTGCTGATTAAACCATATAAAAGTGTTGGGTGTCTGACCTGGTAACAACTAAGGGAAGATTTGCTTTCTCCAGACAGAGCTGCAGTTGGCAAACTAGTTAATGGTGGTACAAAATATTTGTCTTAACTAATACTTGTGGCAATGGTTCCTCCTTTAACAGCGTTGAATTCAGGCACACTCCCAAAACATATGCTTGACACTTCTTCAGAGGGAGTACAAACAGGGATGTAGCTACAGGAAGGGCAAGGTGAGAGCATTGTCCCTGCAAATAAGACTTCTGCCCCCTCCATGAAATTTTCCTTCTGTCTCAACATTTACAGAATTGCAATAACTTAAAACTTCAGTTGAACATTCAGAAACAGAATTTACGTGTACAAAGAAAGGAGGCAAAAATGTGTTAATAATTTTCATTGTCTCACTCTCTCCAAAGTTAGAAGAAAAGGAAAATTTCACAGGTAGAAGAATTCCTATGCAAGAGAAATGCCCTCATCCCCTTGTATCTACACCCCTGAGTGCAAGCCTGTCTAAGAAAGTCAGTACACATCTTTCTACTTCAGTAGATGGGTCAGCCCACAGGGCTTCTGTGTTCTCAGGACTTGGCTTCACCTTGTTTGCTCTCATCCATCCCAAAACTGCCTTCAGCCACTGGTTTAGAATTTCCATTCCCTCACTTGGATGAGATGATGCCATCTGAACCCTGCTGACACTACAACCCAGATCTCCATAATAGTCTGGGTAATACAAAAAACACTGACTGAAAAGTATACCTAACAATATTTAGTACATGTTGGAATGGTAGTAAATTTGTGTTCTACATTAATTTTTTATACATAGCAGTCTAAAGAGCAGTTAGGTCAAAAAATTCTTATGTGGAAGAGTAGGTTCTATTTGACCAAAATTGTGAAATGAAGATGTTTGTTGTCTGAACACCTGCTCATTTTTATTATTTGTGTATATTATTTTTGTATTTACCTTCTTCCATTCAGTATACTTTCTGAAAGGCTTATATTTTTGTTTCCAGGAAGAAAATGTGAAAACTGTCCTTATGAACCCCAACATTGCTTCAGTTCAGACTAATGAAGTTGGCTTAAAGCAAGCTGACACAGTTTACTTCCTCCCAATCACCCCACATTTTGTTACGGAGGTCATCAAAGCAGAACGACCAGATGGGATAATTCTTGGCATGGGTGGGCAGACTGCTCTCAACTGTGGTAAGCTGTTGTAGGAACATTCTCTTTTCTTATGACTGAAAGTAAACCTAATTATAAATTACATTAAATAATTATAAACATTACATATGATATTATATATAGGGCATTGATGCCCTATTATTAAATGTATTCCTTTCTTTTAGAAGACTGTATTGATATCAAAGTATGAACAGTTGCAAATCACAGAATTCTTCATGAGGTAAAATGGAAGACCAGAGACCCTATGCAATGCACATTCACATATAGCTTTCTATGTGTGTGTGCTTGCTTTTTGCCTGGGTGTGGAGAATGAAGGCATGATGCACTTGGCAAAAGGCAAGGCAATGAGGATGGAGAATTGGGGAGTGGGAAGTATGCATGGTCCTTCTCTGCACACAGGGCTGCCCCTTCTCATTTGCTTGCATTTTGCCCATATGAGGAGAGGAAAGGCATGGAGTGCCCAGGCAAAAGGCAAGGGAATGGGGCAGGAGGCATGCATATGCCTTCTCCACATTCAGGGCTGTACTTTCCCATTTGCTTGCCTTTTGCCTGGGTGCGTGGAAAGAAGGTGCGCACGCCTGGGTTAAGGGAAGGAAAGGAGAGGTGGGAAGGCATGCTCTTACCTTCTCGATGTTTGGGGCTGCCCTCTTCTGTTTGCTTGCCTTTTGCTCAGGCATGGAGAAGAGAGGCATGTGTGCCCAGGTAAAAGGCAAGGGAATGGGAGGGGGAGCCTTGGAAGGGAATGGGAGGCAGAGCACTCACTCAGATGGCAGGAAGTTATTCACAGTTTTTTCTTCTGGGAGGGTTCTGCATCCCAAACCCTCATGAAAGTTAAGGGGCCACTGTACTTTATAAAGTGCCTTGTTTACTTTTTTACTACTAAATATTGTTTTCAGGGGGCTGCTTCTGCATATTTTGAAATTTTCTTATTTTTGAAGTACTTTTGTAAAATAATCATAATTTTAAAAGTAAAGAAGTTAAGCAGTAGCAAATGATGAAATAATGCCTAGTTACTAACTGTTCACTAAGGCTAAACAATGGCTAATGTGTCATCCCCTTGCTAAGAGAAAGGGAACAATTAACATATTACTTTTTTTAAAAAAAAAGATAATCTCATGCTTGATTAGTTCCCCCCTACACGAAAGGACTTGACTGTGTAACTGTAACAGTTTGTGATAATGCCACAACAATCCCCAATCTGATATGTGCCTTGGTAGGCAGATGTTTTTTAAAATGCATACAAACATGCCTGAAGATGAAGTAAATGCATTCTTGATAAGCAGTAGTTCTACACAGAAAAGAATGTTAACTACGTTAAATAGAGAGTGGTTTTTATCACAGGCCTTAGCCTTTTAAACCAAGCAATTGTGACTAGGTTGCCATACCGTGACCCTGAACCATTAAAACGGAAGTCTCTGTCATGTTCTGCTGAATTCCTTTGCTTTCAATGAAAATTCTCTGAAGTGTAAATCAAACTTTTTGCATTAGGATCTTTTGATGACATTTTTCCCCATTTGATTTAGTATTTTATCAACAGAGGGTTAACAGAAGATACATTTGAACTGTTTATATGTACTGGTAATATTAACAAAGGATATATTCTAATTCCTAAAATGCTTTGAAGCATTGACACTCACCATAAGCCTTTGGGAACAGAGTTGTGCATAAATTCAACTAATTAATTGGACAGCGCCTCACATTCTTTCGCCCCTATAAAAACAAATTAGTGCAGCCATCTCTAATCTGCTGTCCCCAGGTAGGTTGAATTAGAAATCCTATCATCTCTAGTCAGCCTGGAGATGGCCATGCTGGCTGAAAAGAGCAGGAATCCGGCATGACTAGAGTTCATTGTGACTGGACTGCAAGAGGTGGGAGAAGGCTAAATCAATACTACTGGTAATAAATGTATTAGTGACTAAACCATGACCTTGATGTTTGATAGCTACTGTAGTAAACAATCACTCCACCACATGAGAACCTTAATGCAAACAGAAATGTTTTAGGCCTGATCAGTAAGCCTACTGGATAGTTTGGTGGAAGAACACATGACTGCTGCTCCCAGTCATCATGTGAAATATAACAAGTAGCCCGGGGAATCTTATGGAGAGACTTGTATGTGCAAGGCCAAATTTCCACATTTTTCTTTCTCCTCCAAGTTGTGTGGTGGTGGATTCATGTTGCTCAGTCTTGCATGTATGCCAGCTTTTGTGTTCAACAGTGCAGTTGCATGCTATATTATTTGTGCTAGCAGGGGTTCACATGCGCCATGTCAAGAAGCTTGCTTGCCTAGCAAGTGCATGAATTGGACCTTCGGTAAGTGCATGACCAGCTGCTATCGTTTGCTACATTTTGGAACCTCTCCTGCTTTAAAATGTAATGTGTTGACTCCTTCTCTGTACAGGGGTGGAGCTGTTCAAACGTGGCATTCTGCAAGAGCATGGTGTTAAGGTCCTTGGAACTTCCGTTGAGTCCATCATGGCCACAGAGGACAGGCAGAAGTTTTCAGATAAACTGAATGAGATTAATGAGAAGATTGCTCCCAGCTTTGCTGTGGAATCGGTAAATGGGCTGAACTCAGATTGGCTTGGTTGTGTTTTGAAAGAGTTGAAACAGCAGAACATATATGTATACAAAATCTGACATGTTGATTTTGAGAGTTTATTCTCCCATTCTCCTTGTCTGCAGATTATTTTGCCTGTCTAGGTTTGTAAGACAGATAGGAGAAATCAGTAGTAAGACAGCACTCCATTGAAAGGAATCTACAATAACCCACTGTTAGGCAGATATGTGCTATTTTTTTCCTTGTTAATGCATGTTCATTTCCTTTAGTAAAAGCATCAGTGGGATGACAAAGCCTTCTATCAGATAAGGAAGGACCCGAAGACTTTGTTATTGTTGTGTGCTTCCAAGTCTTATTTGGATGCATAGTAAATTTTATTTAGGAAAGCAAACAAGCTTTGGATAACTGCAACTGTTTGCTAAATTAAATAACAATCCACAGCTTAATGATAACAAATCTAACACTACCAACACAAATTAAACAAAATTAACATAGTTATTAATCACTTGACTGAAAGAAAGACATCTTTGTTTCTGTCCCAGAAACGAAGATGCCTTTGTAATGCCTTTATTTCTGGGACAGAAACACATATCCTAGTCTAGGCTTTGAGACCTTTCCCTGAGTAGGTGAGCTTATTTTCCACTTGCTCAGATCTGGAAGGCAATTCCCGCACCTGGAGATCTCCAGGAACAGGTATGTTATTCAGTCCTGTTCATTTTGTATCTTCCAGCTATCATTCTCTACCTTTAGAATCCCACCACTATGATTCCATTTCAATTGCTGTGGTTCCATCATGAGGAATTTTGGGACTGGCAGGGAAGGGAGGGGCCTTTAGAACTCTCAGCCAGAGAATTTTCCTTCGGTGACCAAACTACAGAGCCCAGGAGGATTCCACAGGATAGAATCATGGCAATTAAAGTGAAATCATAGTGTTACAATTCTTAGGTGAAAGTGACCCAGCTCTCTACCCCAACAATAAAACAGTAACTGGTCATTGTATGTTCATTTGATCAATTAGCTGTCATGGCTATTTTGTTATAACCTTGGACAATACCTCCAGGGAAGGTGAAAAACATGTCAACTAGTAGGTGTCAATTTGGTTCACATGAAAAATTTTCTTCCTGGCCTTCCGAGGAATGATCTATCATTGCTTGGGGAACCAAACACAGGAAAGAGGAAAGTTGCAGTACCTTTCAAGGCTCATTGTGGTCTGGCATTTACATGAGGTTAAAGCCAAATTCTAGTTCATGAGGCCTCACAAGGCTTGATCACTCAAAGATATTGTAGTACTTGGCTGACCTGGTTAGAGATATTATGGGATCAAGAGGGGCATGGATAGTCCATGACAACTCCTGTTTTCCATCACAACCCTCCCTCAGAAGTCTTCAGGGGACTACATTCCTTCTTTCTTTGCTCCGTGCTCTTGCTAACCCTTTTCACACAATAGTTTTTCCTACATGGGAGAATGGCATAGCTTCAGGAGGCTCTGCTTCCCATCCATTGCATGTTCATTATGAAATCTGAAAATTCCTTCCCACAATTGTGAAACCATAACACTTGAAGGTATCAAACATGTAGTAAAATCAAGACTCTTACCCGGGCCTGCAATTCCACTTTCCTAATTAAACTGCCCAGTTCTGAGTGTTGCTCAGCACAACTAGAGAGAACAAGCACTGCAACAGAACAAAGAAGTGCTGCTTATGTAGAAAAATGGCTCCTGGTCACCTGAGAAACAAGACAGAATTTAATGCAGGAGTGCAGAACAGAAGGATGTTCAGGACAAAAGGGGGTTTAGAGCTTGGGGTGATAATCCTATTCATAGGTTTATTTGGGGTAAGTTTAAGTGAACTTCCTAGATCTTACCTTTGGAGGGGTATGTGGCCAACTACAGAGAGTAATGGCTACAAAAGTCTTTTCTTCCACATATCATCTAAGATTACGTCCAAGTAGATATGGGTAGGTCTGCACTGTAAGATGCTAAAGATTAGTACATACTCCATAGGGAACCTTAAGATTGTAGATCAGTAAGTAAGGACAGTAAGATTGACAAGATCAAGAGAAGTATTCTGCTTTGGTGAAACCCCATCTGGAATACTGTGTTCAGTTCTTTGCACCACGGTTCAAGATGGATATTGACAAGCTGAAATGTGCCCAAGGAAGTGTGACCAAAATGATCAAAATTCTGGAAACCAAGCCAACTTAGGAACATGGATATGTTTAGCCAGGAGAAGGGAAGGGTGAGTAGCGAAATGGTAGCCATCTTTAAATATCAGAAGGGATCTCACTGTAGAAGATGGAGTGAACTTGTTTTCTGCTGCGCCAGAGACTAGAACATGAACCAATGGATTCAAATTACAAGAAAAGAGATTTCACCTATACATTAGGAACAACTTCTTTACTGTATGAGCTGTTTAGTAGTGGAATAGGCTGCCTCAAAGGGTGGCAAACTCTCTAGCTTTGGAGGTCTTTAAATAGAGCTTGGATGGGCATTTTTCAGGGTTGCTTTAGCTACGTATTCCTACATGGCAGAGGTTGGACTAGATGGCCTTTGTGGTCTCTAAGATTCTATGATTCTAAGTAGAATGACTGAATTGAGAAACTTTTTTTTTTTTAAAAGTGATACTGGCCTTACATAAGATATTAACCTAGAGTTCTGGAGGTCCATAGAACATAATTTAATAAAGTACTTCTAATAATTACTAAGCCTGTAGAGTATGAATTTAAAGAGTGATTGAAAATTCAGCTGTGAGGTTAGCCAAATTAATCTGAGAGCAGAACTGACCACCCTTGTAGCTGATACCATAAAATATTTATCTTCCACACTTTAACTGAACCGAACCAGCTAAATCTTTCCCCCCCACAAGCCCACAGCATGTGGAATAGTTAAATGGCCCAGGTCAGCAAGGTTCCTTGTGCAACGAAGGTTGGTGTCTGTAGTGTTATCAGAGGAAGGTGGGTTAGAGGGTGCAGACACCCCTTTCCAATTTTAATTGCCAAGCAAGCAGGAAGTACAACTCTGAGCATATTTTGTGCTGTAATAAATTATCATTTCAATTCTGCTACTACTATGAATTTGCTGATGAATATATCAGAGTTATAAATTTGTCCCCTTCTGGCTTGGGCCCTTTCCACACCTTACCTTTTTCCGACGCTGGGGTGCTGGAATCACGCAAACAGCCTCCAGTGAGAGGCTCTCGCGTCCCTGCTGCTTCAGCTCTGCATGAGCTGCCTGCTCACGCAAGAGCCCCACCTCTTCCTTCCGCAGTGCAGCCTGGGAGTTTCCCAGGCTGCGCTGGGGCAGGAAGTGTGACCAGTGTGGCTCTGGAGGCTCTGCATGCCAGGTAGGTGCATGCGGGGCCCAGGAGCAATGTGTGATCGCGCACCATTTTCGGCTTCTAGCCGAAAATGAAAATGTGCATGATCAGCGCCCGCCGGCCCCTAGAGCATTGTGCAATTGTGAGTGCATCGTGCAGATCGCTCCTCACAATCTCGCGACGCTCCAGGTTCCCTTTCACATGGCAAATACTGTGTGGAAAGGGCCTTGTTTTTATCAAACTCTTTCACTTTTACAGAAGCAGAACTCCAGAAGCTACTAGAGAAATCATAGTTGTGTTCAAAAGCATATCTTTTGTATAGATAGGGTCAAATTGGATATTAAGGGGAAATTGTATTTCTCACGTTCCCCCCTGCCTGCTTCCACAACAGGATTTTCTATGAGGGATGTGTCTCAGAGAGATGCTCCTCTGACTTGCAGATTATGCCTATGTCTACCTTCCAATAGTGAGGCGCAAAAAACAAACATGCTAAATGCAAAGTACAGTATACTGTTGAGGGAAATCACATACAATGGCAAACAAATGTCTTTCATCACTTGTGCTGTGTGATGCATTTATTGTTTAATTTGATCCTTAAACTGATAGTATGGGTACTCACCAAAGAATCTGGAGAACGCTAATTCTGTGAGTTATATACACATGTGGTGGGGTAGTGTTCTAATCCAGACTCCTAATAACCCCAAATTAATGATAATTCCCCCAATTCTTTTAGGAGGAAAGCAACAAGAGGACAAGGTTCATCTAGCTTTAATAGTTTTTGGAAGAGGGAATTTCAACAGGTTATGACTGGAAATGTGAGATACACCTGACAAAAGTCTTTTTCTCTCCATATGACTATTAAAAGAACCTATGTCCTCTTTTTCATGTGGTTACTCTATGGATAAACTAACTTGGGGTATATCACCACCATCTCAGAGCAACTAGTACAAGTTTCTCTGCCTGTGGCATATTTTATTATAACTTGTAAGGTTTAGATGTACTCAGATTTGAACATGTTCATAACCTTCATTACTGTTACGTTGCTCTCTTTCTGTTCTGATACTGTTATAGATAGAAGATGCTTTAGAAGCAGCAGAAAAAATTGGCTACCCGATCATGATACGCTCTGCTTATGCCTTGGGTGGACTAGGATCAGGTTTATGTCTGGACAAGGAACAGCTGCTGGATCTTGGTACTAAGGTATGGCTGTAGGCTTCTGTACTATGGTAGTTCTGCTCTGCAAGGGTCAGGCTGGGGAAAAATACTGAAATAGGGTTGGAGTGCAAACAGATAGGCAATAGAAAATATGCAGGGAGGTCCAAAAGACACACCTTTAGCACTTTCAGTGGATAGAAGATTGTAGTATGTAGTACAGCCTTAGACGCGGAACCAGCAATCTAGACAATAATAACAAGTGAAGTAGTTGTGTAGAAAAATGGCTGTCTTTGATCTTACCTCTCTAAAGCAGTTCTTTATCTGGATCAGATAAAGAAATTACACTCTTTTGTCCCTGAATTCTTTTTATTCAAGACTGGGAATGAAAATAGCCAAAAGGAACATAAAGATAATGCCAGTTAGAACCACTTTGGGTTCTACAGCTCAAAAGGCCCTGGCCTAAATTTGTTTGTTAATCCCAGCTACAGTAGTTCCAGTGAATCAAGAAGAGCTTGGTAAGAACACTTAAGTAAATTCTGTTGATTCAATGAGGTTCAATTAGCTAATAATTGGATTTAGGCCTCCAGTGTCTGATATTTTCCTTATTTCAGTTGCAGACATGAGAGTCATGGTATAACAGTTGATGCAAAAAAAGCAGACTGATACAAATGCCCCACTTGTATTATATGGATAATGGCACCATGAAATTGTGGCATCAGGAAACACCTGTATTTTCCTACTGGATTAGAAGAATAAAACATGGCATAGTTAACTATTTGAATAATTACAAAATCCCCATGGATGATTGTTGTCGATGCTACTGTTATTAACAGCCACTACCACCCCTGCCCTCAATCTGTTCTGCCTTAACCAAGGCTGCAGCCCATGAAGATGTTCTTATTTTAAGAATAGGTTTGTCTGGTTCTACAGACTTACTTTCTTTCTTTCTTTCTTTCTTTCTTTCTTTCTTTCTTTCTTTCTTTCTTTCTTTCTTTCTTTTAAAGGAAAGTATATCCTGATGCTATTTAATGATACACCTTCATATGGCTTGCTATTGAGTTGAGTAATGTGAATGATTAAAGTGACATTGTGTTCTGCTGTAAAAATTTGTCAGAAATGGCTCTTAATTTGAGGAAATGGTTCTGCAATTTGGGTCAAAATGAAATATAATGTCCTATATTCCTCATTCCTCTCTGAAACAAATCAGGATGAGGAAATGTCACACAGATCTGATCTGCACTGGGCTAGGAGGTAGCAATGCACCAAGAACAGAACAAAAGAAAGCACAGAGTGTCTATGATTGCAAGACTGGGCCCATTGGATTATAAGTTTCCACTCTTAACAGTTCCTTTGTATAAATCAGTAGTTAGATATTTCCACTCATTGTAACTTCAGTCTCTGAAGATGATTCTCAGCTTGTCAAATGGCCATGTCACTGTCCTTAAAAACTCCAGGCCATTTTAAAAGGCCAAACCTTGCCTGCATCAAATAATAGAGCAGTATCAGTGTGCATAGAATTGAAATGAATTCCCCTGTTGCCTTTTTCTTCTTTGGAACCACCTTGAATGCCAGTTCTGTGGAAAACATCCACCCAGTTATCCCCATTCATGAATCTGTGTTATTCACATGGAAAAAGCTTCTCAGGGCATGGCATCACACCAGACCCAGTGGGCCATCATACACAAGCATTCAGAGAGAGAATCATTGATTTGCTACACATCCAGGGCCCAGAAATTCAGAAAAAACCTGAGCACTTTTGGAAGAGCTATGAGATCTGCAATTATGTTTTGATGTTGATATGTGCCTTCAAGTTGAGTGCAACTTAATCGCAACCCTTTCATAGGTTTCTCTTGGCAAAATTTATTCAGATGAGGTTTGCTATTGCCTTCCCCTGAGGATGAGAGAGTATGACATGCCCAAGGTCATTCAGGGGCTTTCCATGGCTGAGTGGGGAGAGCAGAGTCCTAGTTTAACATTGAAACCACTACATCATGCTGGCTCTCTAATATTGTATTTTAAAATGTTGTCACATATCTTTTGTTGTTGTGTGCCTTCAAGACATTTCTGACTTATAGTGACCAAAAGATGAACCTATCAAGGCTTTCAAGATTTGTTCAGAGTTGCCTTCCTCTGAGGCTGAGAGGGTGTGACTTGTCCAAGGCCACCCAGTGGGTTTCCATGGCTGAACAGGGATTCAGATGCTGGTCTCCAGAGTCACAGTCCAACACTCAACTGCACCATGCTGGCTGTTATATTTCAACTGAATGTGACTGATATTCTTCTGATTCCACCTTGAATTGAACTCTATTAACAACTTCACTGGTGAATCAAAAATGGTGCTACCTAGGTCCAGCAATCTGTTTCCCAAAGTGACCACTCAGATACCCCAAGAAAACTCAATGGGGTAGGAAGGCAATAGTCTTTCCCTGTTTCTTTCTAGCATCTTGTATTCAGAGGTGTATTGCTTGTGAATAGAGTTTCCATTTAGGTGGGGCCATTTCATCTCTGTCAGACCTTTAGTGAGCTTGATTGTTGTTCCTGGCAGTAACCAGAAGGTGCTATTTCAGTTGACTGGAAGTAACTTCTGATTGCCTTTGACTGCTTCTGTGGCTAGTTTGGGGGTAGCCCTTAGTGTCAAACCAACTTTAGGGGCAAAACAGCACCTACCTTGAAGCTATTTTTTCCCCAAACTGTTTTGAGTATGTCTATGGGGGATTTTTTTTTGGGAAGCTTTAGAAGTGTTCTTGCTGGTTGGGAAGTTCAAGATCAAAATAGGAACCAATGTTCTGTCTGGCAATATGCCTTAGGGATGGGAGAGATATATAATGAAGAATTAACATTGGAGAAGTTTTCCTCTTTCTCTACACCTTCTTTCTTCATATCTTTTAACATATTTCCCTGTAGCTATTCCTGCCCCACCATCTCTGAAAATTTAACTGGGAAATGAGATAGCGAACAATAACTAATGTGTACTTAGTCATTGTTAGAGTACAGCAGTAGCTTCATTTGTTTAGACTGTACATTATAATGCAATTACAGTTTGGATAAATGAGATGCACAGAAACATATTCATTTGTCCTTAAAACAAACCACTAAATTAATTTCAAGATGTTTTTGTTTACATGTTTCCACAAAAACAAAGCAAAACAAAATAAAATGAAATCTTTCCTATGACATTATTGTCTAAATTAGCAAGAAAACAGCCACAAATTTTTGTTGAGTTGGCCAATGAGTACTATTCAGTAGGAAATAGACTCAGTATTTATATTTTTCCTGCTTACATGTTTAGAAAGTTTTCTTCTGGAAACAATGTTGACTTTGGTAAACCAACGTTCTGATTACCACAGCATTTGTTATGCTGTTATATTCAAGAAACCAATGGAAGGATACCTGCTCTGCATGTAGAATAAAGGATAGTATTTCAGTAATACAATAATCTAAAATGGACATAATCCAATTTTTAACATAAAGAGACTTCAACAAATGATGGATGAGGGTGCTGATTCTTTTTTTATGCCCTTTCACAAAAACAATCTCACAAGTGCTATAGAATTTCACTCAGTTTGACTGTTTGGAACCAGAGACAGCATCATTTGGACTGATCAGTGTTCCTCTAACAGAGGAGTGAGTAATACTTATTTAATCACTCTAATAAAGTTGAAATATATTGGCCATGTTTTGGTAGAATGGTAAGCCAAAAGTTTGGAACATACCCTCTGGCAGAAATTGTTTCTGTACAAGTCAAATACCAAGAAATGTCAGCCTTTCAGAGTTTAAGCTTAAAAACCTTTTTAAAAAACCCCTCTTCTCTTTAACCACAAAGGCATTTGCAATGACCAACCAAATTCTTGTGGAAAAGTCAGTAGTTGGATGGAAAGAGATTGAGTATGAAGTCGTGAGAGATGCAGCTGACAACTGTATCACTGTCTGCAATATGGAAAATGTTGATGCTATGGGAGTTCATACAGGTAGGTTTGTGTGGAGCTCTGTATTTGATGCTTTAAAATAAACAAGGATACAATTTGAACTTGATGGGCTGCCATTGCCAATTAGCCTTAATGTATTCTCCTATTCTCAGGTGCTATTGGGACAGGGTGCACTTTTTGTACAGGCTGAAAGCACTTTCAAATTACTATGATTTTTTTTTTTTAAATCAAGCCCTTTTCAAAAAATATAATCATATTTTTAAGAGCAATTCGCCTTATTTCTGGAATGTAGTACTTTGGGAAGAAAATTGCATGTTACAGCCACAGAACTGTAAAATTCTACGGGACTCAAGTAGTTTGTCCAGCCTGCTTTACTAACAGAGGAAAAACATGCCTCTCCTGCTAACACAATCTAGTTACAATGTTTTACATGTGGAGAGAAGCTGCCTTCAGCATGTGCATGTCTCTTGCAAATGAACTATCCCCAGCGAGATCTTTACATAAAGTACTCTCATGATGCACCTACTGATGATATCGTCTGACATCCACATGCTTCATGCAGTAACATTGACTGACAGTGTGAAGTTGGTATATATCAGGGGTGGGCAAAGTGTTGGCCCAGATGCAGCCCCTGGGACCCCTAAGATAACCCTCTCAAGCCCACCAAAGTGCTTTCCCAGACCCCCAAAATTAAAAAAATTGGGTGAATTTTGGGTGATTTTTTTTGACCTCCCAGACTACCTACAAACATGATGATTTACTTCTTCCAGTCATTCAGAAGCCTCTACAAACACTCAGGCCCCCCAAATTATTTTTTTCAGACCAGTTTTCTGGCAATTTTTCTCTTAGAAACAGCCCAAAAGCTCTCCAAACCACCCAGAAATGGGTCACCTTTCATCATTCAACCCCCAGAGCCTGTCAGCATTCCCAAAGGGAAAAAGTCAGCTGAAGATTGACCAAATGCATTGGTGTGGCCCACTTGGCAGCTGCATGGTGGAATGGCCCCCACTCCCTCTACAGTTTCCTATCCTTGGTGTATATGATCCTGAGGTTGTGTGGTTCTGCTATGACTGAAACTGTGGCCAGGGATAATCAAAGGAACATTGTCATGGTCATTTATGGAGAAGTTAGTTTCATTGAGATCAATGGGACTTGTTGTTGTGTGCTTTTGAGTCATGTCCAACTCAAGGCAATCCTAAGTCAAATCTATCACAGGGTTTTCTTGGCAAGATTTGTTCAATGGCGTTTTTCTATTACCATCTGCTGCAGCTGAGAGAGTGTAACTTGACCAGGGTCACCCAGTGGGTTTCCATGGCTGAATTTGGGACTTGAAACCTGGTCTCCAGAATTCTAGTCCAATGCTTAAACCATGACACTGTGCTGGTTCCAATGGGACCTACTTCCAAATAAACATATATAGGATTTTGGACTGATGCCATTTCCACGCTAGCCTGTTACAGCGCTATTATTCCACTTCCAACATCCTATGGAATCCTGGGGTTTGCAGTTTAGGGAGGGGCCAGCTGGCCCCTCCCTAAACTTCAAACCTCAGGATTCCATAGGATGTTGAAAGTGGAATAATAGCGCTGTAACAGGCTAGTGTGGAAATGGCCTAGATTTGATGTTCTAATAAGCTGTGGAATAGGATATCATATATGTATAAACTCTAATGACACCAAATTAGGAGAGGTAGCTAATAACCCAGAGGATCAGAATTCAAAATAACCGTAACAAATTGGAGAGCTGGGCCAAAAGTAACAAAATGAATTTCAACAGGAAGAAGTAGAAGATACTGAAGCAGAAAACATGAAATGTACAGATGGGTGACACTTCGCTTGACCACAATACATGTGAATGGGATCTAGGAGTCTTAGTAGACCACATCCTGAGCGTATCAACACTGTGATATGGCAGCTAAAAGAGCCCATGTGATTCTAGGCTTCATCAATAAGAGTATAGCATGTAAGTCAAGGGAAGTAATAGTACCACTCTATTCTGCTTTGGTCAGATCTCACCTGGAATATGTGTCCAGTTGTGGTCACCACAGTTCAAGAAGGATATTGACCAGCTGAAACATGTCCAGAGAAGGGGAACCAAAATAGTAAAAGACCTGGAGATCATGCCCTATGAGGATTGGCTTAGCAAGCTGGGTACCTGTATTTGCTGGTGTATAAGATACATCAGTGTGTAAAGACACATTCTATTTTCAAACAATATTTTTTAGGGGGAAAAAGTGAGTCCTGTACGCCAGCAAATACAGTATGTTTAGTCCAGACAAGAGAACGTTAAGAGTTGATATGACAGCCATGTTTAGATATTTGAAGGTATGTCATATATGGAGGATGTAGCAAGCTTGTTTTCTGTTGCTCCAGAAGCTTGTGCACAGAGCAGTGGCTTCAAACTACACGAAGAACTTCCTGATGTAAGAGCTATTTGGCAGTGGAATATGCTGCTTCAGAATTTGGTAGTCTCCTTCTTTGGAGGTTTTTAAACAGAGACTGGATGGCCAGCTTTCGAGGGTGCTTTGACTGTGTATTCCTATATGGCAGGGGGTTGGACTGGATGTCCCTTGTGGTCTCTTCCAACTCCATAATTCTGTGATTCTGTTCTATGATTTTATAATGTGGAAGGGACAGAGAGTGAACCTAAAACCAAAATAAGCTACAGCCATGCTAAAGGAAAAGTAATGTGAACCAGGGAAGATTTTAGAGTTATTAATTTCTTAGGAGTCCCAAGAAAAAGCAGATTAAGCATTTCAGAGCATTCTAACCTTACCATAATCTAACTGGCAGTTTGTGCTCATAACAATCTGAAATATGAGGGAGAGATTCAACATTAATTGTTTTAAGTTGGTGCTTGCTTGGTAATTTTCCATTATGGTTTAATGATTGTTGTTTAATTGTTAGTAATATAGTACATTCCTTTGAGTTGTTATATATTGTTATGTGTTGTTGCTGGATAGATTTTCCAAACTACTACAAATGGTAAATTATATGTTTGTTTGGTGTTAGATTGCTCAGCTGGAATGCTGACATCTAGATAGACATGTCCATAGATAAACCTCTGCCTTCAGTTGACTAACACCTCCAATCTTGAACCCTAAAAGGGGCAAATTTCCCCCCGCAATCCACAACCATTCAAATGTCTTGAGGACCCACTAATAAAGATTTCACAGGCTTCGATGGTGACAGCATTGCGAAGCTCAGCAAGTTTTATATTTAGGATGTTTGATAATTATAGCATAAAATAGCCTTGTAGAGAGTTTAATCTTTATAAAAAGACATTAAATTTGGTATGGTGCTCAGGCGCAATGGATAGGCTGTTATACAAATGTGGAACACAGCTGTTGGTCACAGCACATATGCTGAGTTTAAGTTCATCATAAATATGTAGAATTCAAGACGAGTTGAATAGGTGGGCTTTTTTTGAGAAAAAATGCTTTAAGTAAAATACAAAAAATGAGATAATTTGGCATCATTACTTGTGAATATCATTTTGTAATCTTTTGCTATTCTGTTTAATTGTATCATATAAGAAATAATTTAGCCTGAAATTATAAGCATAACTACTAGGGCATAAAACCCAGTTAACTCTAGTAAGGCTTACTTCTCATTTAACAAGGATGAGATTGATCTGTTAGGCTAATTTGGGAGTGGTAATGGTGTGGCTCTCAAAATGTTCTTGAACCACTGAATTCCTAGCATTCCTTACCGTTGACTGTGCTGATTAGGTCTGTTGGGAGTTGTAGTTCAACAGCATCTGGAGGGCTACAAAATCACCATTCCTAATTACTGTTCTCAAATAGAAGAGACTTATTGAACTAAAACTTTAGTGGTTTAATGGTAAGTCAACTTTTTTTGTAAATTTCACTGGTTCACAGCTCTAGTTGTGACTAGCAAACTGGATTTAAGTCAATATACTTGAAAATTCTGAAGTACATTTAGAAGTTTACAGACTTTTATAAAATCTTTACTTTGAGCAGTGTATTAGTTTAGCTGTTTTCTCTGTAACCAGAATCAGCCACCATCTGAGATTTTTTTTTACAAAGTTTTGCTTCCACACACAGGTGATTCTGTTGTAGTGGCTCCCAGTCAAACATTGTCAAATGAAGAACTGCAGATGCTACGGGAATCCACCATCAAGGTTGTGCGCCACCTGAACATTGTGGGAGAGTGTAACATCCAGTATGCATTGAATCCCACCTCTCTGGAGTATGTTATCATTGAAGTTAATGCTAGACTTTCTCGAAGCTCTGCCTTAGCCTCAAAGGCCACAGGGTAAGGTGAAAAATGATACCGAGAGAGAAGAACTATCCTAGAAGGTTTCAAGTTTCTAGGATCTGCTTTGTTTTAATAAAAACACTGAGATTTGGAGCCAAAAAGAAAGCTGCGTCAGTAACTTATGATGCCTCATACACCATAGATTAGAGTGATTACCTCTACATATAAATATAAGTTTATAGCTAAGTTACTGCAGTTCAGAGATTCTAACAGCCAACTCTAGAGGTGTGGGGTTGTGAGAGAATTCTTTTACTTGTAATTGTTATACAGTTTAGAACTAGATATCCAATTTAGAAGTAGAAATCCTGCTGATCTGTTTTGCAAACCATCCAGCCATCTTGTGGTAATTCCTGATGTTCTGTTGCTGTTGTTGCCATCATCATCTTTATTTTATACTCTGCCATGAGTCCCCCAAAATGGCAGCTTACAGATTAAAATGAGTACAATATGGCTAAACATGATCAAAAATTCAACATTAAAATAAACAATCAATAATGTTGAAATAATTTTAAAGACACAATTAAAAATAAAAAAGCAATTTAAAAACAGTAGAGTTAAAACAATATAGCATCCTCTTAAAAACCACTTCTTTAAAAATCTTCAGTTCTAAGAGCCTGTTGGAATAAAAAGGGATTTGCCTTCTGATGGAAGGATTGCAACCAGAGGGCTATTCTGGTTTCCCTTGGAAGGGGAAGCCACTGAGAATGCCTTATTTCATGTCCCCATCAACGATAGTCCCTCTCTTCTGTCCTTATTTTTTGTCTCCACTAGCCATAGTCCCTTACCTTTTATCAGTTCCCTTACCTTACTAACTTATGGGCCCAGTATCATCACCTTGATTCAGTAATAAGTCTTTAATACTCACTATAGACTGGAAGTGCAGAATAGAGCAGCTCCAGGCTATTGAGCTGTACATAGGCTAGGAATTGTATCAACTTAGCTGTGAAGCCAAGGGCCATTTTATATACCTCAGTTACAATTGTCCATAAATTTTAAGGAAAATCTGTTCACTTACGAGCTGGCTCCACGTGCCACTTTGATCTATATACTCATTCCCATATGTGTCCTTGCATTATTTTCAGCAAATTCCTCCCAATTTGAAAGTATTTTCCTTTATCATTTGATGCCAGGTATCCTTTAGCCTTCATTGCTGCCAAAATAGCCCTTGGAATACCTTTACCTGAAATTGAGAATGTAGTATCAGGAAAGACAACTGCCTGTTTTGAGCCAAGCCTGGACTACATAGTAACCAAGGTACCCCGCTGGGACCTTGACCGCTTTCAGGGTGCCTCCAGCAAGATTGGGAGCTCCATGAAGAGTGTGGGTGAGGTGAGTCCTAGAATTATATTTTCTTTTCTTGGAAATGCTCTTAAGTTGATGAATGGTTTAACCTTCAGGTGGTGAGTTATTGCTGCTGCTGTTGTTGTCAATGAGGATGATGATATTGCTGCTAGAAGTAGGGCGCTATGTAGCCAGAACTGCCAGTTGTACTAGTAAGTGTGCCTCAAATGGGCTTGCCTAAGGAGGTCTCCTTAAGCAAGTGGTTTTCTACAGTTCCTCACAGTGCCACTCCTAGTAAGATGGTGATCTGGCATCACTTCCTACACCCACTCCCATCCAGCTAGGCTGGGTTATTTCTGTCCCCATCTACAATTCTGCTGTTATATTGATAGAACTTCCTGTTCCACTGGTTTTTAACAGGATTCTGGCATTTGTGTTTGTGGAGCACTTCTGAGTATTCAGAATTTCACATATTTTATCTTGTTGTAAAGTTGTAAACATTATTGTCCTCATTGTTCAGATGGAGGACAGTCTGAACTTCATGGAGAGCCACCTGCCTTGAGAATATCTCATGAGGTCCTGGCAGGAATATGAAGAACTAGGATTTCCTGCTAATTTGTTCACTAGGAAGTTTCCTACCAGCACTATTGTGACAAATAAGACACTATCTGTGTTGTATATGTATGTTTTATATTATCATGGCTTCCTCACAGAGAAAACATCACAGCACGTTGAGGTAGAGGGTAATTCTATGCTACTGAGTTGGTGACCCTGTCTATAGAACTACCATTTCCAGGATTTCCTGGGAAAATAGAATTAACTTCTAAACACCTCTGTGTGTGTGGTACAGATATGCCCTCAATATCTTTGAGGATTTGTAATACTATTTCTAATGCTATATTATTGCTGCAAGGTAGAAAGCACCAAGGAAACAGACTTTAAAATTCCAGTCATAATAGTGTATTCAGTGGGAAAGAACTGCATGAGAGTGAGCTGTGAAGCTGGAAGTCCCTGATTCAAATCTTCCTTTCACTTACAAACATAAGAGGCTGCGTCAGGTAAGCTGCTCTTCTCGCAGTCCCATCCCCAATGTGCAGTAATGGGAAAATAATACTGACATGCCTTAAAGAGTTGTTATGATTAATGAAATAATATATATGAAAAGCTTGGAAGAGTATTATATAAATAGCAACATTTTCTTGATCTCTGTCTGCTCCCACATTACGTTTATTAAAGCCTAAATCTGTGCTTGAATAGCTTAAGTGTTATGACAGCTTTAAGCCTTCTTACAAAATGTAGGAAATGCTTAATTCTTTCAAAGGCTGAAACAGCCTATAGTGTTGTTGTGCTCCCTGTTGGGTGGCTGCCTTGCTGTCTTGACTCTTAACCTGAACTTTAACTCTGCAGACCACCTCCTGGTTATCCAGCAATTAAGCTTTAATTGCCTTTAGACAAATGGGTTAGGTCAGGATGAATGATAATGTGTGGCAGAACTGTCTGTGGAGCTCCGGGTAGCCCAATGCCCTTGTGGTTGTCTAGCTAACAGCCTCAGAGCATTTACTTTGGAGTAGTCTGTGGGCCGCCATTTGGAAGAGAGATCAGAAGTGGTTTCATTAGCATGTATTTCCACACAGTGATTTTTCTGAGTATGTGCATATAATTCTTGGAAGTTCTCTAAAAGAGAATATTTTCAGTCTGTTCTATATATCATATGGGCCAGGGATGAAGTCCTTTCCTGTGTAAATGTTTCGTGTGCTCTTGGTCACATTGGAATAAGCTAATGTAAACCATAAGTCCCTTACACGCAGTGGTTATCAGACTTAGCAGTCCAGGCTACAGTAGTTACATATTAGCCTGGTGTTTAAAAGTGAGGTTGTTTTTCTTTTTTAGCGCATGGAAAAGGTTAAATGGTATCCAGATATACTGTTGGAGGTGAGACTTACTTACAGTTTGTGGAGTGATAGCTATTGTTACAGTTTTACATCTTCCATTGTTTGAGAACACATTGTACAAATCCCCAATTTTATGATGTTGCTTAAAGTCGTGGTCTACTTGTGTACCAGATTCCATTTTTATATCTGTTGGTGAAGTGTGATGATTTTGGTAGTGTAAGTCATTGACACCCAGGTTTCCTTACATATTTTCTCCTTTGATACAGCAATTTATAACTTCAAGGTCCTTAGCCGCAGGAGGCATGCAGGTGGACCATTGCAATGGCAAAGACTTTGATCCATCCAAAGTCTTGCCATGCTTTTGCTGAAAGGGAAGAAGCAAAACCTGAACCATATTTTTGCCCCCTCCCCTCACTTTGCAAAGCCTACTCTCCACTTGCATAAAGGAAACTTCAGATGGAGTAAAGACAGATAGACAAGTATGAGACTAATCTAAATTCCACTCTTTGTTGTGGCATGGTTGGGGGTGGGGAGAACTGTGGATCAAGCTGTGGGTCAAGATCCCTGTCCTCTTCGTTCTTGTCCATTGAGACCTTCTAATGTACCCACTTCCCCCATGAGGTAGGAAGTTCTGATATCAAAAGGAAGTCATTGTGGAAAGTCTTGATACATCTGGATAGAACCAAAAGGGGAGACCTGAGATTGGCTATTCCTTTATGAAGTCATAGCATCATTGATGACCTCTGAGAGAGAGCTGATCAATCCTATGGTCTCTGGGATGCAGTCCCAAAGATGCAGGACTGTGCACTAATAACAATGGATTTTTTTAAAATGACATTTGCTGGTTGAGTTGCTTTTCCATAGATGATTCATCATCATCATCATCATCCTCATCATCATCATCATCATCATCATTTATGAGTTGCTTTTCCATAGATTATTTTTTTTTAAGAATTGAATTCTTTTGTACAGGATAATTTATAAAGGTGGTAGTGGAAAAGAACTTGACATTTAAAATCTTAATTTAAGCCTGTCTCAAGCAATATCAACAGCTTCATCTCTTAAGTTTCAAGAGGAATTGAATGAGGCAAAATGGATAAATCATTCAGCTAATTAGCTAATTACACATCAGCTACCCTAAGTACAACAATCAATGATGTATTTGCTGGTCTCCCTTTTTTCCCTATAATGTTTGCCAAATATCTGTTTGGCTAAGTTATTTTGACCTCTGAGATTTAGTTTAGAAAATCAATTATCTTCTTTCTTTGCCAAGAACTAAGAATTATATGTTACATCATTCCGTTTTGGACAAAGTAGAACTCAGGAGGAGCTGCTTAGCCAAATAATCACAGTTAGAATAATTGCTGATTTGAAAAATTATGCAAAATGTTTGAAAATACAATTATTTTGTAAGGTTATTGAAGTATTTAACACAGGTATAGACTACTTTTCCATTTGATTAACGCAGTAAATAAAACACTGCTTAAGTCTTTAAACAGCATAAAACTCACAGAAAAGAATGATGCACTAACAAAACTGTACAAAATAGTAGATGATAACACTACCCACTGACTTCTAAGTCATCTGCCATATCAAGACAATATTCAGGACTGTGTGTTTCTATTGTATTGGTTTTCTCCTTTCCCTTTGATTGTAGACAGTGGGGCTTAAATTCTTGTGGATCCTTAACATATTCCCCAAATATATTCTATTTCCTCCTCCACCATTGATAGGATGCTTACATCTACAGAGCTTTCCACAAGTCTACTAGGCAAGGGAGGGCTGAGATGGTGTGAGTGTTGTCCTGCTGATGGGCCTCTCTCTCTGCCAGCTGAGAGGAACTTATGTCTCATCAGGTGTCCCCTCTGAATTATTATAACAGAGTGAGGGATCATGTAGTCCTCCAGACTACACCCTTTGACATTCCAACCACTGGGTATGCTGGTTAGGGCTGTTGAGACTTGGAGTCCCATGACATCTGGAGGGCCCCATGATTCTGACCCCTAGGCTGTAGGAGTGCACCTAAAGCCAGCTTATTTATATACGTGCAGCTTGCTTCTGTGCATATCTAGTCATAAGCAAGCTGCATCCTGCTTGATAAGTATGCATAGGATTGGGATTCAATTGCTCTAGATTTTAGTCAGTTTATTAGTCTGGACTATTTTTTTGTCTTATCATTGTTACCTCAGCTGCCATAGGAGGGATCCATATTAAGGCAATTTGTTTCACAAATATTCAATAAAGCTAAAACAATGTCTTCCAGCTACAGAGGAAATCTATATCTAATGAGCTTAATATTATTGACTGTAAGTCTGAGTTTTGATGCAGTGTTGATAAATTTGCAAAATTAAATATATCAAAAAATAATGAATAAGAATCACTACCAAGTTCACATCCAGCAATTTTAAAGAAATTAATAGACTTTTTTTTGCATCTAGCACATGTATGGTTTCACTCATGTGATATTTTGAGAAAAATATCTCTCATCAGCCTTCAAGAAAAATGTGAAACATATTTGTCACAGAATTCTTTTTATGTTTAAAAGGTAAGTACATATTGACCAGCGGTTTTCAGGTTACATGCTATTGCTCTCTTTATTTCTGGCTTTTGTAAATACATAGGTCATTTCATTATACTGGATCTTCTAAGCAGCCCCAAACAGAAGATTTGCCAAATTTTCTGGCGATTTTTAAAAAATCTTAAGTTACAGGAGAGTGTAAACATTTCTTATTTTATCTTCAAGGCAGTGTTTGAGTTATCCTCAAACAAGGGCATCTTTTGTGGTTGCCAGTAACAAGATTTCATTATTGCAGGTTATGGCTATTGGGCGTACTTTCGAAGAGAGCTTTCAAAAGGCATTAAGAATGTGTCACCCTTCAGTTGATGGCTTCACATCATGTTTGCCAATGAACAAAGACTGGGCTTGTAATGTGGATCTCAGGAAAGAGCTGGCTGAACCTTCTAGCATACGACTGTATGCAATGTGCAAGGTATTTCTGTAGGGAAAAAAATTGTTGATCTCATTTGTCCTGTATGAAAGATTATTACAATCTTTTCTTTCACTGATAATTTTATAAGGTTTCAAAGACCCACATTTTCAGTTTATTTGATTGCCACCAAGCCAGAATGAACAGTTCTTACTTTAATCTGCATACAGGGATGTCTGCTCTGTTCCAGAAGGCAGATCATCACTAGGCTCATTAGGGCCACATGGTCCTACTTCTGGGAGAAGAGGGATGACTAAAACACTCCTATGGCTGAGCATGCTGCTGTTTTATTATTAAGAGCAGAATGGGGAGGATGTGGTATTCTGCTACAGAATAGCTTGAACATAGCAGAACATGTGGTAAAGTTACGAGTGCCAAATGATTAATTGAAAACAATTGTCCACAAACGCTGTATAGTGACAAATTTTGCCATATGTTCCTGTGATCTTCTGCCTAAGCAGAAGAGGGCTCAGGCCCATAGGCAAATAGAGTGGCAGCCTTACAGTATTCACTAATTAAGTAGGAGCAAGTAAGCTATTCCAGTTAATTTTTCTTCAAAGAAACATGAATTGGCATTCCTTCCCCTCCCCTCAGATTCCATACTGTATTACACAAAGTCCTTTTGATTCCTTACCATCAATATGCTGCAGTTCTGAGAAGAACAGACACCGATTGATCAAGAATATGGAAATGTCTCTTAGGTTCTTTCTGATTTTGAAAACTTCAGCTTTCTTCACTTGTTAAAATATAGCTCAGACAGCTGGAACTGTGCTGGTCAGAAATCTCTAAACATTGTTCTGACATTTAAAGAATGAGCAATTTATTTCTATTAAGTGCAAAGCCTTGTTAAGTCATGTTGCGAGTCTTGTCAAAAGTCCTTCTTTAACCCTCACTCTCCTCAAGAAATGCCTTTTTCTTTTTGGTTGGGCTGAGAAGAGTTATGACTCTTTGCGTTTGGAATGAACACACAGCTACAACCTCTGTAATATCAAGTGTTTCCTTGCTGTTAAAGAGCTTAAGAGTCAAGATGCCAAGGATAGCAGAATATGTGAAGTGCTGAGCCAAATCCAAATGATGAGATCTTTGCTTCGTTTCATGTATTTGAGGAAGTAGGTCATTGGCCACAAAAGCTCATGATATAGGGCATAGTTCTCAGTGAGTCGCATGAATCAAGACAGTGTTTCTAGATTATTCTACTTTGGATTGCAAGTGGAGGCTGCCATTGATCTTCAAAGGGAAATACTTCCCAAAATGCTGGAAGATGACTTTTATTAGCTAAATAGCCTCATGGATGTGTTTTGGCCAATGGAAACTCTAGTGCCTTCTTCAATAGCATGTGTATTTCTGTACCGCTTATCAACTAAGTGCTCTCTAAGTGGTTTACAATGTGTTAGTTAATTGCCCCCAACAAGCTGGGTACTCATTTTACCGTCCTGCGGAAGGATGGAAGGCTGAGTCAACCTGGAGCCCGGCAGGATCGAACTCACAACCTTGTGGCTACAGTACTAGCATTTAACCACTGTGCCACCAGGGCTCCACAAGGGCTATACAAATAACATGGAGGACAATACTAAAGTGCATGAATAAAGTCATAAACAGTAGAATCCTCTCTGTGTTTCTACCCTGCTTGTAGCCTGTACATACCCACTTAAGGTCAAAACTGTGAAAATAGCTATCCGGAAACCTCAATATCACTTGCTTTTTTAAACTGATTTCTTGCAAAATGAAAGCATGTGAATAAAGGCTCAGTCTTTTTAAAATTGTCCATGTGTGTGTATTACAAGCAGATGGTAGAATACATAGTTAAAAGTTCAAGAGCTGTATGTAAGTATCTGGACAAAGGAAAAAGCAATGTCTGAAAATTGTACAAGATTTTATAAGAGTGGGTGACAACTCAATATCTTTGTTCAGGACTGAAGGGTCCAAAGTTTTTAATTTTGGAATCCATACAACTTCTTTTTCCAGCATAGTCCTAAATGGAAGTTATCTTCCTTCAGACCCCAACTCTAAGGTCTGCTGCAGAATGATGTTCCATGAAGGGGCTTGCAGAGGAATCATTTTGCCAGCCAGTGGGACTGGAATCTCCTGGTCAAAATTTACACAGTTGTTATCTTTATTTATATTTATTTATATCCCACTTTTCTCCTTGAAAGGACCCAAAGCTGTTTACAATAGTTTAAAAAGAAAACATAGTTAAAGCTATAATATGTAAAAGTTAAAATATATATTAAACAACAGTAGCAGTTAAAACAACATTAAAATACGTATTAAGAACAACAAACCAATCACAATTAAAATAATCAGCACCAGCAAAATAACCAGTTTTGACTTTAAGTGGGCATAGACAAGTTCTAGGCAATGTAGAAGCATAGAACAGATTCTACTGGTTATGATATCTTATATGTATTTATGTTATTCCTTTTATTCTTTGTATAATCCTTGAAGAAAAAGTGTATTGACAGGTCAAAACATGATGGGCTTTTAAGGTAATAAATGTCATCTGACAGCATCTAGAAATATGTCTCCTTTTTCTTTTGTCGTTTTTCCTGGATGCTCCTCAGTTTTTATTCTTGTTACCACTGAACTTGCCCTCTTGGTAGCTAAGCCTTTTTTTAAAGTGTTGTATAAATGGTATTTTAGGCCAAAGTACCATGAAGGCATCAGATCTCATCTGATCTTGGAAGCTAAGCAGAGTTAGCCCTGGTTAGTACTTGGATGAAGACTACCAAGGAATACCAGGTGCTATAGGGTATATTTCAGAGGAAGGAATTGGCAAATCACCTATAATTATTCCTTGCTTTAGAAAACCCTTTGAAATTCATGAGGTCATTGTAAGTTTTATACGCAACTTGAAGACACATACATACCAATGGTCTTTTGGATAAATTTAAGTTATTTTCTCATTTGAAAAAGAACCGTAGGCGCAGAAGCTTTCTTGATCAGAGATATGCTGATGTGATGCCAAAAATGGCCAAGCAGAATGTAGTTGGTGCTATATTATATAATCACTTCCATGCAAAGCTCCAATTATATAAAGTAAAATGAAGATTTTCAAACATCCTGTTCTCAAGGAACCATTTCCATCTTGACTCATTTGCTGATTTATTGACTCATTGCTGCTACAAACCCCAGTCCACTGATTGTGATTGGTTCAAGCTGGGCAATATCCCACTGTATTAGTCCTTATTATTGCTCTCTGTTAAGCAGTTGTGCACCCTAAACTTCCCTGTAATTGTTGCAGAGAATCATTGATAGCTGTAAACAAATATCCCAGGAAAGCTTATTATCCATGCCTGGTCTTCTTATTGAGGAACTTCTGGCATGGGTTTCAAGGAATCACAGTGTCCCCTGGAACAACATGAGAACCAATGGAAAAGTGTATTTGAAGGTCACTCTTAGTTTAGGAAATGACGATAGAAAGTAAGACAGTAAATGAAGCTGAGCTGACTTTGAGCCTAAATTTTCATGAAAATGATGGAGGAGGTGGGAGGACATTTCAAAAACTGTTGAAAATTGTCAGTGTTTCTCTTTCCAGGCTCTTTTGGGGGTTGGGGGGGTGGCAATGTGTTGTCCCCAGCCCTGGCAGTTGCCTTATATTATTCAGCAAACCGATCTTAATGTATGTGATTCATACAAGTTACGCTTGTGTTCATCCATAGACCCAAATAAAGCTGAATACTAAACAAATAAAATAAATTTAATAAATTGTCCATATGCATGGGGCAGGAACTACAACCTTAGAAACCAGCCTTTGCAGTTTCTGAATTGTTCTTTCTGCTGTTCAGAACATGGATAAACGTACACTTACAGTCTTCCCTCCACATTCGCTAGGGTTAGGGGCACAGGACCCCTGTGAAAGTGAAAAAAATGTGAATAACTCTAGGCCCTCCCAAACCATATTTAACACACAAAAAAGTATGAACACCATATTCAACCCACCATGGATCCCTTTGAGGCCTCAGGGTTCCTTCACAAGGCAGAAGTGGGTGGCTGGTGGGGCTTACTTCCATCCCCAATGCTGTCCCACAGCATGTTTAATAGGGACTTAACAAGCCTTGTTCTCAGTTTCTCAGTCTCATGAGGCTTGCAGTCCCTATTAAAAGTGGCCTAGGGAAGCAGCAGAGGTGATAGCAAATAATCCGTGGATAATCAAATCTGCAAAAGTAAAACCTGCAAATGTGGAGGGCTGACTGTAGTTTTGAAGGAACTATTAAAAGGAAATTCAAATGAACAAAGGTGCATTAAAACTAATTCAGTTGTTTTGGCTCAACTGCAGTTAAAAAGCAGACCATAAAATATATTCTTGGAAGCATCATTGGGGAGGAGCTAAGTGGAAGTGAAGGTCAGGAATACTTACCACATATTTTCACTGGTACTCAGGAGGAAACTGGTTCATGGGACATGAAGTTATGATTAATTGAGACCTCTTTTTGGCAGGCTTTGAAAGACAACATGCCTCTAGAGGATATTCATAAACTAACAGCCATTGATAAGTGGTTCATCTACAAAATGCATGATATTGTAAAAATGGAGAAGGACTTGAAAAGTCTTAACAGGTAAGAGTGCCAAACTAATTACTTTTGAAAAGTGTTCAGCATATTACATTCTTCATATGGCCATTGCAGTGGTTGAGGGATTGCTTCTCCTTATGAAAATGCTGAGGTAGCAGAAGCTTCCAATCATGTATTCATTTTAATGTATGAATTAGTGAGATGCCTAGCAATGCTGTATACACATATATTGAAATAAGGCACTAGGAGGGGCTGCACCAGATGGGAGAATATGTGCTGTGATGAAGGAGCATCTCTCTCTCCCACCCGCTTCCCCTTTCTCAGGTGAAAAATTGCAACTTCCTTCTAGACAGTCTGTTATGTTTGTCTAGTTTCCCAGTTTTAGGCAACAATGTATATACTAATTTAATACAAAAAAATGGGGTAACATTTTATGAAAACATTATGTATTTGTTGTAACTAAACAAGTAAATAAGTCACCTTAAAATTTCCAGCAGTGAGAAGAATAAACATACACGGTACCTAAATAATGATTAAGAACAATAAAAGCACTGTCTGGAGAACTTAAAAAAATCCTTCCTCTGATACAGAAATTACCACAAAGAAGGCACCAAGCAAGCCTCTCTCGAGAGAGCTTTCTACCACTAGGGTACCTGCACCAAGATGATGTTGTTTCTGGTGCCCACATGACTTGTTTAATTTGATTGCTACACCCAGATTTGGCCTTTCAAGAAAACTCATGACGTATGTTGGTATAAGTGGGAGAAGGAAATTTTTAGATATCCTCAGCCTACAGCATTGAGGTAGTAACAGTTCTCAGGCACTTTGGCTCAATTGTATCTTGAATGTCTTAGACACGAGCCAGTGTGGTGTAGTGGTTTAAATGTCGGAGGCATTAAATTTTGGAGACCAGGGTTCTCTGCTCAGCCATGGAAATGCACTGGGCAACCTTGGGCAAGTAACACTCTCTCAGACTCAGAGGAAGGCAAGGGCAAACCCTCTGTGAACAAATCTTGACAAAAAAACCTTGTGATAGGCTCGTCTTAGAGTCTCCATAAGTTGGAAATGACTTGAGGGCAAGAATAACAATAATGGTCTTGAACCTCCAGGTAGCCAAATTCAGCTTTGCTGAAGGCTTAAGATAAAAATTAGATAGAAGACTGATTGTTTGATGATACATTGTATGGTGCTCATGGTGATAATATTGTATGATTCTCATGGCTTCTCTGGGGCAGTGATTTGCTCTGTCTGAAGAAAGGCAGCTTGCTTTCTTTCAACTTTAGGAGGTAAATGTCAATTAAAGCCACTACCATGCTCCTCTTGGGGGGTCGCCTGGCTTTCCAGGCCTGGCAGGTGCCTCAGTGGCCAACACTTCCACTGGGAGAGGGAATGCCTGATAAGCAGTGTCTACTCTCTAGAGGCATTTCCACATGGCGTTGCTGTCCTGCTACAGGGATGGGATGACAGTGGTCCGCAGGTTGTGCTTTCGCACAACATTGTTGCGGCCTTGCTGCCATCCTGTCCTCATGCATCACAATCATGGGATATTTGCTTAATGGATTAAATCCGTTAAGCACCCATGATCATATGATGCTCCTGTACTTACCTACCATGTGAAGGGGCAGGAAGCACAATGGTGGTTCTTCCTTCCCCAGCACAGTATGGGAAAGAGCCTGGCTGTGATGCAGAAGGCAGACAGTGCGGAGGGGAGTGTTCCCATTGTGCTCCCTTCCTGGCAACAGTGCAGCCAGTGTTGCAACAGGACGATGCGGAAATGGTGTAGGATTCCTATTTTGAAACCTGCAGCACCTGAACTTTTCCTGTCTGCAAAGGTACAGTAGTTCAAACTGAAAAGGCAGGTGAGTTTGCTGAAGCATGGAACATCACATGATATAAAAGAATTCATAACTGTTAGAACCTTCTCCTGTTCAAAGCCAGCTGAAGAAGTAATGATTGGTACAGTATTAATGACCGGTATGAATGGAAACAGATTGTGGGATTGGTTGATTCTTCCTAGATTTAGCTGGTGGAGAAGGAGAAGGAGATCAGGGTAGAGAGCAGCAGCAGAAACTTCTCCCTTGAATAAGGAGAAGAGACTCACCTGGCTTTAAAAAAAGCATAAAAATCCTGGCTTTGATTAGCTGTCAGCGGTAGCTGCTTGGAGCTTCTGATTGGGATCACTGGTAGCTAATTAGTAGTGCTGTGAGGCAACTGTCAGATAATCATGGGGAAGAATTTTTCACCTTAAAAAAAGGAAAGAAAACTTGGTAACAAAGCTTATGTTACTAGCTACCAAACTATAGCTAAAGCCAGGAGTGTATTGTAGGGGAGGGGACTTGAAAACATTGGCCCCAATAAGAGTCTCTTTCCCTGATGAAATTTTCATTCAGTCCTTTCTAGCACTGTGGAGAGTGAGATATTTTTAACTGTAAATACCTGGAAATCTCTTTTGTTTGCTGTGTCTGAATTCCCTCAATAACCTTACCTGCCCTTTTCTTTGGATTCTTAAACCATATTTTGAAATGTTCAACTGAAGTTTTAAATTACTGCAATGCTTGAAATTTGGAGATGAAGGAGAATTTCTTGCAGGGGGGAGGGAACAATTTTTGTTTGAGTGGGCAATTATTTCATTTCCCCATCCCTTACTGCTACACTCTTGGCTGAAGGTGGACTTATTAACACCCCCTATCATTCTGTAGGACTATTTGTCCCCTATGAAAATTGCATTTGTGCATCAATATGCACATTTCTAAAGTGCATTAACCACATGGCAGTTGTGTGTGAATATATTGTGGGTGAGGATGGGGTAGACTTATCATTTTGTCTTTTATAAAACAAAAATCCTTAGCTGCAGCTCTAAAGCATGGCTAGGCTATCCTTAGCAGCCCAGCAACATTGACTTTGTGATTCTTGCAGCGTGAGAGGAAGATGTCTGTGCCTATGCAGCCATATCCTCCCTTGTCACAGAATGCCCCAGGAGTGACAGCACATCATGGCAAAAGTGTTGCTCTGCCCAAAATTACCAAGGAAGCATTGCCAGTCAGCTGGGCCAGTACGTCCCCAGCCTCCACATTGGCAAAATGCATTTCTTTATTTTAAACCTCTTGACACTTTGCCTTTAAAAGTGAGCCCTCTCCCCAAGCTGTTAGGTTTCAACACATGTTTAATCTAATCTTCAGAGTGAGTTTTTACAGCATCCTCCAAAAAAGTGAGCTGGAAAAATATTTTGGTCTAGCATCAGTGATGACCCCAGAGGTGGGCTTCCATAGATCTGTAAATCACCAGACTTAACTATGAATCTGGATCACTCTCTTCAGAGGTAAACCCTCATCTGTCCAAAGTCAGTTTCTGTTGTAGTGAATTTTGGGATGTCAAACAGGGGTTGAAAAGTGGAAGTGAGATCATTGTTAGGGTGAATTGCAATTTTGTCTTATAATGAAGCTACAGGAGAATAATGATTCACACAATACGTAATAAGAATGGGAATGAAGGTTGGGGACAAGTGAACCTATATTTCTCTGGAGCTAGGTAGCATTATTTGCTTTTAAACTTATATGGAGAAAGTTTCTTATCCAGTCCATATTGTTAGTCTTTATCTTTTTTTTTTAGTTATTCGTTTATTAGTTTATTGCACAAACAATCTAATTCACAATCAAAGAAATATACATTCAGAAATAAATGAAAAAGAAAAGCGGAAAGAAGAAAACTGAAACAAAACGTAATAACAGGTTGTCCAAAAAAAATCCAAAAATCTCTTGTCCAAAAATCCAAAATGCTTCAAAATCTGAATGCTTTCGAAAGGCAGAACTCAGGAACTCAGGAACATGAGGGAATTATGGAGGCTTGCTTGGGAATGTGCACACTGATTTAAAAGTCACTCATTTGGGTTGGCACCTTTTTCCTGCTCTCAGCTTGCTTTGGACCATGCAAACATGCTGCTTGCAATGTCTCAGCTTGGTGCTTTCCCTCCCACCTTTCAGTTCACTTTGCAAGCATCTTGTGCATGCGTGCATGGTCCCAAGTGAGTTGAGAGGGGGGAAAAGTTACAAAGCCAACTGAGAGATTTTGCAGGTAGAGCGTGCATGGTCCCATGCAAGTGTGCCTCCATAATTTCCTCATATTCCCTACAGGAAAAAGGCAAGAGGAGAAGAACTGACAAAAAAGCAGGTCCTGCGTTGAAAGAATGGTATATAATCTCATGTATATGCAAATATTCCAAAATCTGAAAACATCCCAAACATGTCCGGTCCCAAGCATTTTGGATAAGGGACTTTCAACTTGTATCAGGACACTAAATTAAATACTGAACACTGACTAATTAAAATATTAAGCAGTAACTTACTGAAACACAAAAATACTCTGATCTCTCAAGCTAAACTGGAGTGAAAGAAAAAAAGAAAAAAAAATCTATCATTACAGATCCAGCTAAGTATTCCTGTTAGAATTACTAGTAAGCATAGCCACAGATTATTGCATTGTTAGATATCTTCTTGCTCAGAAAATTGCCACAAACAGTTTCCAGTCTTAAAAAAAAAATCTTCAGTTGGCTTATCCTTTAAAACCTCTGTTTGGCAATTTGGGCTTACTTAGCAACCTTAACAAGCCAGTCTCTCATTGTCGGTGCCTCAGTCTATTTCCAGGTTTGAACAAACAGTGTTCTTGCTGCTGTTATTACATATCATAGAAGCCATCCATAGTTTTCACCTAATTCTTTGTCTACAATGCCCAGCAAAGCATTTCTGGTCACATTAGAAAATCCACCTTTAAAGTTTTTTGAATTAACATGCAAATCTTAGACCAATAACTTTTTGCCTTCAAAAGTCCGTCACATATGGAATATGTGAAAGTTTATATATGAAAATCTATACGTGAAAATCTTTACCTTGGTTTTCCCCTCACTGTTATGACACAATTGTTGGAGTCAGTCTAGGAAGCCAA
Organism: Ctenosaura bakeri; assembly: GCA_948474755.1. NCBI lineage: Eukaryota > Metazoa > Chordata > Lepidosauria > Squamata > Iguanidae > Ctenosaura > Ctenosaura bakeri. The sequence continues at coordinate 381,371 of CAOLHI010000955.1, forward strand.
TGCGGGATCAAGGATGGATGATCTGAGAGATAGTCTTGATGTGCTTGTTGAAGGAAAAGCTACTGGTAGAGTGTAGACAAGATCTTCTTCCAGAAGAGAGAAGATATTGGTGTGCAAGAAGGTGGAAATGATGATGTTGAGGCTATTAGTTCCCTAGAGCAAAGCTGGATTAAGATGGCTGGAAGCTGGAGCACTTCCAAAAACAGGGCCCCCTCTGTGTGTATGTCTACCTGTTCTAAGAATGGTGGCATAGCAATTAATTCAATGACAAACAAACAAACAAACATGCAAAGAGGAATAGCAGCTTATAAATCTTCCTATGTAAACCTGTTTTGAGCTTTGCAGCTTCAGTAAGACTAACAACCTAATCCTGAACATTTTAACTCAGGTAACACTCACAATGTTGATGATGACCAAAACACTGAGAAATTCAGGAAGTCACTGGGTAGGAAGAGAATGGCAAGCATCATATTTTCCCTTCAGCACTGAGCACCCAGCCAGTAAGAGGCTTCAAGGAATTGTACCAGTTGCACCATTAAGAATCCAGCTCTATGACTGGGTTGATGCCCCAAAGGCCACATGTCATTCATTCTTTGCTGGCTTCCTCCTTCCCTTTTCTCATCCACAGCACCTTTTTTGAGGAGTTGGACTCAGTCTCCTCTTCCCAGAGTAGTCTACCAACATGGAGACCAAATAGCTGTATCTCCACTGAGCATTGTTCAGGGTCCTCTACCTTGGAGCGTCTTTAATCATAATGTTCCCAGACTCCTTGTCAAGGTCTTGAAAGGTGAATTGGATTTCATGCCTTACAAATGAGCAGGCATGGAATTTCATACTAATACATATTGTATACTAATTTTGAAAGGTGGTATAAACATCGTATAACTATTAGATCCTCATGGTATGATCCTTTTAGCTAATGATTGAAAGGTGTGAATGGAAGTCTATGAACCAGAAATGAAAATAAGGAGGTGTGTTTGTGTGTACATAGAAGGGTAGAATGTTTTATAGTCAGTGGAGGGGTGTGTGTGAAAGAGAAATAATGCTGGTAAAGTGGGGAAGAAGCTGGGCTTCTGTTCCACTATTAGTTTCCATTTATATGTTACATAATGTTAAGCGATTTGTTCACCTAGGTCTACCCCAAGCCATCTATATTAATGTTTTAATTAATGAACCTGATGGAGAGTGATGGAAGGTCAGCTTTTTTGTGACATTGCAGTGACTTGCTCTGACCATTGAATAAATCGGCTGAGGAATATCAATCATTTATTTGTTTTGAATTGCAGAATTTGAAGTTTCATTTTTCTAGCCAGAATTCCATCTGAAAATGTATTATTTAGATTCCTGACTTAGGACAGAGGAATATACTTCCTTCCTTTCCTCTCTTTAGAAAACTGTGATTGTGGAGGCATTTAAATATAAATGAGTGGCTTTCCTTTCTAATGTGTCTGTATAAAATAATGCACAATGAAGAGCTATAAATTGAAGATTAAGGCTGTTTTTCAATCCCCGTGCTTTGCTGATGTAGGCATTCTTTTTATGTGTTTTATGAGGCCAACAGAACCTCACTGTTGAATTATTGTCCACACTGCAGATCCATTTTTTTTAAAAAAATTAATTTTATTGTTCTTGACATTTAAGGCTTTTGGCACTTGAGCCACATGAGGGCGCCAGAAACTCACCATATTCAAAATACAGTGCAGGAACAGAACTCCACAGAACAGTTCAGATTATTATTATGAAAAAGGCTTTTCATCTAATCTTTGTTCTGCTTCTTTGACAATCTGTAAATTTTTAATTGAGTAGAATACCAGGTTCTGTAGGCTATATTTCAGAGCAAGGAACTGGCAAAACCACCTCTGAGTATTCCTTGCTTAAGAAAACCCTATGATATTCATGGAGTCGTCATAAATTGACAGGTGACTTAAGGGTACGCTTGTGTGCACATGCGCATGTGCGCACACACACATGCATTTCACCCAGAAAGTCAGCTGGAGTTTTATTTAAGTGGAAGCATAAATGACTGTGAAAGAAAAATGGTGGTAGATTAATAATTCCACATGTCATGGCATAACCTCCTTCAAGCTTTCATATCATATTCTGTTGTCTTTTTCATTTCACTCAAAAACAAATGGGTGTGTGAGATATGGTGGGTGAACCGAATCAATACTTTCACTGGTTTTGAGGGATATAGTCAAGATACTACCATGCTCACTAAGAACTTGAAACTATTTAACAATGGGTGGATGTACACTGTGGCTTTTGTCTCATTGCCCTCAGCGATGGATGCTGTTAAGCCTGTTACTAAACTAGCCTGGTAAACATCATTGCAGAAGTTGGTTTCATGAAAAAAAAAGGCTGCATAATGTGAGTGATAAAGGAACAGTTATGAGTATGTGTGTTTTCTGGTTGTCTTCTTGCACAGTTTTTGATGGGCATGAGCCCACTGAGAATTGGGATAAGGCCACATTCCATGTACACATTTAGTTCCAGAGGGGTGAACTCTTAGAACCAGTGAGCATTGGTAAGCTTTTCTGTGATTCTATCAGATGCAAGATGGATGAAAATATAAGCATGCATTAAATCTCAATAATGAAACTGGAATTCAGCACTCTGGAACTGTGAAGTCTGTCCACAAATATGAACATATTCAGATTTCAGTCTATCGAGGCAAAACTATCAGAGCCATTATTGAATGAACTTCTGAAGTAAATTCAGTTCCTACCAAGGCAAGCCATTGTATAGTTGCCAGGTAGGTTCCAGCATATCAGGTCAATATACAAAACTTCTGTATAGACAGTGTGTGCAAATAGCTATTGCTAAAACAGAGAATGCGAAATGTTACATTATCGAAAAAGTAATAAACATAGGGGTGAGCAAAGCATGGACCTCCAGATGTTGTTGGATTGCTGTTCCCATGCCAAGGGTGAGGAATGCTGAGAACTGCAGCCCAACAACATCTGGAGGACCACATGACTCCCCCCTCTGCTGTAGGGCATATGTGCAGTATAGCTGTCTCCAGTCCAAAATAGACACAGTGATCACTTTGAGGAGAATAAAAGCAGCAGCATCCTCTAATTAGTGTGGGACTCCTGGTGCTCAGAAGCCAGGCTGGAGGAAAAACAGAGGGAATGGAAACTGAAGTAAAGTTTTTATGTGTCTTTTGCTTGCGATGGGTGTAATTGTGGAGGAACATTGGGTGGTGTATCTTCCAGCTTTCAGGGAATGAGACTGAATGTATGACAGTGTTATTACTCTCCTCTTTACTCTGCCTTTTGGTAATTCATGTTTACTCTGATCTCATGCAATTGTTAGGGAACAGTTATGATGCTCTGGACATTTCTGAACTACACTGTTAATAGTGCTGTTATTCCACTTTCAATGTCCTGTAGAATTCTGGGGTTCGTAGTTTACTGAGGTTAAAGAGCTCTCTGGCTGAGAATTCTAAAGACCTCTCCCTAAATTGCAAAGCTCCCAAATCACATGGAAATGGAATAATAGCTCTATAAACAATATAGTGTGGAAATGGCCTAAGTCTTACTCTTCTCTCACCCTACTTATATAACACACACATAGCTCAAAGTGATGTTATTGCTTTCACCTATGTAGAGGGTCAGCCCACAGACCTCAGAGCAGCATATTATACCCGCTCACTCCTGAAATTGAAGTACATAGTACCAGAACCATCCAAGTTCTCTTGGTCTGTGAGACAGAAAATACCCAGAGTTGCCTCTTTCCCATCATGGTCAGGAATAAATGCAACAACAGCTAATTAAAAAAGAATTTGCTGCCCTTTCAGAACACCCCAAATCTGCCACCATCACCCTGCCTCATGACAGGGCTTTTAATATTATTACCCTTCTCTAAATGTTCCAGAAGAACTCATGCACTGGAGAAAATGTAGGGGAAACAAGATAATGAAAGTAAAGACAAATGAAAATAAACAGTGTGCTTCTTGGCTTCTTACATTAGTGCATACATCAGAAGAAAGTGAAAATGTATTGTGACTTCAACTAAGGGGACAGTCCCATATACCACATCAGGCTGCACTTCTAAATGACTGCTAGAGGAAAGTTAAGTGAGTGATGGAAATGTGATTTGGCACTTTTATGCCACCCTGAAGCAGCTGTTTCTATTCACTGTTCTAATCCCCCTTCACCCCACCATGTACATTTTGTTCTACCTTTGCTGTGGAACTGTTTCTAGCTTGAAAATAACCCCCTGTGACACCAGCCTCACTTTAGATCTCTCAGGCAATGTTTAAACATGACCAAAGGCTCAGTGGCAACTTCCCAGCTAGGCTGCAGTGCCCCATATCTCTGCGAGCTGCAGTGTGGTTCTTCTATTACAATTATCACTAATTGGTTGCATTATAGAAGTGCCTAGAGGCCCAGCTATGAATTGTTCCAGTGGAATGTATAAGCCTTTTAAAAACCAGATGCTGAATTTGGCTCGATCTGTTGGACAGATAAAGACACCACAGATTGATTAAACCCTACAAAATGAATTGCAGTTAGAAGAAGAAGAAAAAAGGGTAAACAGCTCTGTTCAGTCCAAGATCCATGGTATCATGTGTTTTCTCAGTTAATAGTCTATAGTTCCCTGAAGATCAGCTCCATCAGTGAGGGCCAACTTATATGTAGTGTCCCCAAGGATGGATCTACACTATCCTGCAACAAACCATTTTTTAAAATTAATTTTGATAAAAGTTTGGCAGAAAGTTTATTTGCTGTTTCACTCATAAGGAATAAAAATCCATATTTATATTTCACACTTTAACATTTTTAGTTTTGCATGAAATAAGCATGCCACATGTAAATGTATATACGTAATGAATATGTAATGCTGTCTCCAAATGCATGTGATCCATAGTGCAAAAGCCCTTAGTGCAAGATAGTTTTAACTGTAAAGTGGAGCTTGACCAGTAGAGAGAGAGCTCTGGTGGGGAGCTAGTGGAACTAAATTATACTTCTGGGTTCCATAGTGTTGTGTGGAGTATGGTACGATCCCTGAGAAACAATTTATCTCATGGCTCCATAATAGCAATATGAGGCTGGAAATGAGCAGCCAGAATTACTGGCTGTTTAGAACAGGGGGAGGCAAGAATGGATGTTGTTAGATTGCAAGTCCCAGAAGCCCTAAGCATCATAGACTGTGGTGAGGAATTATAGAAACAGTACTTTAAAAAACATCTGAAGGGTTGTATCTGTCCAGCCTTGATTTTGAGGCCCATGCTGTGTCTTTTTTTGCTCCTCTCTAGGGCCCTACCATGTCCTTGTGGATACTATGTGATGACGAAAAATCTCTTCCAGTCACTTCGTGAGCTTTTCTGGGGTGCATTTTTGTTAATTGTTTCAAAGCCACATTGTGCAGCCCCAAACTAGATATTTGAAAAATTTTCAGGGTATGGGGGGGGGGTAAAGAGATTCTTTTTTTGGCAGAATTTTTGGAGTGCTGGTGGGGTGCGAGGTCCTTAGGCAGGGGTTCACTGGAGGACTGCAAGTGTTGCAGTTGACTGTTCAAGGCTTAAAGGCTGTTTGATTCCCACCCCCATTTCTCCATTCCCTCTGTGCTTGTCTGTCTTTCTGTATACATGAGAGTGAGTGCGCATGGGCAGATCTTTTCTCTGAGACCAAAGTAAACTAGATGAGTGTCATGAACTAGATGAGTACATGAGGAAGGGAGGAAGGGAAGCTGATGGTGTGAAAGATTCCATCCACTGTTTCTCTTCTTCAAACCACATTCACTTTGAGGGTTCTCATGGAGGGAAGTAAGGTGTCTCTGGGGCTATTTCAGCACTAGGTTGTTACAGTGCTATTATTCCACTTTCAATATCCTATGGAATCCTGGGGTTTGCAGTTTAGGGAGGGGCCTTTGAGGAATAATAGCACTAGTCTAGCATTGAAAGGGCCTGGTTTCAACTTCACACTAAATGTAATGTGTAACTGTGTATGTGTACGCAGAATGTAACAGTTTGGAAACATACTGATGCGAGTGTTGGTAATTCCAAAAACATTTCTGTCCACCAGAATAGGCTGAATTTGGCCAGGTTTTTTTTTGTCCCAAAGTGTATTTCAGTGACTCTACAGCGTCTAATGCCCTTAAGGGCTCAAACTTTGCCCTTTTTGGGTCCCAGTCTAGTCTCCTCTTCTACAGCTTAGTAAAAGGCTTTAGTAAAAGCTTTAAGCAAAAATATGCTGGCATGTTTGATCACAGCCTTTTGCCTTTAATCTCACCTGACACGGGAATGACACCCTTGAGAATCTCTTTGAAGTTGATTTTGGCCTTCTGTCTGAAAGAGTTTTCCTACCTGTAGTCTAAAACCTTCTTCCCAGCACTATTTATCTAGCCATGCATTGAGACCTTGAAGATCTGAGCAGCTTGTTGGCTTGGCACATGGGGTAAGCAGGATTTTTGCAAAAATTCTTCTGGAGGCCTTGCACAAAACCCTAACTTAGCTGTAAGTTTGCCTTCCAGGATGACATAGTGGTATTTTCCAGTATCATGCACCAGCTGGAAGGAATGATACTGATCCCCTGCACAGTGTCAACCATATTTGTCAGCTAATGATAAGGACTGATATTTGTTCAGTGAGGAGAGAGAGAGAGAGCTAGGACAGAGAAAGGGATATTTGTGGGGAGAGAAAATATCAGAGTATAGGCATCAGTGGCAGCGGATGGCCATTTTTACAATTTTTTGATTGCTAATAATCACACAGTGTGGCATTTTAATTCCCATGTTTCTCCTGTTATTTCCTCATTTGCAACTGAAGGCTTGCCTGTAGCATTTAAACTTCACAGCCGACTGAGAGAGGGAGTGAGGAAAGTGTTAGAAAAGCATTATGGGGATGCTCTGGGGATGAAGAAAGAAAATATGGTATCTAGTATATATTTTCATCTTCCATCAACTGCTAGGTTAAATAGTGGATGCATATGTGTTTTCCTGTTGACCAACACCCCCAGGGTCTTAATAATTTCCCGGCAGGCCCTATAGGGCCTGCCAGGTGAGTCTATTTTTTCCACAGCCCCCCTCCTTCCGAGCTACATTTTTGCTTCTCCTTTTTCAATGTGGAGAACAGGGCAGTCTTACTTCTGCCCACCTCTTCCTTTCCCGAACATACACTTCACACAGAGCACACCAGTTACTAATTCCTAATTTACCTAATTCAGATACTACAAAAAGAAATGAGGGAAAAAAAGAGAAAGTTCTTTTTTCACTGCTGCTGATCGCCTCTGTGATTGGACTATTCACTTCATCTCTCCTTTTCTTTAGCTGGCCTGCAAATCATACTGATTGCGAAATGGCAGGGGTTTAGCTGCCCTCATTGGTTTAAGGAGAGGAGACTTCATGCTCTTGCCCCCCCCTTTTTTTTTTTTTGCTAAAATGCTTTGTATTGCTGCTGTACAAGCTGCTTGGAGCTGACGTTTCCACAACCCTTTGCAAATCTAAGCTCATAAGACCCTTGTTATGAAGAAAGGAATTGTCCTTTTTGTAAGGATATATCAAGGATGGCCCCTTCCTTCCTTCCTTCCTTCCTTCCTTCCTTCCTTCCTTCCTTCCTTCCTTCCTTCCTTCCTTTTACATTCACTCAAAGATTAGAAGTAATGAAAGACTAAAAGGTATACCTGCATGAGACTGAAAGACAGCTGTATATTGGTACATTGTTCTTTCAGCTTCAACATCATTATACTCTTTCACAGTTAGGGAAACAGTAGGGAAGTGAAGCAGTGTCTCAGGGTATAAAATAAATTGCAATGATCTGCATATTTTCTGTTACAGCGATAACAAAAAACAACAACACAGGGCTTATAAATACCATGTTTTTATGCAAGGTAAAATTATAATGAGGTGTGAGAAAACATGGCAGCAAACCAGGAGAGATGACTAAAGTACCCAGGAATTGTTTTGCTAAATATGTACGCCCGCGCTTTTATTAGGGAAACTATAACATCTGTGTTTTTAGTCTTTGAAACTGTGGACCCTCACAAGAAGGAAAACTCAGTATAAAGCAAACACTTTATTTATTCATTTGAAGTACTTGAGAGGGAGCAAGAAAGAAGACTGGCTCTGGACAAAGACTTACTGAAAGGGGTAAGGAAATAATCCACAAGCTTCTCAAACACACTCATCTTAATACCACTTTAATGTCAGACGCGGTGGCAGGTGGACTAATCGATAGATTCCAGTCCTCTCACTGCTCTCCTCCTCCTCTTCTCTCTCTCCCTCCTGGCTACTTCAAACACACCTAAGAAAGAAATGTTTTGTAGTGGGCTTTCCTTCTTCAGAGAAAGAACCTTTGGTTTCAGAGGTGCAAAAACAGCTGATCCTGCAAATGTATTTCGGATATATATTTGCTCAATGTCCAAGGATATGAGTTGAAGGTGGTTTGGGTGACACAAAATCCATCTCCGGGTAAACAACTGAGACCAGCCTTTTTAAAGCCGCAGCTTCCCCGAGAGGTTTTGTACATACATTGTGGAATGAGTTAAGGGGCAAGGAATTGCACTTATTTCACAAGGTCTTCATTTTCCTAACTTGACTGGAAATTGATTGAAAAAGATTATTTGCACAGCAGCTGGATAGTTATTAAATAGGCATGTGCTGCATTAATTCAGAGCTGCCCCCAACCCCCTTATACTTTGAAAACCCCTCAGAAGCTTTTTTAAAAAATCCCCAAATCAGCCAAAATAGAAACAAGAGCGCATGATGTTAATTCTGGACTCTTTTTGGCCATTTTTTGGGGCTCTCAGGATTTGTCAAGTTGTATGTGTGGGGCAAAGCAACTGCATTTTCCAGTGATTTTGAGTCTGTTGGGCAGAAATTAATTGGGGGGCTTTGGGGGCTTCAGTAGTCACATGTTTGACTCAGGAGGCCACATTTTGCCCACCCCAATTTAGAGATATGGGCTATTTAAAGAAGAGATCATTATTTTACCCATTTTGGATTCAATTTTTGCTTTTTAACTTTCTATTATGCTGAGAATATTAGGCTGTTTTAAAGATACGCAACATTTTGAGTTATACAAAACTCTTCATCAGCTTTAAGGGAAGAATTCTTGTTACCTTGTATGTTGGGGGTCCCAGGAGGGGTGCCCAAATTAACAAATAAAAACACAAGATGGGGGAAATTAGACTCGAGCACTCTCTTAAGATAACAAGAGGCAGGGTAACTTTAGCTAGGATCTTTTAACCCTATGAATACAGGGTCAGGTCAGAGAGCAGCTAGACAATTTTTAAAGTAACAAATAATATTTTTATTGTTGACAAACAACATGAAAGACATGACATACACTAACTAACTGAGAAATAGAAATGGAGAGTTTTCGGGGGAATGGGTAATATGACACCTGGTCTCGTAGTCCTGGAGAGAAACGGAGGTTGCAGGGGAAGAAAGCTCAATCTGGTTCACTGAGGGGAGCTCACTGGACAAACCGACAGCAAGGCAGGATGGAAGTCCAAAGTAGTCCGAGGAAGGCTCGGATTTGGGGACCACTCGGATAGGGTGGATTTTACCTACAGGCCATGCCATGCTTGGTGAGAACAAAGGAAATTTGGAGCTGGACAAAAGTATTGGAAAAGGTCAGGTTTTACAAGATGAGCTTAGTGCTGGATGACAATAGTATGACCAGTATGCAAATGGATCAACATAAAGGAATGGCTCGGCACTCGGCCGTGCGTCTTTGTGTAGATTCACGCTGAGCAAGGGCAGTTTGCAAGAAGGTGTTCCCTGAAGCATCGGAGAGGCTTAAGTTGCTTGCCTAAATGAGGTTTGGAATGTACAACCATTAATGGCTGCGCCTATTACGTGCTTGTCTGGTGGACCTCTGCAAACACGTGGAGTAGGGTGGCAGAGAAAGGTTAAGCAAAGGACAAATTATTTTATATCAAGAGATATCTAGTGCTCTCAGCAGACATATCATAACCGTGGTAACAGTCTTTCCTATGAATAACACAAGTATATAAAAACTCAGGAATAAAATCCTAAGGGTTTTTTCCCCCCTGTCTCTTTCTAGTCTTTCTTGAAAAAGTAGTTGGTTGTTAAAATGTATAACCTTGATAAACAGAATTGGGAGATGGTGGGTTGAATAGAGGTCTTGGCTTCCTGGATAATTATATTTACATTAATAGACAAGCTTAATTAAAACAGACCTGCCAAGTCTTCTACTTTTCCTCAGAAGACACTTGCTTTTTAAGGTTGCTTTTTCTCTCTTCCTCATCTGGAAATGCAAGTATGCCTATGTTGTGGCCAGTTCACTTCATTTTCTCTACCTAAATAACATGAAGGCAGAGTTTTCTAGAGTAAGATGAGGTATTCAGCTCAGCCTCTTTTGCAGGTTTTGTGATTTGTTTGCATGATTTTTTTTAATCAACCAATCTCAGCTGCTGTATGTCTTTCAAATTGAATTATACCTCCATTGAGCTTTTTTCAAGCCCAACCAGTGGTCAGTATTTGCCCTTTGCAATGTAAGGCCAGGAGAGGAGTGTTCTTCCCAATAGGGGCCCTTTTTGCACCTTATCTTGATAGCATGATGAACTAGAGCCCTCACGATATTGCCAATATTGCAAGAGGCCCAGTAGAGAGCCCCTTGCAGTCTGCACATGGTAGGGCATTCGCGAGAGAGCACCAGTCCCCACCCAGTGCCTTGTCCACATGTCGGCATCCTGGGCCATGCCCAGGTCCCGCCCTGTCCCCGCCCCACCACCCCTGATTGGTCGGTGGTTTTTCTTTTTTTGTAATGCTAACGTTAGCACGATAGGTCCTGCCAACAGGCTGTTTCATACTACGTTGGTAATGTGCTAACGTGCTAATGATAGCGCTGGGTTAAAAAAAAAACAGTCGGCTGGACCCCGGGGGCTGCTGTCGTCTTGAGTGTGAGTGACGACGTAGCCCCGGGGTGGCCTCTCGCGGTGACGTGTCGTGCAGTGTTGGCTGCTACGATGGGGGCAGCGGCTGGCCTGCTGCTGGGCAGAGCATCCCCTGGGAGCTGCGGCACGAGGGACAGGCAGCAGGAACTGCCCACACCCCGCCCACTCCTGGGTCCTTCCCGGAAGCACACCGGACGACGGCTCCTCAGGCCCTCTGGTCGCGCGACTGATGCGTGAAAGGGAGGTTATTTTTGCCTTTCAGGCAAAAATAAGAAAACGTGCTATCAGCACAATCCGTGGCTGTGATAGCACCTGGTTCACCAGAACGTCATGCGGTACGGCGGCTCATGAATGGGGGAGGGAGCGTGCTTAATATGCTTTAAAAATGCCATGCGACAAGGGCCAGGGAAAAGAAGATAGACAGAGGCATTAAATTCTTACATAACCCACTCCATTTTGCATATGTTTCCCTTCACACACACACACACACACACTTCAGTCTAGACTCCAGACCATATTTCTGCCACAGACATGTCTGGATGTGGTGCCACGTCTACTGATGAGAAAGTGGCTTGCAGCCGTAGGCCCTTTTTGCACCCTACCTTTTCCTGAAGTTGTCCGGTGGGGATCCTGGGAGCAGCTGAGCCAGGAAGGGAGCATGACGTGAGCACTCCCCTCTGCACCAGCTGGCTCTCTGCATAAGGGAGCACGATGGCCCCACATCTTCCTTCTGTAGCACAGCCAGGTACTTTTTCAGACTGGTCTGGGGCAGGAAGTGCAGCCATTGCACTTCTGTGGCTTCCACAAGACAGGTAAGTCCAGGATGGTGTGGCGATCAACTGTCATTGACAGGGAAAACCCATCAATGATTTAATCTGTGATCGTACCACCTAGGGAGGGGAGAAGGATGGTACTGTGATAACATCATGCTGAAGCATCATTGCGGTTCCATCCTTCTCCCATTCCCATTGCAGGATGGGAGAGTGTTGTGGAAAGGGACATAGTGTTGAAGGGGAGTGGAATATGAGGAGCAAAAATATAATACACAAGAGACATTGGTGGAGAGGAAAATGCCTACAACTTTACTGGTTACAGTTAAGCATATAAAGAATACTGGCAAATTTTCTTGTGTCTCACAAGAAGATGGTCAGCTACTGAGTCTTTTCTCACTTCAAGATTGTTGGTTTTTTTCTTGTTTTTGTGAAAAAATTATTTGCATGCACTCTAAAAATCCCTCATTGATATAGCAAGGTTGTAAAGCACATATGAAAACTTTGTAAAGAAGCATTTTTGCATGGAAAACTGCTGTTTATTCACAAACAAGACAATGTGTGTATTTTTCCCCATATAAAAGTTCAGTGAAAATCATGGGGAAAAAATGCACAAAATCCTCATACTTTCACCTAGTGAAGAGAAAGCATTTCAGTTGAAATTATCCTTTCTTGCATGCTGGAGTGGAATAAACAAACATTTACACCCCTAGTTGAAGAGCCTTGCTATGGCACAAAAAGCGAATCTAGAGTTCAGGTAACTTAACTGTCAACCAACAAACCTGTCACTCAGGCTGCCTCATGGGTGGGATAAATCAGGATAGTAGGATATAGGATCCCACACCAGTGCAAGTCACTATTTGTTTTCCCTGTCATTTGCGAGTGGAACAGGTCTAACAGCCTCTGAGCTAAGCATGTTTCTCTTCCCCACATATCCCCTATGTGAATATCTAAAATTGGGGAATACCAGCTCTGTTTTCCTCAAAAAATGCATCTGGCCTAGTTCTCCAATCACCAAAAGAGTTGGCACAGGCATAAAACATACCGGCAACGGCAACTGAACATTAAAAACAAACCAGGATTCTTTACTACTACAGTTGTTTCCTCCACATTTGCTAGAGTTAGGGGCGCAGAACCCTTGCAAAAGTGAAAAATTGCAAATATCAATGTGAGTCTGTGTGTCTGTGGGAAGGGAGCTGAGGCATGGTGGGGAGAAAAGGCCAGGCCAAGGAAAGGAGAGGGTTGGCATGATGGCCTTATATTTCCTCTCCCTTGCCCATCTCATTCCCTGGCTGTATCTGGGGCATTGAGAGAGAGTTTGTAGTGCTGAGAAATTGGTCTACAAACAGTCCTCAGTTGGCCAGGCAGTAGCTGGTGGAGAAGAAGGAAGACCAGAGGCAGGTTTTTAAAGAGCTGCACAGCCTGATCAGATCCACCAAGAGGGAAGGTTCCCCCAAACAAAAAACTGCCTGAGGTAGGGGGGCAGGGGTTGGAGAAACTCACAGATAATCAAATCGGTGAATGTCAAACTTACAAATGTGGAAGGCCAATTCTACATGATTATAGTGCTATAAATTCCACTTTGACTGCCATGGTTGCACCCTATGGATTCCTGATTTGTAGTTTGGTGTAGGGATGTGAAGAAAGCAATGAGTAATTGTATAAACTTGCTTTCTACTGTGAGAAAATTTTCTATTTGCATTTGAGACCTACTCTGTGTAAAATTTTTATATTTATTTTCACAGAAAATGTTATTGTCTGTATAAAACAACCACCTGCAAATTTTGCACTGAATAGGTCCAGAATTGCAAAATTTCTCATTGGCCGGCCCAGGATTCTTCTTGTTAAGGTTTCCTGACACTCAAGAAACACATATTTCAAATATTATTCAAATATGCTTCAAATATTTTCAAATATTCTTCCTGGTTTGGACTGGGATCCCAGAGGAGAATTCTCTGGCTGAGAATTCTAGAGGCCCTTCCCTCCAGTGCCAGTCCTAAGAGTCCATAGGCTGATGCCATGGCGGAATCATAATGTTGTACTGACATAGAGTGCAAGGGTCCTATGTTCAGCAAACTGTGCACAGCAAAGGAACAGAAACATTTATGTGCAATCAGCTGAGCATAAAAGTCTATATGGAATAGTTTCTCTGAAAAGCCTTGCTGCTAGCTTGGCTAACCTGAGTACCTACTGGTTGGCCACAAAGAAAGCTTTTGGAGGGTTTCATTGGAAACCGTGCCAAATCTTTCCAGCACAGTGCTGCCTGAAGGCTGCACAGTCACAGAAGCTCACATAGCTCTGCAAACTGGCAAATTAGAGTCTGGGTTCCTGCTTTGGGGGGAATGGAGGGGCAAAGTAGTGAGTGAAGGAAAGTGTAAGTGATTGCCTGGTGCTTTTCTGTTGGCGGTTGTGCTTTTTCATCCCTGCTAAGCAAAAGGAGAATTGGCAGCTGAGCTTTGAAGAGGAAGAACATGTACATTCTGCCCTTTGATCTCTGGTCTTGCAATTTGATATCGCAAAGACATTAGAACTGAGCTGTATCTAGTTTTAGTGAAATTTATTTATATAAAGCATTTCTCTTACCCCTGGAGCAGATCAATAAAAACAAATCCCTTTGCTGTGATAACTTTGATGTATTTTCTGTCTCTGTCTCATGTACAGTGGTAGTGTAAGGAAACCTCCATCTCTAATTCTTCATTCTTTCATTTGTGGTATGGCCCCTTTGACTTTGTTTGGCAGCTAAGGAAGGTATGGTAGACGGATAAGCTGCCCATATGCCCTCCCTTACAGAGGAGAGCCCTCTGGGTTGTATCCAGCTGAGTCTGTTCACCAGTGGAAAAGATACAGCTTCCCAGCCCATCTACTTTGGATGGTTGTGAAAGGTCCTTTGGATCTGTTTGGTACAGGAGAGAGCAAAAGTAGAAGAAATCCCTTAACATAGCATTCAATATTGCCCTCTGTCTTATGGGTTGTCAGAAGACAATCTTCTGTTTGAAGGCCTGCTTAGCCCAAGTCCAGTTTACAGAAAAACAACCTCTAGAAAGAGTGGAGAACAAGGGCCTTGACATTGCCCATCCACAGCTGACATTGATTAGAGAAATCACTTGGTCACAGTCTTCCTAACTGTGATGATATGTGTTGTACTACTGTTGAAATGATAGTAATTATTTCCCAATTTGCTTTTATCTGTATAAGTTAGCCTAGACAAATGTTATGCAAATCGCCATCTATTTTTATAATATATAGTGTGTCCGTATGTGTGTCTAACTATATCTGTGTATCTATAGACAGGAAACATTTCTTCCTCTATACTTTGAAAGAGTATAAGATGTATTTTGAAAATATGACTCTTTCCTTTTTTTGCAAAAAAAGGTCTTTGCAAAATCTACAAAGACAGAAAAGCTGAAGTGAAACCTTAGTTTGCAAAGTGGGAAAATAGAAAGAAGAGAAAAATCGAAGTGCCACCAATAAGCCACTTGCGTTTCAGCTGGGCATCACATATGCTTTCTATATACACACACACACGTATATAGATACACACACACATATATAGATATACACACACACATATATTTCAATTCTAAATGTCCAAATATTGTACTATCATGTACAGCTCTCAAGAGCAAATGAAGTTCTTGTGCTTGCACAGGAGACCATAGCTGTATGTGATGGAAATAATTAAAACACTGCAGAAGTGCAGGGAAGGAGTACTAATCTGAGCTTGCTTAAACACTTTCTCTGCAGGTTAATCAGTTTTACATCTGTGGAGATAAACTTGCATGTTATTTCCTGTTTGATTGTCTGAAAACTGGAATACACCATGGCCCAGTCTAGATGAGGCTAAAAAGGCAGTCTGGGGCCCTTTCACACTACACCATTAAAGAGCTATGATACCACTTTCACAACCATGGCAAAATCCTGTGTAATCCTAAGATTTGTAGTTTAGGAAGGGCTGTTTAGAATTAGGATATGAAAGGCGCTTTTCACAGCAGCGATTACAGTAGAGAGAATACTTTCAGCAAGCAAAGAGTATCACTGAGGTGTCCAGATATACCTCTGTGTACAGACAGAGGTCCAAAGCCTCCATCCACCCATAGAGCTAAAAGGTTGGGCATCCCTAATTAAGGTTAACGTTGCCTACCTTGGAAAGTGTGATGTACATTAATAGGTTTAATGCATACTCGTGTGTGTTAAATAACTGTGTAGGCTTGCATTGAAGTCCAGTAAAACTTCAGGAGCACAGGGGGTCTTGTGGGTAAGCAGTGCTCCTCTGACCACAAGAACTTCCCTGCCTTCTCAAGGAATTTCCTCATGGAGTTCCATGCAGGTGAGCAGAAATTTACCTGTGAGTGTGAGGCTGGATGGGATTCACCAAGCTTTAGTTCCTCACATTGTTTTTTTTTAAATTTAAACCTGTGGAGAAAAATAAAATGCATGAGTAAGATTATCCGAAGTATTCCAAGCAGAAATGATCAGTTCTATTAGACTGTCTGACAGCGTTAAGGGAGATTTCATCCAATCAAAACTAGATCTAAATTGGTCAGATGAACTATTGCCTGAAACCTGAATGCATTTAAAAGGCACTTCCATGAAACCAAGAACAGCTCAAAATAACCAGGGGAGAGCCAGTTAGGGATATTACACACTCAAAGTATATTGAATTACAAAGCATTAGACAGTCTGAGTATCTATGCAGCCTTTCAGAAACAGGAGCTTTGCAATGTGGTAGCTGACAATACATTATCTGCAAATATGGTGAAAAGCTGCCTTTGGAGTTCATTTTATCCCACAATAGCTGTTCTGCTAGGTCATGGATACCCACTGGGTATTCTTGGGTGTGTCACACACTTTCAGCCCCAGAAAACCACATGAAAGGTTCAACTTAGAGTCACCATAAGTCAGAAATGACTTGAAGGCACACAACCACAAGCTGTGCACTCAGACGTATATACCATATGCTTACAAATTCTTCCCTGTTTGTTCCGGTAGGGGGAGCCAGATTCCTATCCACAATAAATGTATTCATGGAACTGCTTCCTCTGCTGAAGTGAGCAGAGAAGTTGCCAGAAGTGTTAGGACTCATTCTTGGGGGGGGGGCATTGCTGTGCACACCAAGAAGGGAATGGAAATGTGGCTTGGGTAGCTATTTTTGTTCCATATCAGAGTGACTTTGCATGTACCAAGGAAGTAAGAAAAAATGTGAATGTGTTTTACACTTCTGGAATAATATGCAGGCATGGTTAGCATGAGGACATATCAAATTTTAGTGTCAGAATCAGGTCATATGTCTCATTGTGTTGTGGGGTATATATTAGGAATGTTGTTCCATGAATTAGCATTGTTCCACATTCCCTTCATCCGCCTCATGTTTAATGTGGGGCATTTCCAGGGGGAGGACTCTTAAGACAACCAGTCAAAAGACACTGTGCAGAAGTTCTGCCTGTCCTTCATCAAGATATTTTTTTGTTGAAAGAACAAAAAAGATGGAAGACAATTCTTTTGGGGAGCATTATAGGAGGAAAGACATGATCATTTGGACTCCCTATAAAATGCTGTGAGTGGTGCAGGGTGATTGTACCATAAAGACACTTTCTAGAAACCCTCGAACTTACTTCCCGTAACCAATGTGTTATACTGAGAATCGTATATTGTGCATACTCTCCAACATTTCACAGCTAAAAACCAGGAAACATGTGGCCAAGCAAGATTATTTGAGTGCCAGGTACTTTTTCACTGAGGAAATTTAAACTGGGACATTTTAAAAGCAGCTGAAAAATTGTGAGGGTGGAGGACTAACTGAGACTATCACTGTCAAATTGGTGTTGAGGGGTATTTTGTGTGTGTGCACGCACGCACACACACATGTGTATGCCTGTTTGTAGAGGAGACTCATGGTATTGAGCCCTGTCCTAAGCAAGACAATTCATTGAACCAGAGATGGACAATTTGTGGCCTTCTAGATGTTGTTGGATTGCAACTCTCATTCATCTTCAACTCATGCAACCTTGGGCTGATAGGAGTTCCAGTCCAACAATATCTGGAGGTCTACAGGTTCTCTACTTCTTCAGTATACTGTTAGTGTAGATCTGATATGCATATCAATTCTGTACATTTAAGGCTTTATAGACAAAATCAGGAACTCTGAAAAAGCCAAGTCCTTAATTGTACAGGTAAGATTACATACACAGGTTTCCTGTGTGTACTGGGTTCAACAAGTTACTGAATACACACTGTTGGGATGGGGTCTACCACTATGATCCTACTCTCTATCTACATTTAGTGTTCACATATTGACCCAAAAAGGAATTTCCAAACTGACGTATGAAGTTGTTCACTATATTCAGTATTTATAACATTGTTAGAAGGTAGAAGAATCTGTCAGAGAAAACACCAGTCAAGAGGAATCTTGATATGCTTGCATTAATGTATCAAGTTTCTATTTTGTGCAGTATTGTAGTCAATGTAATACAAAACAGACATAAACTGAAGATTTTGACAGTTTTGCTCCTCAAAAGTTCGTGTTGGTTTTCCTGGTTGGTTCTGACATTTCACAAGCAACAGTATTATGGGTTTGTTCAGAGTACTTGTGGAGCACTCTGAACAAAGTCTGAAAATAAAAATGAAAGATGTCAGATTTTCAATTTGTCCCCCAAATCTAGGGAGAGACCCCAAAATCTAAGAAGAAATTCATATCTGGAGAACTTTGCAAGCATCCCTGCTGCATGTTATCCCAGAAATGCAAAAGAGCAAACATGACACCCCTAGTAGAGTTCTTTATGCTTATTATAATGTGAGGTAGAGACTTTCAGAATTTCCTCTGCTTCTCTATATGTTGCTCCCACCCTAGTTCTGTCTTATTTATGCACTGTTTAGCTCTGAGGCAGTAGTTTTAGATTCTTTAACTGATATCTCTATGTGACCCAAACCTAAAAAAAAAAATTATAGTGGTGCATGCTGAAAGAGAAGAGAGAGAGTGAGGGTGGTTGTTAGTTTATATCTCCGACTACTTTAATGGGTCTTGACATATCCTGACAAGTCATCTTTCGAATAAGGTTCCTCTTGAGGAAAGTAGTTATAACCTCTCTCCTTGAGGCAAGGAGACAAACAATATTTGCCCCGATCTCATTACAGTAATTGCAGCTTATCCTAGTGCTTGTGAAACGTCAGAACCAATCGAGTAAACCAACATAAACCTCCGAGGAACAAACTTGGCAGGGAGAAGAAAGGAGACAGAACGTTTCTTTTCTTTTTTTCTTTTGTCTGTCAGCTCCTCTAGTTTAAAAATCAAACTGGACTGATAAACAAAGAGTGATGTCAGGCCAACTGCCATTTCCCCCCCTATAGTTAGTGTGTTAGTATGGATGCATGTTTGCATGACTATAGGTATGGAGGGGCATATGTGTGTGTGTGTGTGAGCATTGGTATTTGGCAAAAAATGAATTTCTCTTTCCTTCCCAGTATTTTGCAAATTCAGAAAGAAAATAAGCTCTGTTTCTGTGGTGTGTGTAGGAAGAAGATGGTCCATGCCTTGTCCTGAGTCATAGTTGCACTACAGTAGATTGCTTGCTTGTAGCTTTATCTTCTTAAGACCCCAGCATGTCCTTATAGACCCTTTGTGACCCTTTGGGAATTTTCCCTTCCATGTTCTTATCCTGTCCTGCCCTTCTATTCCTCTGCCCTCCCCATTTTTTGCAGATCAGTGTGCCTGTATTGGCGCCCTGCAATGCCAAGTCTCAAGGCAAACTGGGCAAAAGAAGATACCACGAGTAGCTGAAACTTGGCCATCATTTGGTGGTCTGTCCCCCGGCCCACTAAAAACATAAGACGTAAGAAAAAGAAAGTGACACCAGTCACTCTAGAGGACCCATGGGCCCTGACATTTCCTTAAACGCTACGCTCTCCTGATGCAAACCCTGCTTCCTTCTTTCCTCTTAGGGGAAAGGCTGAGCCTGAGAGAAGGCAGTTCTGGGAGAGAAGCCTTAGTTCTATATTACATATAAATGTAAGAATTTGCTTTTAGAATAAGGCAACCCATTGGCCCGTCTGCTCCGGAATGATAGATTGTGGCTGGCAGTGGATCTGCAAATGTTTAAGGCTGGAATCTTTCCGATCCTTACCCATGGATGCTGGGGAAAGCCCCAGCAGAGGTCTTCTCATTTACTATTTATCCCTCCAATGTAACAGATACCTGAGGAAGAGGACAGGCAAATCCAGGTACACAGACAGAACTGTACCAAAGAGCATCCATAATAGGAACAGCTTGGAAAAGTTGCTTTTTTGGATTGTAGCTCTGAAATCAGTTGTACTTAAAAAAACAAAACAATTTTCTAAGCACTGGTAGTACGCTAGAGATAACAAAAATTTGTGCCCCCCAAAACAACTGTATCAGTTTTATATAAGGTCAGCTGTAATGTTTTCATGACAGGGTTATGAGAACTGTGTTACCACTCCCTCACCCTGCCTTGTAGAATTACAGTTCTCAGGATTCCCCAGAAGATGGAATAACTGCTAAACTGCCACTTAGGGCTCCATATTAGGAGAAAAGCAGGATATCAAACAAACGAACAAACAAACAAACACTGGTGAAGTCTATAGTATGAGCATGTTTCATATTGCTGGTGTCCATTACACAATATCTCTGTTGATTCTTGGCTCTGCCTATAGGAGCTTCAGGGATGCTACTGGTTCATTTATGCTAAAGAGATGCACGTGTGCATTTTCACACTGGATGGTTTTTGTGTTTTCTGCAGTGCCTTCTCCTTTTCTGATATTAACTTTGGAAAGCCCTTCAGTAAGCTAGATGCTCAATAGCATATTTGAGAGGTGCTCTCTGAAGGCACACTCGTTTGGTATTACTCATGAGTTAGTGGATCAGATGAAAGCCAGTCAAGTGGAAGAAAGGACCGTACTGAAGAGTTCTGGCTCCCCCCGGTAATTGCCATGCTGCAGGCATTCCTTGAGTCAGTTAATAGATTTCCCCAGTTCCTCTGTGCCAGGTGAAAATTTCCTCATTAAGGGGAATTTATTCCATTTCCTTTTATCATTTATTATTGAAGAAGAAGCGTGAGTGGATGGAGTTTCAGAGATGACAGGGTAGAATTTTAAATATTAAAAAAAAAAATACCCACAGCAGCAAAAATCTACACTGGAAGCTAAAAACGGGGAGGAGGAGGTAGGGTACAGGAAACATCACTTATATTGTTTATAAACAGGAAAACACGAGAGGGTTCATTTTGTTAGGAAGTAAGCAATACTGCCTAACCATTAAATGATTATGGCAGTGCGTAAAAAAGTTGATTGTTTAGCTTAAAGACAATCCCCCCTCCTCCAAAATTTCAAACTGTCATTTTGTGCAAGCAAATATTGGGAGCAGAACAGTATAAAAGACATTAATCATTGCCTCTTGGAATTTATTTCAGTGCTTTAAATTTAGTGGAAGGGTTGAACTGAGTGAATGTGACCTTATAAAGATTTTTGAAAGGTATATGTGTGTGGTATACGTATGTATGTATGTATGTATATGTGTGTGTGTGCGTGTGTGTGTGTGTGTGTGTGTGTATAATCCCAGAATTCCAACCATGGCAGTTAATAAAATGGAATCAAAGTGCTATGCTCCTGTAGTGTGAAAAGGGCCCTTTGTGTAGCATTTGAAATCACTGTGGAAACAAGTATAAATGCAATAAATGAGCTAATCTCCAGCATATTTATTCAGCAATAAACTTCCCTAAGTTCAATGGGACTCCCCATATGGAGATCTTACAACCAAACCTATTTACTAATGCAAAAAGTTCTATGCACAAAACTAGTTTAATAAAGAGAGTGTCTATTTTATCACTCTGAACCTGGAGATTGATTTCCAGAGGGCTGTAGGGAGAGAAATCTCCACAGTTTGATGTGATTACTGAACAGCGAGGATTCCCAGCTTTAGAATATGCGGTTGCTGGGTTTCTAAGCTACTACTCCTAGCTAACTAAGGTGATTGTTTAGATTCAATGCTGACTGGCTCTGGCCTTTCTACGATTAAGTTTCATTCAGAGTAAAGTTGGTTTTAGGACAGTAGGCTCAATAGATTGCAAGCAGCCGCTGTTGCTGCTTTTGCAGCTCCATCCCCATCCCCATCCTTGCTTTCCTCTGTCATTTATATCTTTTATATATTTATATCTCATCCTGTGTCCAAAGGTCTCAGAGTAGCATTCTGGTCTTTCTAAACAATTTGAAACAATTTAAGATTGAGACAATAAAAATAATTTCAACCAAGCAAAAATATATTCAGCATTTTAACAAGCTGAAGCAGAGGAAAAGAGTAGATAATTTTAAACCATGTACATGTACCTTTTGGAAGAAATCAGTTAGGACCCAAAGGATTTAATTAAACAAAAAATGTTTTAATCTGGTGGGGGAATGAAGCCAAGGTTGGTGTCCATTGGGCTTCTAAGTGGAGGGCATTCTACAAACAGAGGAGCGTGTTGTTCTTGTTCTTGGGCGCCTTCAAATTGTTTCTGACCTAAGGCAAACCTATCGTGGGGTTTTCTAGGGTTAAGAGTGTGTGATGTGCTCAAGGTCACTCAGTGGGTTTCCAGGCTGAGCAGGGAATTGAGCCCTGGTCTTCAGAGCTGTAATCCAGTGCTAAGATCACTACGCCACACTGGTTCTCAGTATGGCAGAAATGTTTTCCATCCTTTTAATGTGGTTCACTACAGTCTAGCCACTTTTAAAAAAGGCATGAGTACCTGGCTTACAGACTTGGTTAAGATTCTTTAAACGTGTAGCGTAGTGTGAATCTGGTTGGTTTCTGTGAACGCTGGACTAGATAGTGATCAATCAGAGCAATCCTTAGATTGGCTACATGATTGCAAGACCCTGATTTTGGAAAACAGTATTATTTGTTAATTATCTTCTTCCTGAGTCAGTGCTTGCTTGCACATAAAATACTGATTTATTAAATCAGCTAAGCATGGATGTTTTTAGCAATGAGAATAACAAACAGGAGAGCTAAAATATGTGCAGGCTCATTGTGGGTTTAGGCAAAGTGTAGTTCCAGGATGAAAAGTGGCTTAGAAACTAGAGAGAGAGAGACAGAAGGTTTATTAGGGTGTTGGGGAGAGGGCAGCCGAAGAACCAGAACTTCCGACAGGTGCTTTGTACAGAAGGAGAAAGTAGAACTGAGGAGATGAAAAATGCATAAGGAGAGCTGGGAAGGAGCACTTGGTTCAGCAGGGAAAGGCCAAAGATGGCAAAAGAGCAAGGCAAAGAGGAACCAAGATTTGATTGACAAAGCAACATAAATAAAAATATAGGCAGGCATCTAAGTATTGGCAGATGTTGCTTCATTAGGAAGAAATCATACAGAGAAGTGGCTTCTAGTCTTTGATTTACAAATTAATATCAGCCTGAGGCAGGGTTCAGTTCAGGATGCCTCCCTTCAGCCATATGTAGAGATGCATATTTTTTATTTTAAAAATGGCCATAAGCTTTTAATATCTATAACGAGCACAACAAAACATCAGCAAATACAAGATCTCTGTTATGGAAGAATGGTGGTAATGACAAATGGGGGAAAATGTAGAATTATCTGCTAACCAAAATTAAGTAATCTAGTGAGACAGAATTAAGCATGTTAATAAACCCATAAATATTGCACACATTCATATGGTTTCTTAATCTTCTAGGATGTTTCACTTATTATTCCTCTGCTTGCTAAGAGTCACACTGTGACTGCCTTGTGAATTTACAAACCTGATAGAACAGATGCGTGTACTTTGTTTGTGGTAACCTCAAAGAGTAACTGACAAATCAGAAGCTGAAAATTACCAATTATTTTGGACATAATGGAAGAAAGTCTTGTCTGGCACAATATGCTACTTTACTGTTGTTGTTTTGTTATGTTCACTGATGTCAATACCAACTTATGACAACCTTATCTTAGGGCTTTCTTAGCAGGATTTTTTTTCAGAGGAAGTTTGTCATTGCTTTCCTCTCTGTATGGGAGAGTGTGACTTGTCTAAGGTTACCCAGTTGGTTTTCATGGGATGAATTGGTATTCAAACCCTTGTGTCCTGGAGGCCTAGCCCAACACACAAATCCCTACATCACATTGGGTCTCATACTCCTTTGTGCAACTGGGCATTACATTCAAAGCATCTTGTACAGTTGAGACAGGTCCACTTCAAACATAACCTAGACAGGCAGCATATTGCTTAGTGTGCTACATAACTACACTCATTGTCCAGATTACCTGTTTAGAGCCATATGGAAACAGGTGCAGTATTTTAGTATCATTGCTGCCATGAGGAGGTGGTTGCACTCACACAGCGAATGACATTGGCACTTTGTATGTGTCAGGAGGGTCATGGGGAAAATACTGGGCTGATAGATTCTTGTAATGTGTGAATAATTTCAGCCAAGAAATAGGCAGACCAAATTTATGGATAATGAAAGATGGCCAGGATTATCTGGTGCTGGACAGACATAGTCTTTGTATTCCTGTTCTATATATGAGAACTGGATTTTGGTATTATGTTATGGTGGTTTCTGAATCGATTGTACTCTGATTAATCAAAAATAATTAAAATATATATCAAGAGAGTAAAGTGGCTGCTAAATATTACCCCTGTATTGACTGTATTGACTAAGGCTGTTTCTGCACTAGATTGTTATAGTGCTATTATTCCACTTTCAACATCCTATGAAATCCTGGGGTTTCCAGTTTAGGCCCCTCCCTAAACTGCAAACCCCAGGATTCTATAGGATGTTGAAAGTGGAATAATAGCACTACAACAGTCTAGTGCAGAAATGGACTAAGTAAACCCTATGACAGTCATGGGGCCACCATAGGTGGACAGGTGACTTGAAAGAATGTGTGCACGCATGCACACACGTACACCTTTCTGTGTATGGGAGGTCTAATGTTACAGTCCAATACTCCTCACGTTGGTCTGAGGAGGCAAAGTGCATCTGAGATAGAAGATGCCAGTGCCTTCTACAGATGCCCAAATAGTTTTAATGGGTCTCTTCTGCAGTCTCTGTGTTAGATTTCCAAAGACAAATGTTTGATCAGGAAAAGTGTGTTACCAGCCAGTTAGTTCATTTTTATCTTACCATACATTTCTTCTAGGAGCCTCTCTCTGTAATGTCATCTCCCAACAGTGTACAAAAATCAGGTTTAGGAAGTGTGCTTCCTTGCTTAATACTAGGAGGTTGGATTCATATGTTATGAATCTGATCCCCAGATGTCTTTCTTTCCCTTTTTTTCCATGCACATTTTTCTCCACAAGTTCAAACAACATTTGAAAAGCATATGAAGTCTGCTGTGTCCATAAGTAATTCTTCTGATGTTCATCCCAGGGAAATGATTCCAGAGGAAAGCCTGAGGAGAGCTAAGCAGATTGGCTTCTCAGATAAGCAGATTGGGAAATGTCTGGGAATATCTGAAGCCCAGAGCAGAGAACTGAGGCTGAAGAAGAACATAACACCATGGGTGAAACAGGTATGACTATGCCACCTGCCAGCAGGATGATATCATGGTCTAAACATTCAAGGCAGACATGAGAGTAAACAGGAATACAACTGTTTCGAGCCATGAAGATTAATCCTAGAGAGAGAGAGAAAGCAACACTGTTCCCATTACACAGATGAGAAATGGGGAGCCTTCATACAGAGTGTATTGGTCCCATGAAAAGTAGCCCCAAGGAAGCCAGGCTGTGACCACTGATATCTCTGAACCTTTCCTAGAGATCGGCAATAGTATTTGGGAACTGTTATGTTTGCTCAGTTTATCCCAGAGAACTTGAAAAAAGTTACTTTTTGATTGCAGCTCTCAGAATTGACCAGCATGGAGGTATGCTGGCTGGAGGATTCTGTGATCTAAAAATGAAACTTTTTTGTGTCACACCTATCTCTTTTCTAGGTATTAATTTTCTCTAGGATAGGAGTGGAAATCATGTAGCCCACAGATTGCAAACAACCCTTGGGAAGGCCTTAAAAGCAAAATCATATGCGGCTTGCTAGAATTTGGTGAGAAATTTAGGTGCCTGGGCAACTCACAGGACTTCAGATTCCTAAGTTGTTTATGAGAAAGCCTGATCACTAATGTGGCAGAAGACATTCTGAGGACTGGTGTGCTTTTTCACTCCTTGACCAAGCAAGTCTGGCTCTTCTAGTCTGCTTTGGGATGAAACTGCTTCTTCTTTCCAATTTGAGAAGTGTAGAATATTGGAAAATGTGTTGACCTATCATGTGGTGTGACTGTAAAACATCTAGCTCTTTTTGTCTGTCTCTAAGCAATACATTTTTATAGGGTAATACTTTATTCTAAGTGTCCCATCATTGCAAGTTCATTTAGTATTCCTTGTGATAGCGCTGAAGATAGCTAAGTTCATCTGGTATTCATGACAATGTCAGAATTGCTTTCATAGGTGGTCCATAGTCATTTTGCTGTTCGATCAAAGGATGCTGAAAAGAAGATTCTGCCAGCTGTCGTTGCCCCCACTCTTCCTTTAAAGAGACCATTTACTGACTGCTTTTGCATCCTGAAAGCCTATTGTTGAAGCTATGATTCCCCCATCCCCCAGTTTTTGCTGTCTTTCATATATCCTGCTCCAGGGTGTATCTACACCACCCAATTATAGCACTTTGATACCACCGTTAAGTTCCAAGTGTCTATCTTATACCACGCTCCATTTTGTGAACTACTTGGTATTCTCTGAGAGAAAGCAGTAATGCAGTAGTTCAAGGGGAGCAGGCTAGAGAATTCAAAGTACTTCACCAAATGACAAATCCTGGGTTTCCATGGGATGGAGCCATGGTAATTAAGGTGGTTTTAAATGGCTCTAATTCTGCAATTTTGTGCTGCTTTGGGTTAACAGATTGAGAGAGAATGTTGTCTTGTGTGCTCAGGGCTGAGTCCCCAGGGCAAATAACCACAGATACGCCCAGGAGACTGGAGCAAAATTGGCCACAACTTTATTGGTTACGGATGCTACAAGGTTGGCATACACATGGGTCTGGATTCAGGTACCAGCCAAGCCGCCTGTTGATCAATCAGCTTGATTCTCTGACACACATGGGAACCATTTTGTGACAGATGCGGATACACTTGTTCACCAAGGGGTGCAGGGGATGTGTGCACCTCCCACACTGTGCACACCCGCTTTCTGCCTTGCACTCCTTGTGATGCCTGTAGTTACCATGGCCAGCAAGGCCAAGGTGTCATATATCCCAGATCCGGGACCCATGCTGACTGCTCAAGTTGTGACAAAGACGAAAAAATATTGCACCAGCTAGAAGGAGGAGGTGGGTGGGATGACACTCTGCAGAAAAGTGAGTGAACGATGAAGGGAGCCCGAGCAGGGACAGCCAATGAGTTTGAACTGCCGGTTCAAACTGATTTGCTGCTGGCAAACAGGAGCCTTCCTAGCATGCTGGAGCAGCTGTGCAGGCTGCTGGAAAGGCAGAAGAAGGCTGTGGCAACCTGGCATGGCCACAAAGCCATACGAAGCCAACCTGTGCCACAAAAGAGCCACAACGAGAAAGTTGGACAGTTAAAATTTCCTTTAGTGACAGTCTATCCTTTGAAGGATTATTCTTTTTGTGACAGAAAAGAGTGTGTTTCTTTTGGGCCGTTTCAGTCTAAAAAGAAGCCAGGGAGAGAAACTGATTTATTTTAGCATGAGCTTTAGTGATTTTCAACTGAATCCATGAAAAGTTATACTAAAATAAATAAGTTAGCCTTAAAGGGGCTGCAAGATTACTTCTCCCCACCCCATCTGTTTTATACATGGATCTTTGTTAATTACCTTCTGCTATCCCTGAAGATGTGGCTATGTGTACTTGGATTTTTGACTTTATGGATGTGGACCTCAGACCCCATGCTACATATTAGCAACAACTTTCGAAATAAATCAGTTGCTGTGTGGCATGATTTGTTGTTATTTGACATCCACACTGCCCAAGAAGTCCTAAACAAATGGTGGTTGTGGTTGTGGTGGTGGTGGTGATGATGATGATGATGATGATCGTCATCGTCATCATGCCAACAGCGATGATGATAAATGCCTAGATTAATATCTCATTGTGTGTATATGCAATACAGACTTTTGTTTTAAAGTGGATCTAAGATAACATGTTGCAGTGTGGAGTGCTGCTGTTTCAGCTGTCTCTGTTCCCCCACCAGGATATTTTATTCCATTTTGTAGTGCTCTGGATGTTTCTGTCCCAACCCTCATCTTACATGTGTGCTCAGCCCTCATTGAACCATTCCAGCTCTGCCCTTCTTAGGCAGATGTTTTGTACTCCTACAGAGCTTGGGCTTTTCCAAAGTCTGTAATACTCTCCCTCTTGTGCATAGATGGCAACATTTTGGTTGTGCAAAAATGGATTTGTTGCTAGCATATGGGAAGATATGAATATATTAAATAACATTCAATTGATGGTGAGTAGTATGTTGTGTATAAGTACTTGGGCAGGGAGGGGACAGAGAGCAGAGAATGTGGAGAAGGGCAAAATGGAAAGTAAAAAAAAAAAAGTAATAGCATGAGATCCTGATAAATGGTTTGTATTCATAATGACCATTTCTCCTCTGCCTCCACAGATTGACACGCTGGCAGGAGAATACCCTGCTGTAACTAATTACCTCTATGTCACGTATAATGGCCAGGTAAGTATTGTCATTTACTACTGCATAGCTACAGCATATTATGATATATTTTCTCCCATTAGTATCTGTTGACCTTGCAACTCAAATTCACTGAGTTTGGAGACAGATATGGTATAGAGCAGCTGGCTGAGGCATAATCTCTCTGGAGTACAGGTGGAAATATTTTTCTGCTATTGTTATTGAGAAAGTGAAAGTGTAGCTTGAAGCATTTAAAGTCCTTCTGAGCCAGCGTAGCAAAGATACAAGTAGTGAAAATTTACCCACAGTGCCACAGTTTTGTTCCCCAATTCCCAACATGTATGAACAACCAATATACAGCTTTTTCTCTTTGCTATGGACTGCCACTGGAAGTTTTATTGACAGAGGTTTTCCTTGGCATTTTGCAGTGAGGGAGAATTACATTTTTCTTTTTATTTGTGAAATATAACTTCTCAGCATCAAATTCAATTTGTGCAGTGCAATACACTGTGAGCACAATGTGTAGCTCCATCCCATCCCATTTCACACCACTTATTGACAATGAATTGTGTAGTGAAATATGCTAAACCTCCCCTCTCCCCACCCCGCACCAGCTGTTTGTACAAATGAATCCCACATAGCTGGTAGCTCTGTTTGTACTGGAGCAACAGTTGTCATAAACAGCTAACTATGAGCAGAGCTTTAAAAGTTACTTTATGGACTACAGATCCCAGAATCCCCTGCATGGGGATGCTGAGACTTGTAACATTTCAAGCTCTCAGGTAAGAGTATATGAGAGAGAGAGAATTGTGACTTTAGGGCTTAGGGCAAACCATTTGAGTGAAGATAAAATCTCATTGGTGAGACTGAGAACCCTCCTATTGGTGAGCCATTGATGTACAAAGCATGAATCAAAAGTGCCAGCAAGGCATAATGCCAGATCGTCAGCATTTATCACTGGGAGAGGTTGAAGACCAGCAGATTGGCTGTTGGGTTTGTTGTTGTTCTTAACTGCTTTCAGGTCAATGGCTATTAATGATTGTTGAGATAGAAGGTCATTAAACAGTAAAAGCAGGGAGACTCCCCATGAGGGCCACACTTAGCTGAGGTGCCTGTGAAACCTAAATTTCACATTATACGAAAAATTACCAGAAGCCCCAAGGTGGATAAAAGGAAGAATTTCAGATAGGCATGAGAAGATAATTTCTTTTAGAAACTTCTTGCAATGTGGAATGTAATTAGTCTGAGCCATGAACAGAGAAAATGACTGTTGCTTTGCTTGTAATATTTGGCTTCTCTTGAACCAGTGTGATATTAAGAGAAATTGATGAATTATCAAGTGTGAACACCTATTCATATGGGACGACCACAGAAAAGTGGCAAAGCATATGCATTGCCTGCATAAGTTCCTGGGTACAGGTCTCATTAAAGGATATTGTGAAAGAGTGCTCAGAAACAGCTGTATGCTTGATGTGAACACTGCCAAGATAGACAGACCATTTAGGTTGTAGCTGGGAAATCACCAAATGCTGATGTTCTGACAAAGGAAGAGCATAGCCCCTTGAAAAATCTAGAATGACAGTTTGGGATCCCAGGAAGGCCAGCTCCAGCTCTAGCTCCTGAGGTTTCAACCATAGAGTACCAAATCTTCTGCCAAACTTCAGCTTCCCTTCCATACTTGAACATCACTTTCCTTCCCAGTGGACTCTGATACCTGTTGAAGATGACTGGGTCAAAACACTTTGGGATGAAGCTGCAGGGATGGGTGAAAGTTTTCTGCACTTACCAATGCATGGCTATTGCTACTTAAAACTGGACCTTCTGTAATGCCTACTTTCTATGTGTGGCCCTAGGTCAGCTGAATCTGTTTTCATAAGTTTGTAGACATAGCTCTTTTTGATGGACCCAAATTCAGAGGCACAGTGGATTGTAGTATCATACTCCCTGATCTGAGGTCACAGACTGTGGCATCTTAGAAGGTGTCTTTTAATTGAAAACATTCATTATGGCTACATTGTATTTGTTAAGCCAGCATTAATCATTGGTAAGATTAGAATGAAACTTTAAACCTGTATATTCCTTTCTTTATTATGTGATTATTCATCCCATTTCCTTTCAACAAGACACTGAATGTATGTCACAAGAGTGCATCAGCATCTTTAAAATGCTTCTATAATTAAGGTAAAACAGCTTCTAAACTACCAAAACAAACCTGCTTATTTCAGTATGGTGTTAAAGTAAGGTAAATGAGGTCAAACTGAAGCCCTGATAGTCTTATTCCTGGAGGAAAAAAAAAACCCCTAGGAGGTATAGATGGTTTATTATCATGAGCACAGTGGATGCTGTTGAGAGTAATTCCCAGTGACTTCCCTTACTGTGTTCTATTTCAGGAGCATGATGTAAAATTTGATGACCATGGAATGATGGTACTGGGCTGTGGACCGTATCACATAGGTAAATCTTGCTTATAGTTCCTCTTGTCTTTTTCCCAGCTTAGCTTCTCCTTTGAAAGTCCTTTTGCTGTGTTTGGTATGCTTCTCCTATAATAGCTTTTCATGGGGTACTAGAATTTCTCATGCAAAACTTGCATTATGTGATTGAGCATTGCATTTTGTAGCTTTGGAAATAAAGGTGCTCCTTTTCAGCTGGAGAGTTTACAGACCCAGGAAAGGCTCAGGCCACAGAAAAGATGATTATGGTGACGGTGAATGAGCTGTGGGTTTTTTCCTTTCATTTCCTCAACTTTGGGAGCAGCTTAATAGTGGTTGTGTTAACATGGATATTTATGATGACTGGTGTGAATATTGTTATGGGTAGCCAGGGTTGCTGGATGGAATCTTGTATTGGGAGTTAATTCTCCATAAGTTAATCTACGTATGTGGGAATTAGAATTGTGCAGTTGCACAATGTCTGTACTCAGTGAAGGGCTGCTATTACGTCACTTCTGCTGTGCATCGGACACTCTTGCCTGTGGCCTGGTACCCATCTTTGCAATTCCCATCTTTGCAATTCACTAACAGGGTTTCCTAGCACCTATACTAATCATCTAAGTATATGTAAAGTTATGTTAAATAAAAGGTGATATAGGATTCTGGTCACTATTAAATAATTATAATTCAAGTAGTGGGCCTTTTCTTGGATTTCGTCAGTGTGCTCACTTGGTGTGTGGAGTGGGGATGACACTGCCTCTGCTGGACCCACCTTTGGTGTCCTTGCACTAGGTGGATAATGAGGACAGGCTGTATATATCCAGAGTTTTAATGGGACATTTGCACCTTCTGTGCAATGTATTAAGTCAGATATGGGGCCATGGGTCATGAATACACTCAGTTCAGTGGATGAATGCATGGGTAGTGTGAGGTAACAATAGCAACAGCATGTATATTTCTATACCACTTATCAGCTAAGTGCCCTCTAAGTGGTTTACATGTATTTTAGCTAATTGCACCCAACAAGCTGGGTACTCATTTTATTGATCTGTGGAAGGATGGAAGTCTGAGTCAGCCTGCAGCCCGGCAGGATTGAACTCACAACCTTGTGGCTGCGGTACTGGCATTTAACCACTGCTCCACCAGGTTATGGCTATGGGTGGTGGGAAAATGAAGGCATCTTACCCCCCCCCCGCCAATAAGTGTTCAGCCCTATCCTGAATGAAACATTCATGCAGCCTCCAAACTTTTAACATTGGAAAGAGTGAGATATTGAAAATTGTTCACCTCTTGAACTGTTACATTTGCTATATTTTTGTCGTCTTGATAACTTTGCCTCCTCCCTTTTCTTTGGATGCATAAACTCTGCTCCTAAATGTTCAGCTAAAGTTCTAAGTTACTGCAAGGTTAGAAATTTGGGGACTGAAGGAAAATTTCATGGGGAAGGGCTTAATTCTTACCTGGAGCAGCAATATTTATATCTTGTCCCTTCCCCAGATTTTGAAGTCTTGAGACTCTATTAGTGATGGTTTAGACACCACAGATGTACAGAATACGTGATAATGAGTCCCAAATCTACACATTGCTAAAACAGTTCTTGGAAGGAGCTCCTCAGTGAGTCCATTGATCCCTCAGTACTCCTTCCTGGGAGTGCATGCATTTATGGTGGCAAATGCCTGGGTCTGTATTGGGTCAGTTTAGATTCCTTTCACTGACCTTGACGTGTGCCGGTACATGAAAGCACTCCCTGCAGTGTGCTGTCCTTTTAAAATTCCATCTAGCCCTGTCTCCGTCTTGGCAGGGAGCAGTGTGGAATTTGACTGGTGTGCCGTTTCTTGCATCCGCACATTGCATCAGCTCTGCAAAAAGACAGTTGTAGTGAACTGCAACCCAGAGACGGTGAGCACTGATTTTGATGAGTGCGACAGGCTCTACTTTGAAGAACTATCACTGGAGAGGATCTTGGACATCTACCAACAAGAGGTAAAATAAAAAAAACCAAAAACCAAAATAGCCTCAAAGGAATCAAAACCAAGGCGTTACAGTACAATAATACAAGCCAAGCCCTTTGCAATGTCAGTCTCGTTTCCACCTTTGGCTGGGCACTTCCTAAAGCTACTTGCTTTCGACCCTGGCATTACATTTTGCATGGCATTGCTGATCCTAGCAAGTGTTCAGTCATGAATGCCAAATAAATGTAGCTTCCCTTGCCTCCAGATATGACATATTGGTACAATATTTACAAGCTGATTAAATTTATTTCACTGTTATTTATGGCTCAAATTGTCCTGCCCTTGGTAAGCTTAATTTTAACCTGTGATTGTGAAAGCAATTACACACATGCTTAATTTTATGTATGAGGACAATGCCACTGAAGCTAAAATGATTTTTAAAACGCTAAACATAAACATAAGGGCATCTGTTGTGTGTAGTATCACAGTAACTTTCATGGGTTGCTCTAACATGTTTGTAGTAAAGTGGCTTCATACTTTTTAACTGACTGGAAAAGTCCCAAATATTTTTCTTTGACACACTGCTACTAAATGGGTAGAAATCTGATCCTGTTTCTTACATGGGCAAGACAGCATGAATTGTAATCCAGTTAATATCAAGTTCCTATTTAAGTTCTTTGCCCTCAAGGAAACCAAAAGAAACCTTCAGGGTAGTCAACATAACAAGATGTTACTTTTGAGGAACAAGAGCTGCTGTCCTTCCTATGTCAGAGAAATAGCCCATTTAATCAGGATTGTTGGGTCAGGATTCTTGTCTTGAATAAGGAAGATGAACATCCCAGCACCCAAACCTTACCCTTACCTTGTCAGATTAGAAAAGAGAGTAGTTTCCCCTTGACTGTCTTGGAGCTAATTGGATGTAATTCTTTGCTAATTTTATTTGCAAGTAACACAGCAAGTAATTTAGGGATGTCCTTCCTCCTGCAGTTTTTCCTCCATAGTACTCCACAGTGTTTGAAGACTGCTTGCTGTTTGGGACTTATTCTGCGGAAAACTCACAAATGAGGGTTTTTTTGCACAGAAAATTCTGCACAGAGAATGATATTGATATTATGTTGTTTCCTGTGCAGTAAATAATGTTGTTATGTTTTTCCTATGGAGAAAGCGTGTTTGATGACTTATTCTGCACAAAAGGTACACATAATTTCCCCCACAGAAAGCAGGATTTTTCGCACGGAAAATATTTCTGTACAAAGAAAACAAATGCGCAAATTTTGTGCAGAATGAGTCTATAATTGATAAGATTCCCATCTTTCCCAAATTATCCTCATCAGGTTTCATTATAATCAAGAAACACAGTTATGATTTTTTTTAATGTTTTGAATTTTTCTTTCCATCCCTACTGGAGCATCACGAAGAGAAACTCTGATAGATAAAGCTATTGGGCAACATTCTTCAGTTCCAGAGTACCCCAAAAAGTGCTTTTTTGTATACCCCAACCTTCTGAATACTCTCTTTGCAGATTGCAAGGGACTGTTGCCAGAAGTGGGTGGCTGCAAAGCCTTTATGTGAGAGCCAAACAACCTTTCACTGAATCCAAGCCATTATCATTTCTTTGTTTTACATTTACAGATGCCTGGTTACAGTTAATGAACTGCATTATGATTGCTAACATTTTTTTTCTCTGCATCTAAATCTGTCCTCTCATTTTCTGTAGGCATGTGATGGCTGCATCATCTCCGTAGGTGGACAGATTCCAAATAACCTGGCCGTGCCACTCTACAAAAATGGGGTTAAAATTATGGGTACAAACCCTCTGCAGGTTGACCGGGCAGAAGACCGATCTGTATTCTCAGCTGTTCTTGATGAGTTACAGATTGCCCAGGCACCTTGGAAAGCAGTTAATTCCTTGGTATGTATGTTGTTGTCATCTGCCTTGAAGTCATTTCCAACTTAAGGTGACCCTAAGGTGAACCTATCATGCGGTTTTCTCAGCAAAATTTGTTCAGAAGGGGTTTGCCTTTGCCTTCCTCTTAGGCTGAGAGAGTATAACCTGTCTAAGGTCACTCAGTAGGTTTCCATGGCCAAGCAGTGATTGCAACCCTGGTTTCTAGAGATGAGGTCCAATGCTCAAACTGCTACACCATGCTGGCTCTCCAAACATATATCAAATATATATGATCACTGTTTAGTAATGTTGGCTTAAGGCAATAGTGCCAATTTCAGTTTTTCTGACTGTTCTTGGAAGGAGGCATTCATCCTTCAGGATAAAAGTTAAGATCTAACAATCCACAAAGACAAGCAATGTTGTGGCCTAGTTCTCAGTAAGATGGTAAGATTTTGCTTGGCTTTTACCACTTTAGATAGTAGATGGGGACTCACATGATTATAATCTCTTAAATATGGACTCCGTTCACAGACATGCACACATGCGCGCGTGCACACACGCACACACACACACACACACGCTTTTTCTCTGACCTGCTTGGATTGGAGGGACTTTTGTTGTTTCCCCCATCTGCAGTCCAAAATGGTACAGTCTGGATACTCGTTTATCATCTCAGTGGTAACTGAGCCATTGTGTCTAGATATCATCCTAAGTAAATAAGATTCTATAAGTATCATGCTTTGCTTGACTGTCCAGAGGACCCAGTCACCTGAGCCAGTGGCATAAATCATATCTTGGGGTGCTGAGTTGAAGAGAGCTGTGTTTCAATTTTTTGCACAGTAGCTTTAGTTACAGGAACCTTATATTCTGGAATCCCACATTTTCCTGCTTCTTAGTTCTAACTTTGAGGTTTAGCTAGGTACAGATTCATATTCCTGGGTTGTTCCTCTCCCCCACAAATAATATATGCAAAAAACACTTTTAAATATAATATTCTTTTTCTCACAAAATGCAGATTTTTAAAAATGTCTTTTTTTCCCCTACAGATTGAGATGTGCATTTTACCCTAATGTATATGTTTTATACCTTTTTGGGCACAATTTTGAGCTTTTTTGAAATGCAGAAAAATAGGAAAATGTGTGAACCAAAGAATAACTTTAGTGGGATCCATACATTGGTTTGAGAAATAGAAATCAGTTCACCATATTAGACCTCAGGATTGGCCTTTAAGAGTGTGTGGGCATCAGGGTGACACAATATGTTCAGCAGCCAGACCTCAACATTATGATGTGCAAGACTTCTTTCTTGAATTCCTATATGATGTCACCAGGTGTCTCATTCAGGGAGGCTAAGAAATTCCGTCCCTCATTTTCCAAACCCCTAAAAACTGAAAGTGCCTGATTCATGCCAACTGTAAACTGATGTTTTCACAATTTTTAGGAGGATGCTGTTGAATTTGCAAATTTGGTTGGCTATCCATGCTTGCTGAGACCTTCTTATGTTTTGAGGTAAGTCTTATTTTTCACTTCAAGATGAACTTTCTGCATTGTCTGCATAAAGTGAGATATGAGAGGAACACAGTTTTCAGACCCAGCAATTGCATTCTGATAAATAAAGAGTCAATGAAAAGTGTTTATCTTTGTTGGAGGACATACCTTTTTGATTTAACATTGTGTTTAGAAGTCAGATTGTAATTGTGATTTTGAAATTAGCCATCATGCTGTCACCTTCCTTCCCCATTACTGAGTCATAAGCGAGAACTTGGAAATAACATGCTCTGAAACAACATTACCAGTAACATGTCATGCACTCTCTCTCTCTCTCTCTCTCTCATTTTCTGCAATGATGGGTTTTTATAAAGTTACTGTTATAAAGTAATGACCCTTTTTTTGTAGCAAGTAACTATTATTTATTGCTTCAAACTGTTACTTTTGGGGAGGTCTTCAAGGTGATTTGGGGAGAAGAGATTAAAGAATAGATTCAAAAATAATGCATTAGACAGCATATTACATGACAAGCTGGAGGGACAAAAGACAATGAGTAATGTGAAGAGTTGCATGTTATGTTATGTTATTTGCTATATATCCCATGTTTCTCTCAATATGGGATAATAATGAGTAATGAGCAGCAAATCACTTTTACATGTCATATTTCAGGTTGTATCACAACTATCACTATTATCTATCTTCTGCACAGGGCTACTCCTAGGTCATCTGTTCCTGGCTTCCCATACCAAATCCTAATATCTCTGCATGCAACTTAGTACCCTTGAGGCTAGCCTTCTGCTTCCTGTCTCCATTTCTCACCAGTCCCTTTTATAAATCATTGAGACTAATTCTCATAGCTCAGGAACATGAAAGGCATCCTGGTGGATCAGATCAAGAGTTCAGCATCTGGTTCCCAGTAGTAGCCAGACAGATGTTTCTGAGAAGACCAGAAGTGGTGCATGAAGGTGACAGCTCTCCCCTACTGGTTGTCTCCAAGTGGTTGGTACATCTTCTGAAGACAGAGGATCCATTAGCTGCCATGGTTCATAAGTGTTGGTAGAGCTTATCTTTCATGAACTTGTCCACTGACTATCTATGTATTGTCTTTCTTTTGGCCATCTGCACAGAGCACTTTAGATTATTCTGTTCCTTACAGGTTTTCTTTCTATCTTCTTCCTCCTTCACCAAACCCACCACCACCACCACCACCTTTTTAAAGCTACTCTGAGCAGCAATTTTGTGTGTTCAGTCTCCTGCTCCTTTCTTGCTTGTCGCATATTTTTCTGAGCAGAACAGCCCACACCATGCCATTATAGTGAAAGAAAGATCTTTCTATTATTGCTGATGATAATCAGGTGTACTTTATCTGATGACATGATTGGCTATGCCGTAAGACCAAGTATGGAGGAATTCCAAGGACCTTTGAGGCTTTAGTCCCAAGCTCAAAGAAACAGGAAGCTGGGTTTGGTAAATAACCTTCCATGCCAGGAAAATGATGTTTCATAATTGGAAAATTTGGTTTTATAGCTGCAAGGCTGTGGATGACAGTGGTGATAAAACACCCATTCAGATGTGCATAGTTTGTATGCTTGGTCAGCAGCTCAATTGATCCCTCACTAGAGGTAGAAACAACTTTTTGTCCATCTCAATGAAAGTAGCATTTTTGTACCTCCTGAGATTTGTTGAGTGTTCATACATTTACAGGGCTCAGTGAAATAAATATGCATAGAACACTCCCCAAATTTTGAAATGCAAGTAGTTAAAATGTCCATTTTTAAAAATTTCTTGCAAGCACATTTAAGTGATTAATGTTTAGTCAATGGAGAAAATGTTTAAATCATCACTTAAATGCTTAGGTGTATTTTACAACCTTTAGTGAGGAGAGAAAACAGCATTGCAACCAATATGAAAAAAGGAGGAAAATGTAGGTGGAATTCAGGGGAATTCAACAAGACCAAACAGGGATTTTTCACTTTCCTATCCATCATACATCCATGTCTGAAGGCGTTGGGACCAACTATGGAACTGAGTTCTATTCACTGTCCTATGAGATGTACTATGTTTAAATATTTCCGTCGTATATGTCATAGGTTGATATTCTTTTAAATGAAACTCTTTTTGTTTCATTGGTCTGTAGTTACAAATCAGCAGCAGCTGTTACTTTTTTTATTATAGTTAGCAGAAGTTTTGTTCTTATATGACCAATAGTTTATTTTCATTGATTTTTTTAAAATAGTAACCTGCCTTCAGTAGGTATATCTCCATCTCCTCAAAAGCACTGCAGAGGAATGAGTACTTAACCTGTCTCCTGAATTCTAAGAGTAAAGAGACCAGGAGTTCTAACAGTAAAGAGACCAGGGGTTGTTAATTCATAGGAGTTGCCAATTAGAAGGTTGTGCTTTTCATGATCATCATCTTTTGGCAGTGGGAATACATGGAAGAGGAACGATGACCTGAGTGATCAGGCCGGAGCAAAATTAGGCAGAAAAAAATTCTAAAACAAATGTAATGGCACACACATTTCTGACCTTTCTCTTGGAACTTTTGAGAATTAGCAGTAAATGTCAGCATGTTATTTACACATAAAATCAGGTGTGGGGGTGGAGGAAAGAACCCTTTTGAACTGGAAATTATGCTAAGAATACATTCATCTTGTCAACCTCGTTTTTTTTCCTCCTAAGGAAGATGGGCATACTTGGGTCATATTGACAATGTCTGTCTGAAAACCCCTCTTTACCTGTAGCTGTTTTATGTTAAATTTATGCTGTGGCAGCTGCTTTTTTCCCCAGGACATGGTTGACAAAACAAAACAAAGAGAAAACTGGAAACGAGTTGAATCAATGTGCAGGGATGTTCTAAATGCTCCCTCTCCAAAGCTTAATGCAGCGAAGTGCTTATTCACAGATGAGAGGATAGGAAGAGAAATAGAGTTTGCTGAGCACAGTTTGCAACTGCAAATGGAAATTGAGTTGAAGCCTTCTGATAATAAAAGAGAGGCAAACTATCAATCTGAGGGGTGCAATCCTGACATTGAATGAAGCAGAAAGAATATTTAAACCAGTGAAAGAAATGATGGCTGGTGCAGTCTAGCCATGAACATATGTGTGTAAAAGACCTCTGTGATGCAATTAACTGTGAGCTCTCATTAAATAATTCAATCACAACCTTTTTTTTCCCAATGGGATTTTTAAGCAATCTGTGGGATTCTTGAGCATGGGAAAGATTCTTTGATCAAATCTGTGGATATTTTTTGATATATATTTACTTGTAAGATGTGTTGTTATGTTTGTTTGGTTACAATAAGAAATGGATAACATTAAAAAAATGAAAAAGATAGAGTAGAGCATTTTACTTTTCCACTGAAAGTAACTGGCACATGGAAGAATGTATGCAGGACCAAGCATTAATGACTTTGGCATTATTTCTAGTGGAATTTGAACAGTAATAACAACAATATCAACAACAGCCAGTCTTTATCCTTATAAGCCCTGAACAATAGTAGATATAAGAACATAGTGGTCAAAGGTGTATGCTGTGAGCTGGAAATCAAAGGGAAACTTGTATAGTATTGTCTGTGTAAGGTAAAAACTTATCTGTAATTTGAAATGTCTTCTGAAGGTTTTTCTAAAGGGAAAAACTGTTTCATGCACAGGTTGGGCATTTGGGTCTCTCATCTTAGTCTGTTCCTACCTTGGCATTTTGCTGAGCATTTGTACTACATTAAGTTAATGGAATAAATGCTTATGTAATAGAGAATCACCCTATTTAATATGTGCTTTGATTTATGGTAAAGGATTTTCCTCCACTTCCATATATTGGGAAAAGAAATGGTAGGGGAAGGGAGGAAGCATTGATTAGACATAGTCACAACTGAGTTACAAGTGACCACAATCTTACTGGTTACAGCTCAAAAATTTTAACCTAACATAGGGTATGGATCCAGTCACTGGTTTGCATTCTGAAGTAAGAGAAGGGTTGGCAGGATCTTGAGATCCACTACAGTATGAATCAGCTCACAGAAGCCTATCCTGACGTGAGCCTTGAGTCCCTTCCTTAAGGTCACTTCTGTGGGGAACCCACATCTTGAGGGAATGGAGTATCCCACTCCTGCTTACTGGTAGAAATTTTTCTGTCCCAATGCCCACAATATCTATCACAGTGAATTTGGAACAAAAAGTAGAAATGAGGCAATGGTTCATGGAATGTATCTTTATGGTGAAGGCAAAAACCTTACAAATGCACTGTCTACTTAGTTGCTATTGTTGTGTGTCTTCAAGTGATTTCTGGCTTATGGTGAACCCATGGGTAAAATTCCTTCCCTGTCCTGTCAGTTACCAGCTCTTCTCAGTCCATATTAGGAGATG
The DNA here is from genome assembly GCA_948474755.1 of Ctenosaura bakeri. Lineage (NCBI taxonomy): Eukaryota > Metazoa > Chordata > Lepidosauria > Squamata > Iguanidae > Ctenosaura > Ctenosaura bakeri. The sequence goes on from CAOLHI010000955.1 coordinate 421,738, forward strand.
GAGAGGTCAGAGTTAGCAGAGGCTGAAGTCACATAGGAGACTTCCTGATATGCCGTAGGAACAGAGCAGAAAGGAGATTTTTCTTCCTAGGTCTGCCCTTGTGGGCCCCAGAAACCAGCTCATGGCCCAGCAGCCCAGCATTTTGATGATCCTGGCCCCTCCTTCATGTATCACCAGTGCCTGGGTAGTGGCACGAAAGTCCCCTACAGAAAGGTCATTTCATCTTCTCATGAAAAAATCTAACCCTATAAACACAAAGAGAGTTAAACCTTTTGACTACATAACACATTCTACTGCCATTTTCCTTCTGTAGTGTTCACATCACTGTTAGGTTCTTCCTTGATCAGTACTTGTGCTACAAAGTCTTGATTCAAATCTCACTTCGCCTATGAATTCATGAGAGGCCTAGCTCTATGAATTCCTGACTTTTCTGACCCAGTTCCTCCGATTCCATAAAGGAAAGATCAGATATTTATGGCACACCTAGCTGAATTAAAAGCATTTCACAAACAGGTATTTTCACCAACTCCAGGCTGTGTTTATAACTCCTTTAAAGAACAAAGGTAGATGATCTTGGGGAAACATCTGCTACAGAATTCCACCCCCCCTACACCTCTAGTATTCAGTCAAAAACTCCCTTTTTATTCTACTCTGTTCTTGGGTGCACTCACCTTTTAGGGGCAAGTACAATGCTGATTCACTTTGGTGAACACTTCCTTCATGCTTTCAGTTTATGAAAGAACAGGGGCATTGGTTTGAACAGGCGAGAAATTCTGAACATGAAAACACTGAGATGTGACAGCATTGTTAACCTACAATTTTTCTCTTTCCTCCTAGTGGCTCAGCAATGAATGTAGTATATACAGAACAAGAAATGAAAAAGTTCTTGGCAGAGGCAGCCAGAGTTTCACAGGTATTGTAACATTTTTACATTTACCTTAGCGCACTCAATTTATCTGTCCTCATTTTTCAGTAATACAATTTTTGTTGGTTTGTTTCAGGAAATGAAGTAGTTTAACTAGAATTAATTTTGCTATTACATTTCCTATCTTCCTCTGGTGTGATTTTCTACCAGAGTTTGCTCTGACTCCTGACCAAAATGGTATCTTGATAATTCACCTAAAAGGAAGCATACCATACATCTCATTTGTTCTTTACGGGAGTTATGTGACATCTTGTGTTTCTTTTCAAGTGACTTCTTTCTCCTGGATTCTTACTAGTTATGCAGTGTTTGCTTCCAAGATCTAGGAGCTTATGATGACTATTTCCATAGACAAACCAGGCAAGGAAAGTCCTTAGCCACACCTCCAAGAAGAGTAAGAAAAGGCAAGTGTGTTAATTTAGTTGTGACTATAAATTTAAATCCAATGAAAATAGACCACAGCTATTAAGCAGGAGCAAAAAATGCATCGCAAATGTGATATGCATGAAAACTGGTTCCAAGTGATGATGGTATGCACCACACTAGACTCATACACATCATCCTAGTCATCTTTATCTTACCCATCTGTGGTATAGTATTTGAGGAGTATTGGTTTTATTTTATCATTTCATACCTGAGAAACACAAAGATATAGCACTGAATAGCTCAGTATCTTTCATAGATTAATGCATGGTCCTATCTTTTTAACTCAATTGAGTTAAAACTCAGTTTGTTTGTTTTTAAATTTTATTTAACTATAACCAAAAAAAACCAAAAACACAGCAAAACATATCAGAACAGATAATGTCATATACAAATAAAGAAAAGAAAAAAAGAAACAAAAACATGAAAGAGTAAATGTCCAGTAATAAGTAAGAGAAATAAGAGAGAAAATTGGGGAAAAGAACAAGAACAAAAACAAGCACAAATAATATTACTTACATAGATATACATGAAGTGAGGATTCATGTATAAATGTGAGCATCGACAAGCACTCCTAGACTGACATAACTTCAACATAAACATAAATAAATGTCCTGTCTATTCCTAGCTAGGGTTCTATTTTGTCTTAGTGTTGCAAATGTCATTCCATACATCTCCAACCTTTAGACTATTAATGCGATCTACTCTATTTCTATCTTAACTTCCTCATGTAAAAAAAGAGAAAAGAATGAAAAATAAAATACAAAAGAAGATAAGAACCTAACAGCAAAAAAAATAAAATAAAAAAAAATCCAAAAAATATTAAAAAAATAGAGAACAACACACACCAAACAATCTTATATTCCAATTATTCCACTATAATATCGCTCCATTTATATTTGAGGAAAGTTTTGACAGGTTGCCATTCTTTTAATGCCTTTTTTGACTTCCCCCTGATATGTTGAGAGAGTTCATCATCATCATGTCTAAAATTTTATGCAACCGTATCTCCAAATCTGGGGATTTCAGACTTTTCCAAAATTTTGCTATTACTATCCTTGCTGCCGTAACCATGTATAATACAATTTCCCAATGATCCTTTACTACTCTTGCTTCTAATTCTTTCATAATATTTAAAAGAAATATTTCAGGTTTCATAGGTATTGTAGTTGATAACATTTATGATATTGCTATCCTTACCTTATTCCAAAAATCTTTAATGCGTGGACATAGCCACCAAACATGATAAAAGGATCCAATTTCTTGCTGGCATTTCCAACTTTTGTTGTTACCTGTCCTATAATTTTTTTCTAATTTTGCAGGGGTTAAATACCATTGATAAAACATTTTATAATAGTTTTCTTTTAAGTCCTGTGAGGCCATAAATGAGTTAGTTTTTTTCCATGAATCTTTCCAACTCTCTAACGAAATTTTATGTCCAACACTCTTTGCCCATTTAATCATAATCTCTTTTACTTCTCCTTCCACAGATACAATTGAATTAAAAGTTTATATATTTTTCAAGCCATATGTTGAGGGTTTTCAAATACAATTTTTTCAGAGTCATTATATTGTTGAGCAAAGTTAAATCCCTCCAATTTATAGTCCTTTCTAAATCTTTCTGTTAATTGCATATGTGTAAACCAATTATACTTAAAACCCAATTGTAAAAGTTCTTCCCTTGATTTTATTCGTATTTTCCCCTGCTTTTCCTGGGTAAGGAGAATTTTATACATTAACCAATTATCATTGCCATCCTTTTCCCTCCCAGAAAGGCTTCCTGTGGTGAGATCCATAATGAGATCTTGTTAAAAATCTTATTTTTATAATTTAGCCAAATCCGGAGGATTGATCTCCTGACATAATGATTTAAAAATTCTTTGTTGGTATTTGCTTTGTTGTACCACACATATGCATGCCAACTGAATCATATGTCAGCTCCTTCTAATGTCAAGATTCTTTCATTCTTCAAAGTTATCCACTCTGTGAGCCAGGTCAAAGCATTTGCATGGTAATATAGTTTTAAATCTGGAAGGTTACAACCTCCACACTTTTTCAAATCCATCGGGTAATTCCATTTTATTCTTGGTTTTTTCTTTTCCCATAAAAATTTTGTCAACTCCTTACACTAGTTTACAAAGGGTTTGTCATTAATTATAATTGGTAAATTTTGAAATAGAAAATTCATCTTAGGTAGAATATTCATTTTCACTGCTGCTATCCTACCAAATAAAGTTAGCGGTAACCTAGAGTACCTATCTAGGTCCTGTTTTATTTGTTTCCAAGTCTTTGTTTAGTTATTTTCAAAAAGATCAGTATTCTGTTTGGTTATCCATATTCCCAAATATTTAACCTTCTTTTCCCACTTTAAAACCTGATTTGTCTACAAGATCCTTTTCTTCCTCACTCCTTAAATTTTTGGTTAGAATCTGAGTTTTTTCCTTATTGATTTTAAACTCAGCAACTTCACCAAATTCTTTCATTATATTCAGTAACCTATCTATATTTTCTGTTGGGTTTCCTAGAAATATTACCAAGTCAGCTGCAAAAGCATTAAGCTTATATGTTTGATTTTTAATTTTTACCCCCTCTATCCCTGAATCTGATCCTATACATCTATCTAACACCTCTAACACAGTAATAAACAATAATGGGGAAAGAGGACGCCTCTGGCATGTGCCTTTCTTAATACCTAAATACTTTGTTTTTTCACCATTAACAATTACCTGGGCCTTTTGTTCAGTATATATTTTCTCAATCCATTTAATATAATTTTCTCCAAAATTCACTTTTTTAAATAGCTCAATCATAAATACACAATTTATCTTATCAAAGGCCTTTTCTGCATCTAAGAAAATCACAGCCAGTTTCTTCTCATTATGGTTTTCAAAATATTCTAACATATTTAACACTGTCCTAATATTATTTTTTAAATGCCTTTTCAGAATAAATCCACTTTGGTCTTCATGTATAATTTTCTGTAAAATGTTTTTAAGTCTATCAGCCAAAATTGAAGAATTTTTTTAATAATTTGTGTTCAATAAAGAGATTGGTCTATAGTTGTTGGGTTGTGGTAAATCCTTCCCTACTTTAGGGATCAAAGTTACATTAGCATACTTCCATGATTCTGGAATTCCTTCCTTTTGTATAAGATTGAGAGTATATAGTATAATGCGGTAAAACCGTCTGGTCCAGGAGACTTAGAAACTTTCAACTTTCTAATTGTGCAAGATACTTCAAATGGGGTAAAAGAAACTTTGATTTTTTTTTTGATCATCTGTAATTTGGAGAATATTTTCTCCCTCCAGATATGACTTTACGTCTTTTATTTGAGTGTGATTGATGTCCTGATATAATTCCGAATAGTATCTATAAAAGATTTTTAAAATTTTTGTCTGCCCAACAATTTTTTCACCGTTGTGTTGTACTTCTAGAATCTGTTTCTTTTCCTTTTCTTTCCTTAACTTATAAGGTAGCCATTTCCCCGGTTTATTGGCATGGTCGAAATTTCTCATCCTACAAGCTTTTAATGACTTTTCTATTTCTTGAATGTGTTCTCTTTCCAGACTTTTTTGTAATCTTTTAATCTCATCATTTATTCTTTTGTCATCTGGGGATTCTTTTAATTCATCCTCTTTGATCTTAATCTTTTCTAGGATTTCTTGTGTCCGCTCTATTTTATTTCTTTTAATTTCCGCCCCCCATTTAATAAGATCAATGCTTTCCCAGCATCCCAGATGATCTTCATAGGGGAGTCCTCTGTAGTATTCTCTTTAAAATAATACTTTAATATTTAATATTTTCTTAGCTCTGTTAACATATTTGTCATTCCTTAGTAGATGGCCATTTAATTTCCAATTAAACTTCCACTTTCTCGTGTTCAGTTCCAATTGTATCAGATTATGATATGATGTCACCTTCAATAATATTTCCATTTTTTAAATTTCGGTATGCATTTTTTTAGACAATAGAAACATGTCTATTCTAGATGTGGATCTATATCTCTCAGAATAAAATGTATATCCCTTCTCCTCACTATATTTATACCTCCATACATCTATAAGTGAAAAATCTTCTAAGAGTTGAAAAAAGCTCCTTGGAAGTTTCCCTTGATTTTTTTAAAATTTCTTTTGTAGAAGATCTATCTTCACGTGGATTGGTCACTCCATTCATATTCCCTAAAATTAATAAATTTTCTTGGTTTCTTTCACAGCTATATTCCAATAAGTTCTTCATATTTTTTTCAAAAAATGTATCTTTCCCATCTATGGGGGAATAAATTCCCACTACTAATAGCTTATAGTCTACAAAATTGACCTCTATTCCTATATAATAACCCTCTGAGTCACTAAATATCACTTCAGCTTCGGATCTAGAATTAACATACACTGCCACCCCTCTCTTTTTCTTATGATAGGTTGCAGCACAACATCTACCTAACCTGAGATTTTGCAAAAAAAATTACATCTCTATCCTTTATATGAGTTTCTTGTAAGCAAATTATGTCTAGATTCTGTCTTTTTAAATCAGTGGTTCTCAACCTTCCTAATGCCACGACCCTTTAATACAGTTCTTCATGTTGTGGTGGCCCCCAACCATAAAATTATTTATTTATTTATTTATTATTTACAATGCCTCCCCCCCCCAGCAAAGGCTGCCTCACCAACCAGGAACAGGGGGGTGGGCAAGGAGGAAAAGAGGAGCCATGCGTCTCCCCCAGGAAAAAACTCTGAGAACCCCCCCGGCTCTGCTTCTGCTTCGCTCTCATTTCCGCTGGGGGGGCAGTGTGGGAAAAGTTTCCAGTGTCGACCCTGGCCGGGGGGGAGGAATCCCAGCACTTTTGTCTTTTGCGCCGGGCGCAGCTCACCCCCCCAGAAAAGCACCACCTTGCAGCCTCCCGGCCCTTCCACAGTGCCCCCCATGGCGAGTGGGGCAGAGGCCGTGGCGAGGAGGGGACCTGCCCCCCGTGCTGCCGCCCCCCCCAAGCTGGCCCATCAGATGAGAGGTTCTCCCGGTAGTGGAGAAGGGGAGCGATTTCAGTCTCTTCTGAACAGGGGGCAGGAGGACGCAAACGCGTGCCTCGCACTTGCGCACCACCACCGAGGAGGGAATGGAGCCTAATATGTATTTTCCGATGGTCTTAGGCGACCCCTGTGAAAGGGTCGTTCGACCCCCAAAGGGGTCGCGACCCACAGGTTGAGAACCACTGTTCTAAATAATGAAACACATTTTTTCTCTTGACTACGCTGTCTCAAGATAAAAACTTTATTACCACCTAATAGAGGGGCACTAAACAATTATTCAAGGTCTTCCTCAGTTGCTTCTTCTTCTTCTATTTCCTGATCAATATTTGCTATGTCTTCATCTAATTCTTCTGGTGATCTTTTATTGAGTACATCTCCCACTGAAGAGGCTTGTTCATCTTTATCTTCTTTTAATGTCATTGTCTGGTTTATTTGATCTGTTGTTGTCTGAGGTCTCTCTATATCCTTCTTTAGTTTCTCCAAGACCATTTTAGCTCTGTCCACAGATGTTATGTTATATCTTTTCTGATGAAAAGCAAAAGAAAGGCCTTCTACTCTATTCCACCTAAAACGGACATAGTTCTTGAGGAGGAATTGTGTCAGAAATTTATAGTTTTGTCTTTTTTTAAGAATTTGGGTGGGAATATGTTTATAGATTTTCACTTCCTTTCCATATATAATCAAGGCTTCTCTGTAACTTTTTGAAGTATGACTTCCTTAGTCCTCAATTTAATAAAAGATATGACCACATCTCGTGGTAGGTTCTTCTCTTTCATTATTCTAGAATTAACCCAAAAGATCCTGTCTGTGTCTGCCTCTAGCTGTGCCAGAGGCAAGTCCATATAATTAGCTAAAGCTGTTAAAATTTTCGCTTGAATATTCTCTTCCTGCACCTCTGGCACACCCCTCAATTTCAAACAAAATTCTCTATTTTTCAATTCTAGAACAGTTACTGCGAAGGTAGTTTGGTCTTGAATTTCATTTAATAGTCTAGTTGTATCTTCTGTCTGCTTTAACTCATCTTGAACAGTTCCCATGCCTTTTTTCAGTGTTGTTACCTCTTTGGTTAATGTATCCATTCTCTTCCCCAAACGATCTAGTTCTCTTTTAAAGTCTGCTTTCATGTCCTGCCTAGTGTCTTTTAATGCGTTAAAACTCAGTTTTAACTCAGTTGAATGGAATGGAAACAAATTCCTGAAACAGGACTTTCCAAATGGTGTGCCGTGACACGTTAGTGTGTCACCTAAAGTGTGCAGGTGTGTCGCCTACAATCTTGGAAATGTATGTTATTATTGATAAATCATATATTTTTAAAATATATGAAAGGTTTTCATGAGATATGTTTGTTATTACAATTTATGTATGTGTCTGTATCACTTATAAGGGGTTAGTTTAACTTCCAGGTTGCTAGTAAAACTGAATTACTGTGTCATGAAATGATGCATGTCTAAAAAGTGTGTCACCAACATGAAAAGTTTGGAAAGCTGTGCCCTGAAAGTTCAGAGACACTTGCTTTGAACAAAATCATCTGTGCCTTCATGGGGAATTCTTGTGTGAATAGGAGGTAATAAATGGTGTTTTTAACACAATATTGCAATGTGAAGTTTCCTTCCTTGTGGTTCAGCCATGTCTTCATCCAGAATGTAATGCCATTCTAATTTGTTGTAGACAAGGCAATGTACTGATGTATTCTGGTCAACCGCTAAACAGACCACTGAACTTCTGTGTGGTTTGTCATTGTGAAGGCTAGCTCAGCATTCTGTTTTGTCTTTCCTGGGAATGCCAGTGCTGTAACCCAAGGACAAATCCTGACTTATGACTGGCTTATACAAACAAGCCAGAAGGCAGAGTTTGGATGTTACAATAAGCAGAAATGAAGAGAGGGCTCATAGTTTATTTAACTGTTCTCACTTGCAGTAGAAGCACTCCATTTTTCTGCCACCCCCCAACAACATACCAGTGATGTAGACTCAAGTCGATTGACTTGGAGTCAAATCAGACTTAAGTCACTTCAGGCACTTGACTCAGACTTGACTTGACAAAAATTACACACTGACTCATCTTGATTCGAGACTTTTATATTTGTAGTGACTGACTTGCTGCCCTTGGTTCCGTAACATAACACTTTCATCCAGAAACCTTACAACTTACTGGTCACAGGACAATCTGTCTCAACCCCAAATTGTGGACACATTTCTCAGAGGGAACAGCAAATGAGTTAGGCAATGGGCTTGAGGTGGGATTGTGGTCTGTTCATAAACCTGTCAGTGCTACATATAGGAGGAGCTTTTTAAAACTTTCCCTAAAAGCAGAGGACAAAACTTGTGTCCAGAGTGCAGGGTGCATATCTCAGATGGGAACAGAAAATGTGTTAGGCAATGGAGGAGGAAGGAGCTTTCCTTCTAAATCTCTTGAAACTTTAGTAATGGGAATAAGAAGGATCCTATTCCCCACTTTTGAAGCTGCAGATGGCAAAATTACAAAAGTAGAGGACCAACTCTACTATAATTGTTAAAACTGACTTTTGACTCTGTCCAGAAATTCAGGCATACAGGTTGAGGTATAGAGTTGATTCCCAGACTTGAGACTTAACTCGAGACTTGACTTGAAAGTGTCTTCAAGGACTTGAGACTCGACTTGAGACTTGAAAGCAGAGACTTGAGAATTGACTTGAGACTTGGAGTAAAAGACTTAAATACATCACTGCAACATTCAGTCATTATTCTTTCCTGAGATGTATCTTTACTCTTCACTGAATGATGTAGAATGCGCCTTCAGTTCCCCTCCCATGATTTTTTGTACCTCTACAAATGTTTGATTTCATCCTTACACCCAGCCCACTGATATCTTCCTTTTGTGTGTGGTTGCCTACGTAAGGAGCAGCTCTTGGGGAAATTTACATGTACACACCCAGCAGATTAATACCAGTGTGCTTGTTTGTAGAACACATGCTGCACCTTAAATGTTTCATATTCAGTTACTTACTGAGGCAGCCAATTTGTAGTAAACTACAAATAAAAAGAAAACATTTTAGAGCTTTGTTTCATTTTTTAAATTTATGCACTTTTTATTCCACTGAATTCTATTCTGCTATTTTGAAAAATGATTTGTTCATTTGATTCCTTAAATGAAAAGGAACAAGAGTTTAATTTCTCAGCTTTGGTTCCTTGTTTTTGCTTTGCCCAAGGGCAGAGTCTCATTCCACTTAACATTTATCTGCTGTCATCATTGACCAACAGAGCTTACTGTGTAAATGATGAAAGTCACAATTTCCCCATGAAAATACTTCACAAGACCCAGGGCAAAAGCTGTTGGCTGATTTTATTTTGCACTTTACAAAAGAATGAAATCTGATTAGTCTGTCAGGTGATGCTTAGCTAAAATAAGTGCAGTTAGTAATTTTTTTTTAAAGAATGAAGTAGCATACAGGAAACCTAGGAAACAGACACCAAGAAATCATTATGTACACTACTGAACAATTATATATTCTGCTGAGTTGCTTGTCTAACTGCCATTGATGTTGATGTGCAATATATGAGTAAGAATAGAACAGGAGGTAAGAATGTAAAATAAAAGAGCAGGGTTTTCAAATAGCACACTGAAATTAAACGAAGAGAAGTTCTTAGATAGTTTATGAACCTAGCAGGAGCCATGCTCCTTGAGGGTTGTAATTGAACAAGGAATTTCTGTGAGCTCTGTTCTTGATGAGTAGGATGTAAGCTCGCTGTTCTTGGGGACTTTTAGTGATCACAGCCTAATTGGAGGAGGTGGGAAAATAAGGAATTTCCCCATGTAGTTCACTCCTTTGCGCACAACTTCACACCGTTCTCCTTCAGCCCCAATAGGTTACTCTTGCATTACAAGATCCAGGGTGGTGGAAGTGGTGGGTAGGGGACTATTATAGTCAAACAATGCCTGAGAGAGTTGATGTCTGCCTGATTTGGTTTTCTTCTTTCCTTCTGATTTGCAAGCTGGTATAGCCACCTTGCCTTGAAAGGTCCGGGGAGAGACAATAAACCACATGCCGAAGGTTGGGAAGCAACATTCTAATGTAAAGATATGCCAAAGATTACTGCCATTGATTGTGAAATTCTGTCAGTGTTGAATAGCATTCTCATTTCAGGTTGGAGAAGGGAGTTTTAAGTGAGATGAATGGGCCAAAATAGATTGAACCCCAAGCTATAGGTTCTCCAGGCCACTGTTGCTCTGGAAAGCTATTGGAATGCCTTTTTCCTTCAGCAGAAGGGGTAGACACAGAAAAGCTCTTACTATCTCTTATGGAGGGAAGAAAGGAGAGGTTTTGCAAGGGCTGAATAAATCTCCCCCAATTTGACAGCTTATTTCACAGCAGCAGCATTTCCCATGAGTAGCTGCTGTAGCAGAGAAGCAAGGAAAAATGGGACAGAGGCAGATGGAACAGTTGGTTCCAGGGGAGTGGAGTAGCAGCCCACTGTGCAGTGTGGAAGGACTTCATCATGTCTGTGGTCAAAACATGCCTTCTCCTTCATGACCTTTGGGAAGATTCTGCCCTATCTCAGTGGGGTCTCAAGAATAGTGGCTTATTTCCCCCACCACCCCAATTAAAGTGGCAAGAGCCAACCATTTCTGTAGCAGATCATGTTGGGACAGGCTTTAAAATTTGTCCTTTATCTCCATCAAACATAACCCTCATTTTTTCCATTTGGAGAAAGTGCGGATTAGATTAAAAGCTCGAATGTCCACCCATCTTTTAAGACTGAATTTTCACATTTTCAGAGCTCCCAGTTTTCAAAAGTGAGCCAGCTAGCAGCTTCTATTAAGTCACTTAGACTAGATTTTCAAGAGCTCAGCGTCCAACATACCAATCACTTTTTGACATCTGGTTCCAGCTGGGAGCTCTGTTCTCTTTAGAAAATTTGGTACTCCTTTGATTTGCTTAGTGCCACACAGTAATTGCGTGTGAAGAGTCAGAAATGCAGTTTAAGATGTATTGACTCCTCATTCTGTCCCTGACTCCCTGGACCATGAGAGTTCCATCACAGCTTTCCAGCTGTCACACTTCCTTGAGCAGCCCTGACTAGTGCCGAGATGTCAGTGTACGTTACAAAGCAAAGTAGCAAGCAAACAAGAAAATGCTGCATTCTTTTCAAATGAAGACTGTGGAGAAGATGGTTCTGAAGAATTATTGTGACTGATAACTGCAAAACCTTGGGTGATTGCCCATGACAATTAATAGCCAGAGGAGGACATGTTTGAAAGCCCCTCCTCCTGAGATTCCTGTAGCTCCTCCTTGTCATCTCTGTCCCATTTCATTACCTTCCTCTTCTCACCACCTCGTTCTTCCACCTTCTTCCAGCCTCTTTTCTTTTTTTTGTCCTACCATCACCTCCTCACCTTCCCTGCACCTAGGACCCTGAAGGATAGCTTGTGAGGGGATGAAATTGTGCTCTTCCACTTGTACTTTCTTCCTTCCAGCTCCTCTCCTAGGCTACCTCCCTGCTAACTGAAATTGATAACCCCTCTGTTGTACTGATTTCTCATACCATTCGCTGAAATAACTTAGTATATTTTTTTTATGTACATAATAACCATTGTGGACATGGTGAAAGAGAAGAGAGCACTGCTCCATGGGACGTATAACCTGTAATTCTACATGAGAAGACAACAGAGGAAGCTAAGGGGGGCTGAAACAGAGAAACTCCCTTTCGCACGGGCTTTCCCGAGCGAAATAGCCCCGTGAGCCGTGCGGGAGTGGGAGTGCCGCTCCACACGACGCACTCCCACTTCCGGCGCTCTCACGGGGCTGCAGCGGCGTGAGCGTGGGGTTTTTGATTTTCGCTTCCAAGCGAAAATCACCCCGCGCTCGCGCAACACTCCCGGCGCCCACCCGCACTTACCTGTTGTGCGGTGCGTCGGAGAGGCGGCCGGGTAGCGCTTCCTTCCCTCCGCTCCTGTGGAAGGAAGGGGTGGGGCGGGGCGCTTGCGTGACGGATGCGACGGCATCCTGCTCCGCGCGGGTGGGGGGCTGCTCGCGACAGCCTCCCACTTTGCGCACGCGCGGGGGGGCGGGCGCGACTGTCTCTCGCTCCTGGCGCATGTGGGGGGGTGGGCGCGACTGTCGCTCGCTCCTGGCGCGCGCGGGGGGGTGGGCGCGACTGTCGCTTGCTCCTGGCACGCGCGGGGGGGTGGGCACGACTGTCGCTCGCTTCCCGCGTGCGCGGGGGGCGGCGCGAGAGGCTCCTGCTTCTCGCGCAAGCGGGGGAGGATGGACGCGCGAGCTGCCTCCGCCTCCGGGACGCTGCCGCTTCCCCGCGTGTTCCTTCGCCTGCGGAAGGAACGAGCGGGGAACCGGCAGGCTCTCGGAAGAGGCTTTTCGCGCAAGCCGCCCACCCCGGCTCACGCAAAAAGCCTCAGTGCGAAAAGGGCCTTGCTGGCTATTTCAGTCATATGTACTTAAGCTTAGCTATAGGCTTAGTTAGAGTAGGGTATGGGAAAGATGAATTTTGAGAAGGAATTTGAAAGAAGGAAAAGAGTCAGTATCATGTAGGTGTTCTGGAAGCAGTTCCAAGGATACAGGGCAGGAAGAAGAGCATCTTCTTAAAAACATTAGACTTCTCAATAGTGGACATTGATAAACAATCTTGGGTGGGGGATACTGGATAGAAATAAGTGGGAGAATATTAGACACTTGCACAATAGTGAGGAAAGGATCAGAAATCTAGGCTAACAGATTAACAGAAGAGGCTCCAGAATTTTCACTAGTGGTGTGTAAATCAAGTGTGATTTGCACTGTACATCTTCCACTAAAGGAGAACTGCTTCAGTGTCCATTTTTCTGTAAGTGTTTTTTCCACCCACAAACTGTAAATAGATTGTTGTACTCAAATGTTTCTATTATGAACAGAAAATATTTGGAAACAGCATATGAAGCAGTGCCTGTGTGCATCTTGAAGTGTATAATCCCTTTGCATTTCCTACATATCATTTTCTTTCCCCCCTGCACTGTGCCATTTATCACCTTCCCTCCCTCTATATTTCACCAGACTTTAAAGCAATAAAGAGACTCCAGTTTGTTTGTTCACAGCTGAGAAAACTTGAGAGAGGCCTTTGTCACTTTAAAGAATTGTCTTTCAGCAAAGTGAATGTTCCCTTGAAATGTATTGTGGCATCTTCCACAATAGCCATTTTGAAGTGGGTGAGAAGGTGTCCTGGGAAACTGAACTGCTCTGCCACTCTCCCCAACACACTATAACACCCTGCTGTAGTTTTAAGCATATTCAGTGAAAAATGATTTGGGAGTACTTTCCTCCTTCTACCACCCTCACACTGGTCCAGAGTAGAGGTGTACAGATGGGGGATGATAAGGGTGGTCTGCCCCGGGTGGCAATTTTTTTGGGGGGTGCCCTGTGGCCATGCCTCTGCATGATGCTGCCAGATCCCTGCATGGCGGAGCCATGCCCCCGTGTAGTGCGGCCATGCCTTTGCCCCTCCGCCCCCCCGCTCCCCATCCACACTCCAAGCTATGCGGCTGGTCCAGTGAACACACACACACACTTCTGCAGGACCAAATTCAACTTGAACATTAGTGCATATTAGAGCTGTAATTATTCACCAGGTTTCTCCTTGAAGGAAGCAATCTAGGCTAGCAATTTTTCCCCTGCTGCAAGACAATCTTTGAAAATCACACGGTTCTTGAAGCCTATTTGCAGTTAAGGACTTAATCTATATAAAATTCACACATGGTTGATTTGCACAGAAAACAGCCTTTTCTGAGCAGGAAACAGCATTTTCTGCATAGAGAATAATATTCTTGTGCAGAGTATTCTTGTATAAAAAATACTATGTTATGTGACATTGAGTTTTTTCTTTGACAATTTTTGAATATTTTCAAATATTCTTTCCATCCTTACTACATATTACATGGAAGCAGACCTGCCTGAGCCCATTAGAAAAAATGAAATGAAGAAAGGAGCATGATCTCAGTGATCATTGATGATCTCTCCCTCTCTGCACCAACATATGACAGGTTTTAAAAATTCAAAAGCACTGCACATAGCCGATCCATTACTACCTCTCTACATAAAGTTTGCACATTTGAAAATCTGCTCTGGACATGCACAGATTTTGTGTGGGTCTGCAGAAAAACAGTCCATGATGGCTAACTTTTGAAATCATCATGCAAAATGGCCTCTGACAGATTTCTGCATTCTCTCTAGTTTTTGCTGAGGGAATCAAACTTTTGTATGATGCTGCTAGTGGTCCCTTCAATACCCAGCAACAAGACAGAATCTAGAGGTGATAGAATAAGCTGTTCTGCTTCAGACTGCAGGCGCAGTGGTATTTACTTTGTTTAAAAAGATCTTCAATTAAAAAACAAAGAGTTAAAATAAGAGCAGACTTTCTCCCTTCAGTGCTAATGTTTACTTGGCAGGATCTTTTTCACAGTGTGGAAAGCATTCATTTTTTTTCACATAAGGTGGGAGGATATCAAAATGTCATTTTCAGCTCCCTGAATCTTAAATCATATAGCTGCTTCTTTCATTATCCATAACATTGTTCTGTAGATCTATACTTTCCTTATGTTTTACTTCATCTTAATTTTGATTAATTTCTAAAATTAATTTGAACATTTGTCTATGAACATTTTATAGGATATTTATGTGTGTGTGGGGGGGGGTTGTGTTTTCACCCACCCAGGTTAGCAATGCATACAAGCTGCTATAGGCCATTACAACAAGTTGTCTGTTGTATGCTATTTCATCAGTGTGCATAAGTAACATATGCTCATTGGTAACTTGTTTGTTTGTGGTTATTACTTTATCAAACAAGTTACAAAAATTTCAAATGCACAGGTCAATGCAAAAGTCTGTAACATGATTTTAAAAATTAAATTCTTCAGTGATACTGTGTAAACAAGACCAGTTAATTTTTTTATTTTTTATTTTTTATTAATTTTAAAGAAAAAACAGACAAAACATAATGCCACGTGATTACCATAAAAGTGAAAAAGAAAACTTTACAACGAAATAGCTTACATTGTTATTTCTTTCTAGATCCTTTATCATCATATACTTATTCCACATGTTATATATATCATATTGCTTATGTATTTTTGTTACATTATTAACTCTATCCTTTTCAACTATATTTAACTTATTGCTGTTACTACATATGATCCTATTACTGAACATATTAATAGTAACCCTAACTTTAAATGTAACCTTAAATATAACCTTAAATGAAACTTTAAATGTATGCCCTAACACTAAGTGTAAACCCATCCCCTAAGCCAATAATCATTCAGCTTACTCTACTTTCCAAAATTGTAGTTCTTCTTGTGGAGGTGTAACACTTCCCTCTCTTATTAGGACTTTTTTCACAAATATCTCCAGTTAATTAAAAAAAAATCCAAGAAAAAAAAAACCCAGAGTCCATGAAGAAATTTTAATGGTGAATTATTTCAATAGAGTTCTTAAAGCCAGCAATGTATAAAATGAACCTACAACAGAGCAATCCAAGCCCATCACATAATAGAGGATGTTGAGGTAAAGTATTACTTGGTCCTGTATCTGCTTTCCTTTCTTCTTTTTTCCAGAATAATTCCAGTGTCTCATGGACCAGCAGCATAGTGATAGTGGAGAAAGAGATATTTATAGAAATATATAAATAGAAACATATAATCAACAGTCATGGTGGGAGGAGTGACATCCATCATCAAGAGTTTTTAAAAGGAATTTCTTTTAGACCCATGATACAGTCCCACAATTCCTTTGAAATTAGTGGGATTTAAGTATTGGTGATCAAGCTGAATGGAATTTTCGGTTCTTTTTAAAATATAAGTTCCATATCCAGGATGTGCCAGGATGAATTCTGTTAAAAAGACTTATCTTACCTCCATTCCTTCACCTAAAACTAAGTGCCAAATATATTCACACAACATGTATATAAATATATTTTTGTTATGTTAATAGGAACATCCTGTTGTAATAACAAAATTCATTGAGGGAGCTCGAGAAGTGGAAATGGATGCCATTGCCAAGAATGGAAAGGTACCAATTCCTTCCTCAAAATTGTTTTGCTTTTTCAACCCTGGATTTATAAAAGGAATCTTAGAAAGACTTGACCAGTACTTCAGTGTGAGCTCAAGAAAGAAGTGGTTTATAGCTGTCCTAAACAAAGACAGCCTTAAAACACATTTTATGAAGATACCTAAGCTTGAGAGGTCTGGGTTTTTTTCCACCCCGCATGGTTGCCTTTAAAACTGTAGAAAATGATACCATTTATCAGCATTGTTTGCTTCTTTCAAATGCCTAGGTTAGTTTCATTGTTCATAGCTAGTGAAAAAAGAAGAATGTGTTTATGTACCGTTGTTTAAATGTATTTAATTGCGTTGGTGTTTGCTTATCTGTTCCTCACCTTTCTCCTGCACAATGTGGCTATTTTATTCAGAAACAGCGTTCTTAGTGCAGAATATCTGTGAATCGCTGTTGACAATCCAAAATATTAATTGCATCGAGTCCATGTGGATCTCATTTCACTTTCTAGCTTCCCAAGGAGGATTAATTGTGCTCAGAGACCTCTAGTTCCTAGTCTGCCTTGCTAGCACTGTCAGTGTACTATGGGGCTTGGCAATACTCATTGGTGGTAATGGGCATCTGTTCATATATTGCTTTTGATGTTTGAAGAAGTGCTTTGCATATATTATCTGTCCTCACAGCAACTTCTATCAGGTCAATCAGAATTGCCATATTGCTGATGGACTGGGGTACCTACTGAATTCAAAATAAAAGTGACTTTTTATTATTATTAAAAATAAATTTTATTGAATACAAATAAATTCTTACATACCACATATAACAATTACAATTGTACTATCTACCACATATATTACATACAACATATAGTCCTAGAGTCTCAAACGAGGGAGACTATAGTACATAGTAATTTACCATTCGTACCATGATGTTCTTGTCGCCCTCTACGGACTATGAGACAACCACTAAACACACACTAAACCAAAAACATTCATTACATACACCTCGTCATACAAACCTTCATACATAACCTGATCATCCGCCATCAAACATCCATTGACTTCTTTAAAATAAAAGTGACTTTTGAACCAGGGAATTTTTTTGATTAATAGCTCACTTTCTTTTTATGATAGCTTAGTGCTCTGAAATTCAAGAGACATTTGGAGAAGCTGCCTTCTTGGGGTTACCACTTGTTTTACAAATCAGAATCAATAGTTTGCCAGACCCTAACTTCAAATCAAAATAGTTTGCTAGTCATTAGGTTGCCTTAAGACATTTGACAAGTAGCCCTAAGAAAAAGTTGTTTAAAATGCAGCAGAAATGCATTTCTACACATATCTATGCAGTAGAACTTGCTACTTAGATAAATACCCTAAATGCACCAAATCCCGTCTGATCTTGGATGCTAAGCAGGGTCAGCACTGGTTACTACTTAGATGGAAGACCACCAATGAATACCAGGTACCGTAGGCTATATTTCAGAGGAAGGGACTGGCAAAACCTCCTCTGAGTATTTCTTGCCTAAGAAAACCCTATGAAATTCATGGGGTCACCATAAGGTGAGAGGTGATGTGAAAGTACATATGTATGTGTGTGTGTGTATATGATTACACTTTTAATAACACTTTTAATAATCTAAACTGGAAGAGGGCTGGGGAGAGAAGAAAGAAAGCATAGAGGGATTATGGTTAGCATATGGTTTAAGATATGTATGGGTTATTTAACTCTAGAGAACCAGCCTAGTTATGAGCAGGAATTGCACATGTTGTCGCCTAGCAACCAATTTCTCTACCACCTTTTTGCGTATTTGGAACTGGACATGAAAAATTATAAAAATATTAAGTGGACACTGTTTTCTGGATTTTTGACCAGGTGATTTGCCATGCTGTGTCTGAGCATGTGGAGGATGCAGGAGTTCACTCTGGAGATGCCACTTTGATGTTCCCTGTGCAAACAATTAGCCAAGGAGCCTTGGAGAAGGTCAGCAGTTCACTAAATATCAGGGATGTAGACTTGAGTCGGTTGACTTGAACGTCAGTGACTGGACTGGGACTTGACTCGGCAAAGATTACACACTGATTCAACTCGACTTGAGACTTGCATATTTGGTTCAGTCACATAACACGTTCATCCAGAAACCTTACTGGTTACATGACAACATGTCTCAAGCCCAAATTGTAGACACATTTCTCAGAGGGAACAGCAAATGGGTTAGGCAATGGGCTTGAGATGAGATTGAGGTCTGCTCAGCAGCCTGTCCCTGCTATATAGGAGGAGCTTTCTAAACCTTTTCCTAAGAGCAGAAGGCAGGACTCATGCCCAGAGTGTGGGATGTGTATTTCACAGGGGAACAGAAAATGTGTTAGGCAGTGGTCTTGAGGAGGAAGGATCCTTCTTTCTAAAGTTCTTGAAACTTCAATAATGGGCAATAAGAAGGATCCTATTCCCCACTTCCAAAGCTGCAGATGGCAAAATTACAAAAGTGGAGGGCTGACTCTATTTAAATTGTTAAAACTGACTTTATTCGAGTCTGTCCAGAAATGCTGGAATACAGGTTGGGGTATAAAGTTGGTTCCCAGACTTGAGCCTTGACTTGAGACTTGACTTGAAAGTATTTTGCAAGAACTTGAGACTCGACTTGAGACTTGAAGGTAGAGACTTGAGGCTTGACTTGAGACTTGGGGTAAAAGACTTCAATACATCACTGTTAAATATGGTAGCAGGAGGGGCAGCACAAGACTGAAATGCACTGTTAATTCTATCAAGAAGCACTAAGAAAACCCAGCTAGTAAGGGACGAACGTAAATATATGTGTCAACATGCCCCCTGATCGGAGCTCCCTCAGTTTGTGATTTATGATGGGGGAAAAAATTGCTAGTGTAGCATAGGTTCCTGGCAATGCCACTAGAGGGTGCCAGCATGTACATAGAAATAAAATAAGGCAAATATATTCTATCTTGGAGATAGATAATATTTGGATCTTCTCAATCTATAAGTCAGTGCTACTTTATAGATCTACTTGCCCCACAGGTTGCTTTACCTGCCTGGCTCCCACATTTAGTGTGAAGGTGAGGACAGCGAAACAGGCTTTGAAATGTCTATTGTGCAAGTAGCACAAGTTTTGTAACAGATGTGATTTAATACAACAGCTCAGTATCAAGCTTACAGAAATAGCAGGGAAAGTGAAACATTGCACACTTGGAAAATCATAGGGAGAACTTTTCAAAGTGGTTTGGTGTCTGCTGTCCAGATGACTGATTACTAGAACTCTGGGAGGTTGGCTGAGAGAATTTGGTAAGATCCTCTGAGGATAAAATTGCTCATATCTGCATCAAACCTGCTATCACTCTTGCAGCTGTTTACATGCACACATCCAGAACATCATCTAGTCCAATAAAAAAATTAATTTGTAGATTATCCATTCCATAGAAGTAGAATTTATGGAGTCTTCCCGGCACCAGGTCCAAACATCATTTGCTAAGGTATTTGAAGCTGGGTTAGGTTGATCAAGTCTATTCTATTCTTTTATTATGATTTTGTTTTTACTACAAATTTTATTTAGTGTGACAACTTTTGGTTATGTTAATATATAATTAGCTGGTCTCCCTAAGAAAAAAGAGTAGTTTTAAAGTATTTTAATAAACAATAAATTATTCTATCTGTCTCAGACTTTGGGAGCTTTCCCTGTACCTGAACTCATTCTGTGACTCATTATGTTTGACTAGAATTGCTCCCTGGTGAGAGACAGTGTTGTGTAGTGGCTTGAGTGTTGCACATTGATTTTGGAGATCAGAATTCAAATCCCCACTCAGCCATGGAAACCCACTGGGTGACCTTAAGCGAGTCACTCTCTCTCAGCCTCAGAGGAAGGTGAAGGCAAACACCTGCTGAATAAATCTTGCCAAGAAAACCCCATGATAGGTTCACCTTAGGGTTGCCATAAGTCAGAAATGACTTGAAGGCACAGAATAATAACAACAACAGGAATTCTTTCTTTCTTCACTTCCTCCCTCCCCCCCCCAGTTTTATGCTTTTGGGGGATACGTTAGTAAATATATGTTTTTAATCTGTTCTCACAGGTGAAAATTGCGACCAGAAAAATTGGACGTGCTTTTGCTATCTCTGGACCATTCAATGTTCAGTTTCTTGTCAGAGGAAATGAAGTGTTGGTGAGACTTTGTTTGCAAGTCAATAATAATAAATGGGGAGTTTTCCCACAAGTCCTCTCTTTCTTGATGCACACCTGGCAAAAAAAGGAAGGAAAAAAAAGCCCCAAGCTGTTACTGGTAGTTGCTGCCGTTTGTAGGACAGTGTTAGTCACATAATGCCTACCTTGTTTGCTGCCACATGGATGTTTGTACCATTGATACGCTTTGCTGTTCACCATTTTATAAGGCACTCTGTGATACAATTTTGAGAAAAGAACTCTGTCTGCCCACACAATGCAGGAATTTGACGATAAAGCAAGCTCTGTAGAATTGCTGTCTGTCAGCAAGTGTGTTAGCTCAGCACTGGGCTTAAATCAGATCAGCACTAAATGAGATTTGTAAGAATGTTATATACAACTCATCCTATTAGCACAGCACAGGTTGGAGACTACGCAGCCTGCTATTTTGCTTTCTTGGGGCATTTTCATAGCTAGAAAGAAAAATGGAAGGCAGAGGAAGAGAAGAAAAAGGAAGAGGCAGATGTGACTTCAAAGCAGTCTTGCTGATAGGAAGGCCTTTTCAAAGCCCAGTTAAACAACAACAAGAAAAATTACCTACCTACCCTAAATCCAGTTCCTGGTCCCAGCTAGAATGGACCAATGGCATCAATCATATTTACACCATTATTCATTTATAATTCATTGGGGCTAGTTTAGTTGAGTCTAGAAATTGAATTTAGGCCCTAGTGTCCAAGCTTAGTTAACTAATCATACCCTCACCCTCCTTACTGCAATAGTATTTATGGTAATCTGTTTTAGCACTGAAAGACAGAAATGAATCCAGTAATACCTTTGAGACTAACTGGGAAGAAGAAATTTCTGGCATAAGCTTTCATGGACAGAGTCCACTTTATTTATCATGCATCTGATGAAGCAGCCTCTAGTCCACAAAGGCTTATGCCAGAAATTTCTTCTTCCCTCTTTAGGGAAGTTCCAAAGGTGCTGCTGGATTCCTTTATGTCTTTTCCTACTTATTGCAGCATCTCAAAGGCAATTTAATGTTATTTCAGTTACACAGATGCAGGGAAGGTGCAGGGAGAGCAACAGCAGTAGCAGGAAAAGTTCAGGGAGTGAGGACTTCCTCTTCTACTGAAATCTTGAGACACACACCACAGACAGACCCATATAGTGGCAGCTGCTGTTTACTTTGGGGGCTTCTCTTCTGATAGCTTAGTAGGGGAGACACTCAGGAGCTTGGAAAGTTTACTTGTTGGGTGTGTAACTCTTTCAGTCTTTAGGGTTCTGGGTTACAAAAATTATTACGTTACAAAAATGTAACTATTCCAAGCTTGTGGAAAGATACTTTTTTTTAAAAAAAAAATGAGTGCATTGATTGCAATCGTCTTTTACTGTCAAGTCTTGTTTCAGTCCCCACCCCCAGTAATAATTCCATTCTTGGAAGCCTTCAGCTTCAGCTCCTGTTCCTGCTTCTCTTGGATTCAGCTGCTCATATGATAGATGAGCCAAATTTCAGCCAGGTTGAACTTATTCTGACCATCTCCCTAAATAAAATCCCCATTTTATTATCAGTCTATTTCTATATATCAGTCTGTGTCTCTTCCATCCATTCCTCCTTGGATAACACTTCTCTGATTCTCTGGGATCATTATTGCCCTGAATTGTAGAATCATAGAGTTGGAAGAGACCACAAGGGCCATCAAGTCCAACCTCCTGCCATGCAAGAACATAGAATCAAAGCATTCCTGGCAGGTGGTTATCCATTTTCCTCCGAAGAAGGAGACTCCACCATGCTCCAAGGCAGTGTATTCTGCTATTGAACTGCTCTTACCATCAGGAAGTTCTTTCTAATGTTTAGGTGGAATCGTTTCCTGTTATTTGAAGTTCCATGTCCTAGTCCCTGGAGCAGGAGAAAACAAGCTTGCTCCATCCTCCATATTCCTTTTGCTTTGTCATGAATACCTTCTGTAGCCCCCTTAAGAAATTATATTCTGAAGTTTACTGTATCTATAGAAGGAACTCATTTGGCCACATGGATCTGTAGTGTACACTTTTGATACATTTTACTGATGTACAGTTTTTTCAGAAGTGTTTAATGATTTGAGAGTACACATTGACCATTTCTAAACTAATGGTTCTTAACTTTGGTGCTCCAGATTTTTGGATTTCGACTCCCAGAATTCCTGCCTTTTAGTCCTGATGGGTAGGACTTCTGGGAACTGAAGTCCAAAATATCTGGAGGACCAAAGGTTGAGAACTGTTTCTCTAAAATAATCTGATTTCCAAATGTACCGAGGATCTTGTAAAGTTGTAAATCTTTCTAAAAATCTACTTGGGAAATTGTGTTTGTATGATACATGTACATGAGGATAGAGGGAGAGGGAAATTAACTTCTAAGATTGTCCAGAATTTTTATGCCCATCAGTGGTTAACACTACATACAGTGACAGCTCAGGGACCAACAGGAAGTCAACATATCCTGAAATGTAGGATAGAAACATCCCCCTTCCCTTTCTTGCTCCACTACCTGCAACTAGTTGGGAGGCATTTATCTTTCTTCACTTTCAGTGCTTAGGGTTTAAAGATGATTTCCTCACCTTCTATTTAAGGTAATAGAGTGCAACCTGCGAGCATCACGGTCTTTCCCCTTTGTGTCCAAGTCCCTCGGTCTGGATTTCATTGATGTGGCAGCTAAAGTGATGACTGGGGAACGAATCTATGAGTCCACCCTCCCCACACTGGAGACACCCATGATTCCTTCAGACTATGTGGGTGTTAAGGTAAGTGTGAAGAGGCACTACAGAGCAATTAACTGGTTGTGACTCATAGGCTTGGTGATGCATGTTAACCTCTTTTTAGCCATTTGTTTAATTGAAATGCTTATTTTGGGTTATCTTTCCTTTCTCTGAACATCTTTATTGGCAATATCAGAAAACTTGTGTTTTAGCTGCTTGCTACTGCTGATTGTAAACCAAAGGTCATGAAGTCCATGACACATCATCACAGCACATCATATGGCTTATGGGCTATGTTTTGCTTGGGCAGGGGGAGGAGCATCCAAAATTGTTCTGCTCCACTATAGAAGTGAAACTTTAAGGTAGTTGACTTACTGATGTACATGGTTCTATCACAACTGTTGTGCTGCATTTGTGTAGTGTGCAGCACACCAGCAAAATCTAATGTACTCACTAGATTAAAATTGTTCAGTTGCTTAGAAAAAGATGAGTAGTATTATTGCAAGGCAAAACGAGCAGACTGGTGCCAGTTTTGATGGGCTGAAGCCCCTCAGAAGAGAACCATTTTTGCTATGGTGATTTCCCATTGCAAAATAACCTTTGTGGTATCTTTGTGTTTTGCTTTAGTCATTGGCATGGAGACAACAAACACAGAGTTTATCTATGAAGGAATCAATATAGTGTTTTTAAATGCCTATGACAATTAATGATTATTAAAATGTCAAAAATAATGAAAAGGCTCTCATGAAGCTTAAGGGATTTACAGAACCTTTTGAATAATATGTCCATTATTATTAATTAGTTTTACCTTCTCCTGTGGTGCTTAGATGGTGCCCCAATCATATCTTCTTCCTAGTATAGACCTGTTGCCCCATTACTGGAAAGTTTCCAAAACATCTGCCCACAAACCAAACATGGCAAAAGAAATTTTTCTTCTTCTTCTCTTGCTATTGTCAAATCAGAAAAGACTTATCACAACTACTTTTCTGGGACTGATTAACTTACCCTTTTTTTGTTCCACCTTCTCTCACGCTAGCACAGGACATGACAACAAATATACTTTATGCATTATGTAGTAGGAGACTGAAAATACCCTTAGGATCAAGCTAGACAAGAAGCTTAGCACACGTTTAGAAGTGGTACAGTTAACGTCGAGAAAGATGTATGTTTGTCATAGCACATTCTTTTCTTCACCTATGTATTTTGCTTTTAGCATCATGTAGTGGTTTATTTTTTGATTGTTATTGGAAGGAAAACATATGTAAAACCATACTTCTCTGACGAAATGCCATTTTTTGAGGGAAAACATGTTAAAAAGAGAAAGTACATTTTCCCATCAATGTTTAGTTTTCTCTTACAATGTTTGTAATATACATTATATTATATTAACAACATTTTCAGACATTACATTTTAGTTTAGGATTATACACAATGACATTTGATTTCTGTTCGCACAATTCCCTACAACTGCGTAATATTTCAAGTTAGTATGCATAATATGCATACTTTTATAGATCAGTTCCCCATAGCTTACAACACACACTAGGCATGCACTGTGTTTTGCAAGGATATTTAGGATTCTCTCCCATTTTTGCTTTCCACTTGGGTCACAAAAATGAGATGGACAGAGAGAGAGCAGAATGGTCAAGTAGCCATCCAGGCATATTGCAGGGCTGGGTGGTAGACAACTTTGCCTGTAGTGTGTCTCAAGCTGTTCAAGAGTGTTATATAAAAATATTAATTATACACAAAGATAATTCATGAACATCTTCTTTGTTACTTCTTATTGAGACAAGTCTGGAGGAAAAAGGATGTCAGAACCTGATAGATTTGTATTGTTCAAATTGTCTATCATTCAGCCTGGGGGCTTTGGATATTTTTAGATACATGCACATATATAAACATTATTTTTTTTTCCTTTGTCCAGGCTCCAATGTTCTCCTGGCCCCGCCTGAGAGATGTTGATCCTGTTCTCCGATGTGAAATGGCATCCACTGGAGAGGTATTAATTTTTAGGATGTTTTCTCACAGCATCCACATGGTTCTGTCTCAAAGGTGACTTGAGACTACAGTATATCCTGCTGGTTCCTCAACCATTATTTGTTCTGGGCTCCTACAGCAGTGCAGATTTCTCTTGTTGCTGTCAAGGACTCTTTCTGGGTCTGTGAGTATGCAAGATGACTATAGTCTGCCTTTTAAAATGCCTACATCAATAATCTGACTGGGCTTAAATTGCTAGGTAGCCTCCGAGAACAAATCTACTTTTGAGGAGGTGGGCAGAAGCAAGTAACTGAGAACTTAAGACATTTTTCCCCACCTACTTTAAAGTCTTTCTCATAAAGAAAATCAAGCGGATCATTCTGCAGAATATAACTTGTTTGGCCACTGGATGTCCCTCTTCTTTTGTTTCTGAAACCCTCTGATTGGCAGTGGTCACTGCAAAAGCATAGACTCTCTGTTTCTTTCCTCTCAGAGAGCTGTCGGGTTCTGGTAAATATTTCAAAGTGACAGATAGTACATTTTATGAAATTCCTAGCTAACTCTTGATAGGCAAGTATATACAGCTTTCACATGCCCCTTAAATGCAACATCACAGGGACAACATCAGGCTTCTGAACCTGAACATTTATTTGGTCAGAAGTGGGTCACGACTTGCATGTGGCAATGTTGTGGCAATCCAACAGGCTTGGTGTATGGATATTGTCATTCCATCATCATAAGAGGTTATCCCAAATCCTCCTTAAGTCTGATTCTTTTCAGTTTATGTATCTAAATATGCATCTCACTGAAAGCAGTGGAAGACCAATGGAAGAACTTTGTTGTTCCTCTGGTTTACACCCTTGATTCCTAAAATCAAAGATATCTGAGAATGGAGTACAGAAATGGGGGGAAAGTCGGCAACAGTAAAGGGGTTTTACAGGACCAAACCCCACCATTACTAGTAATTGTGGTATACATCTAGAGGAGAACAGGATTACATACTCAAGGCAAAAGGTGGAGGTGGTTAGTGTGTGCATAAACATATGGACTTGGAAAAGGAAAGTATGGAATGCACTTTGCATTTCTTCCCCATGACTAGGACTGACTTGAGCTTCTAATTATACATGTATGTTAAAGCTTTATGCACTGGGAGAGTGTTATAAAGGATAATATATTGTGAATGGAAATAATAGAGTCTCCAAATGGAACATCATGATCTTAAACACACTAATATACAGATATCTCAAATTAACTTGAAAGACCCTGTTCTGTCATAGGTTCAATTCCATGAGACCTAACTCCCCAACACTACTGTACAATATAAATATAGTGAATAAGAGAAAGTAACTATGTTCAACCTTACCATATAATTTCTACTTACTAAATAATGTGCTACATTCATAGTATCCTATATATTATTGGCATATTATCCCTTCTCTTTCCTTTCTTCTTTTTTATGTATATTATTATTCTTCTGCTCTTCAGATTATAGTCAAATTCTCAACTGCAGCAAGGTTTGCTTTCAGGCTAGTTAATGGAGAGAGGAAAAAAAGCTGATTGTCCTTCTGACTTTCCAAAGGGAGTTGACTTCATGAGAAACAGAAAAAGGAACAGTAGTTTAGCCAAGGGGACGAGGATTAGTTTTCTGAGTGTTAGATGGAGGGAAGAATATTTTAGTCATAAAGGAGAGATTATTAACTTTTATGAGTTAGAAAGATCCATATTCACAATTGCCATAAAACAGGAGAGTTGTGAAGGTCTTTCATACCAGTGAATAGAGGACAATAATTCTCTCCTGGTAAAATAGTCACTTACTCTACAGTTGCATTTTAAATGCACATAGAACTTCTCATGAATGTGAATATGCTATTGCTTTATGGAAAATATGTCAATGACTTTTGATTTCAATATGAATTTTCAGCTCTTGGTATGATCATCTGTAATGGCACTAGACTTTTGGAGTAATAGTTTCCCTTGTTGCCCAAGTATCTTTTGGATCCTTTCTGTTTAGAAAGATAATTTGATCATATGGGTCAATTATGTTGAGGCTTCCTGAATGCACATTACATCCATATTACTCTTATAAAATATCTGACTCATTGCACCTTGGGCTGTTAGCTAAAGATAAGTGTCTCGAGGACAGATGTTGAGGGACAATGAGGCTAGTGCCCCCCCCCCAAAACCTAAAAAACTACTTTGGACCAAGATGGAGAAGGGTACTCCGTGATATTTTGCCATCCCATAGAATTAGTCCCACCTATACTGATCTATATATTTATATTTTTAAAAAGCCACTTACAGAGAAAACATAGGGCCCTACTTGTCTCACTTCAAAGGAAAATGAACATAAATGTTGCTCAGGACTTCTCATTTTCTAAGAAAGGAGAATTATATGTGTACGTATAAAGACAATTATATATGGAGAGGTGCCAAGAAAAATTGTCAAATGCTTCTACATTATTGAACCAAACAGGTCTGTAACAGGCAATCTTGGATGTATCTGTTTAAAAGTATGTCCCATTCCATTAAATTCAGCATACTCCCAAGAATCTGAGTATAAAATAGTTGCCTAAGACAATTATTGACCTTACTAGAGAGAGCACCTTTTTCTTTAATCACACAATGATAAGGAGATACATTGGCGGGTACCATTACTTCTATCACTGCAGGCTTTGACAGAGACAGCCATATCTATTGAACTTTCTTTTATCAAACAGTTATCAACACACAGAGGCTGTAATCTTATATGACTCAGTGTAGTATAGTAGGCCTGCATGGGGACCTATGCTGGGTTGAGTCATATGCAAGTTCCCTGTACAGTCCCTGAAGTCCACTGCACAGTCATTTCCTACTTCATAGGGAGCAGACAGGATTGAAGAAGTGTCAGACCACAGCCCCATAGCCAGATATGAAATGATTCCAGCAGTGCTGAGACCTCCAGAAGACCCTGGTGGATCTCAGCTTTGCTGTCGTCATTTTGTGTCTGGCTATACGGATGTAGCCAGACACTTGTGCAGTCCTATCTGCTCCCCGAAAAGCATGGCATGGCTGTGGCGGGGTGGGGGTCAGAGTCTATTCAGTAAGGAGAAGGGCCTTTGGGCACTGTAGGAAGAGAAAGGGAATACCAACTCCTGCAGTGTCCCAAAAATGTCATATGCATGTGTAAGGGAAACTTACATGTGCATATGTCTCTGACAGGATGTTAGCCAATAATTGACACTGGGCTGAGAACTGGAAGTCTTTCTCTCCTCCCTTCAGCTTTCATTTTCTGCAACATGGTCCTTGTTCTCAGCTCCTGTCCTGTTCTAACTTAGTCTGGCAAACTAAGCCACATGTAGAACCTGAGCTTGGAAAAGTTACTTTTTTGGACTACACCTTCCAGGATCCCGCCATAGCTGGTTTATAGCTATGTCGTATTTGTTGACTTTCTGCTTTTCCTTTCTATGTTTGTGTTGAAATTTGTGTGCTTAAATACCCTGAGTGGTCCCTGAGGTCCTTAGGAAATGCCTAGACACTCATGCTAAGCTAAGCAACAGTGCATTCCCGTGGCAAGCTAAACCATTCATTTATGGGCCCAGGGAAGCATTTATAACTCTTGCTGTTATCTAAGCATTAAGTATTATGAGCATTCTGTAGAACACATGCATACTGTGTGAACCAGAAGCTGTGTTTGGCATCCACATAATTCATAGCAGGATCCATTTATGTTGCTCCATGGTGTGCTATTTGAGAGTAAAGCATTGCTTATTCCTTCATTATTGCTTAATTAAAATATAAGATTTGTCTGTGCTGATCTGCCATTTCCCTGCTGGTTCCAAGGCAAGAGCTACAGAGACACAAAGCTCAGACTCCTTACACAAAAAGCATTTCTTTCTTTTTTCCTCTAAATGTGTACTTATTTTTATTTCATTTTTTATCTTTACCCTCCTCTTACTTCTGTCGTCTGTTTTGCCCCCTGCCCAGGTTGCCTGCTTTGGGGAAAACATCCATTCTGCCTTCCTGAAGGCAATGCTCTCTACAGGATTCAAGTTGCCACAGAAAGGAATTCTGCTTGGAATCCAGGTGAGCTGCAATAACTTTGGCAGTGGAACGACGACATGTTAGGCAGTATGGTTGCTGAGATGGACAGATTGAGCCATTAGCTAGACCAAGTCACTCTTGTAGGCAGTGATCCATAAATTTACCCCATCTTGGTTTTGTATTGTTCTCTGATATTTTTTCCACCTAACTGCACAAAATTGCTTAATTTCTAAGACATTTCTGACAAAATGTGCTTTTTGCACATATTTCATCATGAAACATGCATTTTTTACATTGCATTTTGATACTTTTTGACCAACCACTACCTCTGAGATTGGAAAATGCTCTTGTAAAATTACAAAATTCAGAGAGGAGTTCTGATGTGCAATTTAACTCTGGGTGGATTTCCAAGTGGCTCTCATAGAAAAGGAGACCCTTCACTCTATAGATATAAAAGATGCTTTGAATGTGCAAATCCCTGGAGTCCTTGTGCATGGATATTCTAGGTAAAGGATACTGGAAGATAGGGTTAAGCTCTCTGCCTGAGAGCTGCCACTAATTAATATTAGATGTACAAGGCTTCTAGATTGGTCAGTTATTTAACTGGATGGGCTACTGGTTAACCAAATATTGTGTTTGTAGTGTATTGCTGGATCACATTCTCCAGCATGCTTCACCACTGACTGGTGTGACTGGGACTGATCGGTGATGTAGCCCAAGAGAATGTGGAGAGATGCACTTTGCTCACCTTGGCTTTATGAGATTGCACTGAGTGGTCCTGAACTATGCAATAAATTCCTCACAGTTTGCATCCCAAGTCATGAAAAACAATATTACACCCCATCACTTTTTGACAATCAAAATAGTACTTAATTCCATTGTAAGGAATAGCTTGATACATTTGGTGTTCTAAACCGGGTCTGGAAAACACATATTTAAGGACAACAGAAGTAGCTAGTCCCTCCATTGGAGTAGACAGATCCTCCTTCCCCCTCTTCCAGCAATGCTTCTTCCCTGCCTCAGGGTAATTACGAGC
The DNA here is from genome assembly GCA_948474755.1 of Ctenosaura bakeri. Taxonomy (NCBI): domain Eukaryota; kingdom Metazoa; phylum Chordata; class Lepidosauria; order Squamata; family Iguanidae; genus Ctenosaura; species Ctenosaura bakeri. The sequence continues at coordinate 452,055 of CAOLHI010000955.1, forward strand.
TGCAGGAGATACAGAAGTGTGCTGCGTTCATAAATCTCCTCAAGGCCTGCATGTCTGTTCCCCAAATGATCAGTCACTACATCTGAGATTGGAAAATGCTAGGGGTCTCATAAAAACAATTGATGGCCTTTTGCAATCCCCCTGCTGTGCTTGTAATAAGCTTATGCCTTGCATAAAGTCAATAAGAAAATAATTAAAAACAATACCGACTTCCCAGTTTGTGAATGATTATTACAGGCACTGTGACAGGGTGTGGGAATTGCGCCCACAAGCATCAGCAAGAGGAGGCAGACCTTGGCGAAATGCAAACATAGAAGAAGAAAGGGCAAAATGCCCTCTCAAGCATGCCCAGAAGCTAATTGATACTACTCCTGTTCTACTACTAAAGCAGCAAATCAGTAAGCCACACTGCTGTCCCTTTGTTTGTCCCTCCTACAACATTTTGTAGTGGATAAAAGGCTGGGAGGGGGAGAGAAGTCCAGCCTTAAACCCCTACTTGCCCAGATGATCTGTTGCTACTCAATAGGAAGACCTACATTACAGATTTAAGTTGGTTTCAAAGCCATTTCATCCCCACAGGGAATCATATGAGGAAGGGATTTAATAATACTTTGTGGAACTTCTTTCTTTTTAAATCAGGGGTGTGAACCCTGTGGCCTTCCAGATGTTGGAATACAACTCCCACTAGTCCCAACCAAACAGGGCTGATGGTCAGGGTTGAAGTGAGTCATAATCCAAAAAATTTTCTGGAGGGACACAGGTTGTCTCCCGCAGCACGCATCAGTGTTACATGAATTATACTGCAGCTTGTCTTTGAGACAGACTGATGTTTCTCACTCTGTAGCAAAACAGCTTTTCACACTTGTCGCTCTACTTCACAGTGGGGTCACTCACCTCTTTACAGTGGGTCAGAAATTCATACAGTAGAAGCCTCTCTTGCCCTAACTGCAGCGTTCTGCTGTACCTTACAGTGTGCTCTGCTGAGCAGATGATGCTATTCATACAAGATAGTGGTATACAAATCATTATGAAGGGGCCATGCTTGACCTGCTCCAAGTAGATGCCCAGTCAAATTGCGTGCCCTTTTGGATAATCCCTGACTGATGATTAATGAGCACCGCATCAGCTTTCCATGCTGAAAGAGTAGGTCTTGAACAGTCAGCAGGTCATGAGAGGTGGAAATAAGTGTCAATGTGTGAAGTCAACTGCATTATTAACTCACAGATTCACCCCCCCACACACACATTCAACCTCCCCCCAAAACACTTTCATACAGCTTTCCTTTTTCATTTAACTACACAGTGGTGGTTCTGGGTGGAGTGGGACTAATGAAAAGCTGGGGGGCCATGGAATCCCACTTTTGAGAAATATGCAGTTTGTTCTTTCTTAAAATATCATAACTTGGGCATATTTTACAATGGAAATGAAAAGTTCAGTAGCACTTACGGAAGGAAGAGCACCTTGGCCAGCTGAATGGACTGTCTAGTCCTCTTTTTTGTTTCTGGCCTCTAGTAAATTAACGAGGCTTCTCTATTCCTTCTCTTGTTGCCCGAATGCACCCCAAAGCACATTAGTTAGTACTGCTGTATGTGGCAAAGTGGACCCTTCCCTTCCACAAGGACATGCTGCCCACAGAACACAATAGAAGGAAGGGATTCTTTTGCTTGTTGTGCCAAGAAAACACAGTAATATTAGCAGGGATTTGCATCTGGAAGTGCTTATTCAGTACAAAAATATGTGACTTACACCTGTGCATCTCCCAATATGCTTGAACATTGAGTTCAACTAAACCTGGATGGCACCATGAATTTTAGTGGATAGGGATATCACTATGTCTCCCTATGTCACTAAGCTGTATTAATTTACAACAGAAAATTCTGATGATTCTGTTTTGATGGGCTGGCTGTGGAGGAAGACTTAGGATGCTTAGTTCCAGGCTCTGATTGGAACCTTACATTTTTTTTTATTAAACAATATTAGCTGAATAGCATTTTCCTTTGCTTTCCTGATTGGGCTATTTAGTAAAGCTTGTTGGAAGAAGTGCATCTGCCTTCCATTTGTGGTGCAGAAATGCTGAGTATCACAAAACTCCAAGAATATCCAGAGAGTGCTTTATTTTTAAAGCTGGGCTAATTGAAACGAATTTCTTGGTAACCTTACATCCAGGGCTGTGTGATTTTGATCTGCTTCTGGTCTTAGATTGCACCTTTGGCACACACAGTCTCTCTCCCAAATGGTGGGAACTTCATTGTGTTCTTTTTTACTGTGGTTTTCCCCCTGAAGGAAAATGCTGTGTAAACTTAACAGCCTGGTCCATAAACATACTTACTTGAATGTAAACCAAGTTGATACTTAAATAACCTTGATGAACCCTGTCTAGTCTTACCTGGGGGTTGCTCACACACTGACCTGAATGTGGAATCTTCCAGAGATTTCCAGATAAAATGAAATTGCTCCTGCATCTCCCATCAGGAAGAGTCTTGCATACATGTTGTCTGACCATAAGGAAAACACTATCCTGTTTAGTACTTTGTAGGAACTGTCCTTTTATACGTTCTTTTAAAATAAGTTTCTTTGACCATTTCCGCGTGGCTAAAACATAGTAGCTACTGGTTGCATTCATTTCAGAGGCCATGCTTTTGCACAATGTCGTAGTGATCCAGTAGCTGTCCCATCTAAAAGTGATAGCTAGGACACATTATTTGAACTACAGAAAAAATCCATTTTGCACCGCCTCATCTGCATGTATCTCGTATAGCGCCTCAATGTGGAAATATTAAATGCACTTATTGCACATTAAGAAAATGGCAGCAGTGGCAAGAGGCCAATCAGGGCTGGTGGGGCAGGGCAAAATGTGGAAGAAACACTCTGCTTCAATTCACATAAATGCTGAGAGTTGCAGAATGTGGTGTTGCTACTGCATTTCAAGTGAATCTGCCTTAAGTAAAGATCTGTTTATGGTGTCTCGTGTGCAAAGGGCCTTTGTTTGTTTATTTGTGTTGTATCCCACTTTTCGTCCAATATGGGACTCTAGGCAGCTCATGACATAGATTAAAACTGAAGACAACTGAAAAACGATTTTTACAATAAAAACAGTTAAAAACAATTAATAAACTGTCCTGTTTAAAGCAGCACTAATTTAAAATAGTAAAAAAGCATTTAAAGCATAACAGTGAGAATATAAGTACACTATACTACACTATACTACACACGCATACACTCGTTAAAAGACCATTCCACAGCAATCAGTTAATAAAAGTTTTTCCAATAAAAAGGTCTTTGCCTATTGGCAGAGTGAGAGTAGAAAGGAGTCTGCCCTGGCCTCCTGTGCAAGGAAGTACCACAGCTTTGAAAAGGCCCTCTCACATGTTCTCATGGTTACAAAATCGTTCTTCTATTTGAGCACAACCAGTCTTACTACACTGTCAGTCCACATCCAACAGACCCTAGCTTGCTCCAGCATAGTCCATTTCCACAGAATGGGGCTGTGCCACTTTGGGGACAGGATGGCAGTGATTGGGTGGTTGTGCTTCCACACAATGTTGTCATGGCCCACTGCCATCCCATCCACAAGTGTCATGCTTGTGCGGTATTCACAAAATGGAAAAAATCCATTATACACCTATGATTGTGTGGTGCTCTCGTACTTACTGTCAAGTGGAAGGGCAGGGAAGTGCAACGGTGATGCTTCGTTCCATAGCGCAACATAGGAAAGTGCCTGGCTGCGCTGCGGAAGGAAGAGCTGGGGCTATCTTGCTCCCTTCCACAGGAGTCCAGTGAGGTGTGGCGGGGAGCATTCCTGTTTCACTTCCTTCTCTGCCGGGACTGCCATGGGATGACACGTGAGGACGTCGTCATGTGGAAATGACCCTTCATCGTTCACCAAGTTCTCAGTTGAAGCTTGACCAAAAATCGGAAACAATCACTATTTGTATGAAAGAGTAAATTAGACAGAAATTCTGTGAACTGATGTTGTTGTGAGCTTGGAGTGCAGAATCAAAGCTGAAAAGGCTATTTATCTCTGGCACATCATTCATTAAGCAAAATAGGTAGGATATATTGCCCAGGAAAATAATGAGTCAGTTGCTTTGGAGTACAGGACCAGGTTGGGGAACATTTTAAATAGGGGAGGAAGGGAGAAAATGTGGGCTGTGGATCATGTGCAGACCTCAGCCTCCTAAGAAGTCACCAGTACCTCTCAATTCCTTCTGAAACCCCCTAGAGGGTATGAGGGACTGGCCCATATTAGTCCAGGAAAAAGTCTTTTTTTTTAATCAACAGGAAGTGACCTGAAAATGTTTTAATCAGCATAGACCATCCTTCTCCCCAGCTGTGGATTTTTAAATCAAAGTATATCTGTGTGAAGAAAAGACTGCAGTCCAAAACAGACACAGAGAAGGGATGGGAAGAGTATTCAAAACTATTTGAAAAATTGTCAAAAATCCTGGACAAAGAGAATTCTGAACTGACAAGAATAATTGTAGTTACTGCACTTACTCTTTGTAAAGCTTGCACATAGTTGAAAGCAGCATTTTATTAGCAGGAAATGACAATTTTTGTGCAGAAAATAATACTTCTTCCCAGGAAATGATTTGAAAAATTCTGCATCATTTTCAAAGACTTTCTTGCAATGGGAAGGAAAATGCTAAAATTACTCTCTGCATCATTCAAGAGTCAAATTAGTGAAAAATTACATCCCTGACACAAAAAGCTGCTTTGGGGGAATCTGGAAGCATTTTAGGCATTGTCTTCCCAAATTTTTGATGTGAGAACATTGGATTTTGCAATGTGTTGGGAGCAAGTAAGTGTGTCTCCATGTATGCTCATACTTGGATTCTGTCATAGGCTTTTTCTGCACTATACTGTTACAGTGCTATTATTCCATTTTCAACATCCTGTGGAATCCTGGGGCTTGCAGTTTAGGGAGGAGCATTTAGAATTCTCAGCCAGAGAGCTCTTTGGCCTCAGTAAACTACAAACCCCAGAATTCCACAGGATGTTGAAAGTGGAGTAATAGCACTAAAACAGTGTAGTGTGAAAATAGCCATAGAAGAAAGGGAAGAAAGGTCATCTATGCCGGAATGACAACAGCAAAAATGCATACAATTTTTTTAAAAAATGTGTTTTACTGAGCATTCAGTATATGTCCATTCAGAAATACAGTCACCCCTCCACATTTGCGGATTTCACTTTTGCAGATTTGCTTATTCACAGATTTTTTGCTGTCACCTCTTCTGTCTTCCTATGCCATTTTTAATGGGGACTGCAAGCCTCATGAGACTGAAAAGCTGTGAATGAGGCTTTTACGTCCCTATTACAAATGGTGTGGAGCAGCAATGGAGGTGGTGGTAAGCCCCACCAGCCACCCGCTTCTGCCTTATGAAAGAATCCTGATGCCTCAAAGGAATCCATGATGGGTTGAATATGGTGATCATATGTGTGTGTGTGTTAAATATGGTTTGGCAGGGCCTAGAATTATTCACGGTTTTTCCACTTTCATGGGGGCCGTGTGCCCCTAACTCTAGCAAATGTGTAGAGATGACTGTAATTCTCATTGAGTTTAATGGGCTTGACCCTGAGGGAGGGTGGTTAGTCTTCACACAGAAAAGACCTCAGGCCTGGGGATGTAGTATGGGAATTCTCTCTCTCTCTCTCTTATCTACAGCCAGGTTTTTTAAAAAAAGCATACAAGTCTGTTTAAAAAGTTCATAGTTAAAACAGTTTAAACATATTTAAAACATAATTATAAGATAGATAAAAGTGCAGCATATCACATCCAAAAACTCTTCTGCTTCATAATTTAAGCAACAACAGTTTACCTAAATAAAAAGGTTTCTGCCTGCTGTCAGAAAGACAGCAGAGAGGGACAACTGGAACTCCCATGGAAGAGAACTCCACAGCCTAGGAGTAACGAGTGATAAGATTCTATCCCATGTTCTCACCAACCATGCTTGTGATGGTCATGGGACTGAAAGAAACCTCATTCCCTAAAGATCTTAAAATTTTGACTGTCTTATATAGGGAGATACAGTCCTAGTTATGTTGCAAGATTTATTGTTGAGTGCTCCCTTGTTTTCCCAGCTTTGTAGAGGTTGTTAAATTAAAAAAAGCAATGGCTGCTGAAAATTCCATTATTTGGAAACTGTCTCTCAACATAATATGCTTCTAAAAGCAGCTGCCGGATGGAGTGCTAATTTAGGGTAGGCACCTAAACACCCTAAAGGCGCTAGATACTTTCTGATCTTGAAAGATTAGCAGGGTCAGCTCTGGTTAGTACCTGGATGGGAGGCCGCCAACAGATGTGTGGTGCTGTAGGCTATATTTTAGAGGAAGGAACTGACAAAAACATCTCTCAGTATTCCCTGGCTAAGAAAACCCTGTGAAATTCATGGGGCTGCCATAAGTAGACAGTCAGCTTGAAGGCACATACACAGTAGTAAGTTGGGGAGAGAGGCCTGATTCTCCCTAGTCCCTCCCTCAAACTGCGTCACCTCCCCAGAACTGCTGGTAATCAGAAAGGGTGTGTGTGCACATTTTCCTCTACATGACTACCAGCCATGAAGTGGACTCCAGGGTGAGAGGAAAGTGTTAAGTTTCCTCCTCATTCTGTAAGCTGCCACAACAGCAGCTTTTAGAAGACAATGGTGTCCAGAAAGCCATTCATGAACCACCCTTCTATCACCCTTTGTCTTTGCCATTCCAAAGGATAAATGAAACCAGAAGAGTTGGAAGTTCACACCAGCACATTTATTGGTTAATCTGTGTAGAATTCTTCTATGCGTAAGATAAGAATTATTTAGATAATAAGTTCAGGCTTGCATGATGATTTCAGATAAGTTCAGGCTTGCATGATGATTGATCTCATATTCTAGCAAAGGCAAAAATGCCTTCATGTCCTGCATTGGGTGATATTTTAACAAATACAATAGGATAGGGAACTCATTGATACTTTTAGTATTAACTGAATACCATGAACTGAAGCTCCTTAAAAATTGAAATAAACAGAGGATCTAAGCCTGTATTCAGAGGTTAATTATACAATAGTATGAAAAACGTGTTATAGGAAATGAGAAAATCCATTTCAAAACTGAATCCTGATAGTACACAGTAAATAAGCAAGCTTGTACTTTACTTTTCAGTAGCAAGCGATTTCTTGCACAGGTACTTTCAATCAGCTTTTACATCTGGGGCTGCCTAGATGAAGGTTGACAGCAGTAATTTCTTTCTGAGGAGAGCCTGTTTTACGTGTCACAAGTGTTCAGTACATGTTTGACAGAAGTTTATAATACTGTTGTGAAAGCCAACACCCCTGACCAGAAGGCAGAGTGATTCCATAGCTAGAAAGCTGCAAGCCCTCTCATGTCAAGTTGGATATTTGTATTTTCCACTCAGTCTAGAGAACGGAAATGGCTTTCCAGGGAGTTCTTGCCAGTGTCTGTGGACCCTGAAGCTATGGCTTGACTCATTTTTCCATCACTAGTCCTTGCTCTACCCTTTAGGGGTCTTCAGTGTGACCTCTATCAGGATCTGAGAATCTGTACCTCGCACTAGGAAAATAAATGGTTTTGTGAAATCCTGACTCCTAATTTGTCAAAAGCCATGTAGACTAAAGTGTGAAAATTCTTTCCAGTTGAAGGTCGTTGTCGACTGCTTTCAAACCTAACCATTGTTTTACTCGGTGCGGTATAGCAAAGACAACTTTCAGAATACCAAGATGCAGGATTAATTCACTGAATCAAAACTAGTTTGTACAATTACACAGTTGCAACACGTATGTCTGGCATGCTAACATTTTGCTTCCACAGCTGGTTCTAAATGGAGGGGGTTGTTGTGGAGAGGGTCCACTATAGGCACCCCTTTCATCTGATCACCAAACCGGTACCAGCGTCATCCCATCCCAAGCAACCCCCTTCCCTCCTCAGCCTTTCTGTGCCCATTTGTCTCTACTGTCCTGACCTGGGGGAATGCTAACTAAAGCACTGCATGTGGGCAGCTAGAAACTGGCTTTGGATTTCGACTTCAGACTGAGGACCTGAATCAGACTGAGGCCTTGCAGAGTGCTCCCAGCGAGAGGGCAACCCTCTCTGTTTTGCTCTTGCATATGTGTCATTGGGTCTGGCAGGCTGTGAACTTTGAAATTTTCCTGAAGGTGAAATATTTTGGATGATCTTATTATTTATAGATAGTTCTATATGCATATGTTGTAACTTTCAGTTCAGAAGTTAGTGCATTTTCCATTCTCCTTGGGTTTTCAACTATCATTTTGAAAATAAACTGCTAGTTCCAAAGGTACTAAATGTTTGAGAGGTAAAATGAGGAGTTTTAGTACAATTCTGTTCTTAGTCTGTCTCACGCCTTATATACCGGTAGCTATCTTTCCCCTCCTCCTTTACTCCCCAAGCCCTCAGTCAACCCCCTCCCACAAAATATATTCAGTGCAGAATTATAAATTCTACAAAAGCTTGTGAATATACATTTATGCACACTTGTCCAAATAACCCAATTTACTCTGATAGCAAAATTTGGTCTCTGAGTACTGAAGTGAATGTATTGTAGTCCAGAAATCTACACTCCCTGGCTATATAACTCTGGAAAGCAGTGTGCTGTGTTAAAACCCTGGGGAATTCAGCTTATTGGCAAGATATGGACTTTAGTTTCATGGCAAACAGTGTCTCTGAAGCTTGTTAATCTACAATAACTTGCCAACTACAATAAAGCTCATGCCCTTTATAGCTTTCTGTGACATTCACTTTTAAGAAAAGGGAGATGTCCAAGACTAACACAGAGCTTTACTACATACCCCAATATAATAGCAGAGCTCTCCTGCCTGTTGTGAAATCTCCACTCTGCAAACATTGTCATGTCTGTGGAAAAAGGACATTGCTGCACAGCCGCTGGCTTCAAGACCAACTCTCTTTCCATTTTTCTTTCAGCATTCCTTCCGTCCCAAATTCCTTGATGAAGCGCAGCAGCTGCATGGTCAAGGTTTTAAGGTTTGTTGCTTTGTGCACGAAAGTTCTGAGATCTTCTGTATTCACTAAACAAAACAGCACAAAATGTGGAGAGACAAGACTATTGAAAGAGAGTATAGATATGTGGTGCTTTATAGTGTATATTTCACCAGTAAGATCTGTGTCATACAAATCCTAATCTACTAACACTGAAACAAGTGACTTGAAAGTTCACACCCCTAAAAGTCCATAAACCCTGAATAAACAGAACTGTATCACTGCATTTTGAACTTTTTGGGCTCAGCCCATGTTTTGGCCTCAGCCCATCATATTTTCTAGTTTACTACATACTTCCAAGAGAGAAAGGAATGGCACCCATAGAGTAACAGGTACCTGCTGTTGTGACACTGTTTGAAGCTCAGGCCCTTTCCGTATGACAATGGCATCCTGGCGTGAGGATGTGAGAGGAGTGGGACCACAACAACTCTTCTGCATGACATCGTTGTGGTCCTGCCTTTCTTGCATCACCACCTGGCGCAATTGCAGGCTAGATCATTGACAGAGAAACTCCATCAATGACCACAACTACACAAGCCTTCCATTGCAGCCAGCCATGCAGGAGGGCCAGAAGTGTGATCTATGTGCTTACTCCCCTACTGCAGCATGGGAAGAGGAACAGCTGCAGTCCAGAAGGATTAAGTGTGTCCCTTGCACTCCCTTCTGCATGCAGAGAGGAGAGTTGAGAACATGCTCCCATCCCGGCAGAGGTGCTCCCAGGATTGTGACGGGATGACATGGGAGAGCATCGTTGTGCAGAAAGGGCCTCAGTGTTTCTGACTTTTCACCAATGACTTAACACCAAGTGTGTAGTTGTAAGCTGAAGTTCAAATGAAAGTGTTCCTAAGTTCAGCTGTGGGCCACTCCTAGTTGCTGCTGGCATTTAGAGTTTCATGCTTTAAAAAGGTCAGTATACTTGAATGTACACTTGGTCCCTTTTTGGAGATATTTTTCAGGGAATGGTTCTGTGCTTCTGAGACTGGGAAATAGAGGACTGTAGTAAGAGGGAAGCAACCCACTGATGCTATCCTAGAAGAAGCAGACCCTTTCACCAGAGTGACAGAAAAAACCCAGGAAAAAGGCAGATTTGTAGGGAGAAAGGGATCCATTTTAGGGACTGAAAGATTTTAAAAAATGTTGCTTTCAGAACAAAAAAGGGTGAATTTTGTTTAGAGAAAGTCTTGAACTACACATGGTCTTAAAAAAAAGTTCCTTCCCTCAGGAACAAAATTAGCAAAGAATTACATCACTTCTCTTAATGTTATTTAGGATTGCCATACACATAACAGTAATTGTTGCTCTTCTCTTGGCATCTCACCTGATTTATTTGAGTAAAAAAACAAAGGAGGAGTCATTGGTTGCGGTTGGAACCTGATGGAATGGTAGGGAATCACTGTGGTTCATTTGCTCCTAAATCTTGGCACTACTTTGTGCTAGGACTTGTCACAATCAGTTCTAAGCAGGGAGAAATAAATGCTTGCTAGATAGCTTGGGTCTGGTACACTGAAGCCAATGCAAGATTCTGTTTTAAAAACCATGCACAGATGTTTTAAAAACAGCATAGTCATAAATAGATTTATCATCCCTGTTCCTATTAATAAAACTCAGTAGGAATCACCACTCTGGCACTGGGTTCAGCCATAGAGAGAAAAATTAACTGTTAAATTAAGAGTGTATTATTTTTTCTTCTCCACAGCTTTATGCGACAGAAGGAACTTTTAATTGGCTCAGTGGCAACAACATCCCAGTATGTCCAGTAGCATGGCCCTCTCAGCAAAATGCAGAGTCCACACTTGTTCCAATCAGACAGTAAGAGCCTTTACGAATTTAAAATGAGACAAACTTTCTGGATGCCTTTTCTTATTTTTAAGTAGAAAATGGACTTCTGTTTCACATCTAAAGTGTCTGATCCAGTTTTGTTGCCAGTCCAGCTGGCTTGCTTGCCTGCTTATGCTTCTATGAGCAGGATAGCAATGAAAGGACAAAATCCAAACCTTGAAAAAATTACTTTTTAAGTCTACAGCTTCCAGAATCCCTCAGTGGCCATGGTAGCTGGAAGATTCTGGGATTTCCGAGCCATTAAGCATGATTATCACTGTTTCTATCTTTCTCTGTGGCTGGGAGTAGGAGACAGCAGTCAATCTTGTCACAGAAACAGCTCTTTGTATGTAAGAACAAACTGGACTGTCATCTGTCCTCAAAGAGATAGGGTGACTTGAGACATTGCTCAATTGCTGCAAGATTTCCCACATTTCACGACTTTTGTTGAAAAAAATTGTTTACCTCAAAACAGTGTTGCATGGAAAACATTTTTTTTGTACAAAATACACTGTTTTCTCTACAAATTGTCTCTACAAATTTCTCTACACATTGTCAAGGGTTTCTTTCTTTCTTTCTTTTCTTTTTTGGCATAAGTTTTCTCCCCCACCCCCACCCCGCTCCAAAAAAAGACCTGAAATGAAAAATGCAAAAAAACTGAAAAAGGTGCAAGGGTCCTGGTGTTCTCACCCACTGGGCAGAAAACTTTTGAAATTCTTCATTGTCACATTACCTCTTTAGTTTGGTCTGATTCTAATTAACAGAAAATGTCTATTGTAGCAGGAGAATTATCCACGGTTGCTTTTTTCCCTTTCTTTCTTTCTTTTAAAGAACCTTGCATGTATTATAAGGCAGCTTGTTTTAGTTGTTTGAATGTTGGACTGAACGCTGAGAGACCGGGGAGTGAATCCCTGCTCAGCTGTGGGAACTGGGTGATGTTGGTCAAGTCACACTCTCTCAGCCTTAGAGAAAGGCAATGGCAAATCCCCTCTGAATAATCTTGTCAAGATAACCAATGATAGGCTCACCATAAATCAGAGTTCACTGGGAGGCACATAACAACAACAAAGTATGATGCAGTGTTATAGTGTGTTGTACTGGAACGGAGGGGGGGGAATGGAAGCTTTAGTTTCTGTAGAGCCGTGAAACCCACTGAATGGCCTTGGACAATCTCTCAGTCTGATCTAAATCACAAGGTAATTGTGATGGTAAAGTAGGAAGGAGGAAAGCCCTGAACCCCACAACCTCATCTCCCTGGAGAAAAGGTATGATACAAATGTAACTAGAAAATGCATGTATTATTTTCAAACACTGGAAGAGGTGCTGTTTGAATAAAATGAAAAAATGAAATCGAACAGGTTAAGATTGCAAGAAGATTGAATTCCTGTAGCTCTTGTTAGCTTTGTAGGAATATTAACTTCTGTCTCCTCACCTCCACTGTTCTGATCAGTCTCTGGCAACCTGATCATACAGATTAGTTGAAATTAAGCTGCTTTTGTGCTGTTTTTCAGAGCAGCTGAAGCACAGTCTTCCATTGAGCAGAATATGGCCCAATGAATTCAGCATATTTTTCATATATTTTAACCCACTGCTGGGCTTATGTCTCACACTGTTTGCTTTCAAGTCTGAACGTCTTGATCAGGACCATAAGCAGTGAGCTTCAAGGTGCTTTAATGCCTATGGACCTAGCTTTAGAGACATAGAAAATGACCTACTGAGTACAAAGATAGTTGCCTGATGGGGTACTGAAAAAAAAGAAATTGATTTAATGAAATGTGTTGCTTTTAATTTTTACATGAACATGTTACCTATTTCAGGCTCATAAAGGATGGGAGCATAGACTTGGTAATTAACCTACCCAACAACAACACAAAGTTTGTCCATGACAATTACCTGATCCGCAGGACAGCTGTTGACAGTGGAATCTCTCTCCTCACTAATTTGCAGGTATCTCCATCACCCTTTCTCATAGCTCCTATGTGAACTTAAGTCCCATTTTAAAACCTTAGACAGTCAATGGTAGTAAACTATACCAGGCTCACTTGATGAAGAACACTTTCTGTTATCCACATTATACTCCTCAGTGAGTTCTACTTTTTTATGTCACTATTATGGGCCTATGGTAAACTTTTTATTAGAAGCAGTGGTTCATTTTCAGTAGATTCATATAGATAACATCTAGTGCAGGGGAAAAGATGAGAAATGCAATATGTAGGTTGCTGGTTCAAATTTCCTCTCTGCTGTGAACTCATTAACCCCTTGCCTGATCTTCTGTTTCTGAAAGTCAGGCCTCCCCAGACATAATAGTACTTGCCCATTTTACAGAATGGTAAGGATTACAATGAGATAATGTATGTCAGAATACAGTAAGAGCAGCAAAAGTGGCAGGAGTAGGTTTTCCTGTTCAGTCTCTTCCTCTGTTGCCCAGAGCTCCTGGGAAGAACTGCATTCTCCATGGCCCCACTACATTTGTGTCGCAGTTAATCCGTGATGAAGTGAGATTGGACAAGTGAAAACATCCTTCCTCTCCCCACATGCTGCCCCATTTGTTCCCCTCAACATTGCTTGCAAAGAAAAGAGAATGCAGGGGGGACTGATAGCAACAGGCAGGTGGTCTGAGAGTTCTTTTCTCACCCAAGCTAGAGAAGAATTTAATGAATTATGAAGTTCTTCTTTGAGACAAGCTTTTACAACCATCTTTCCCCAAGTTAATTCCTGAAATCAAGCTCAGAAAACGTTCCCAATATGTGTCAGGGGAACCCCTGCTGCTAGAATACTCTATTTTGTGTTCTTCTCTTGATGCTCCTCCTCTCTTGCTTCCTGCCTGCAAATCACCCTAGGACCATCACTGATTTTCATTTCTGTTCTTCCTTGGGATGTGTCTATTTGGAGGGTGGTGATGGGGGCTGCATGTATGGTGAATGGAAGAGGTCTCTAGTTCCTTCCCTTCTGTCCTGCACTCCTCGTTGTTGCTGCCTGTCGTGTTGATTGAAATATTTGTAAAAGCAGACACAGTCTTCCTGCTCTCACCGTCATGGAGAGAGAGGAAAAATTCTCCTCATTCACCTAGGGCAACTTTTTTTTCTCTTGGAAGAAATATGAGAAACATTGTTTAAGCCATCTGTGGCAGCAGCCTTGCTGGTAAACAGGACTTCTTTGGGACAGAAAGTATTTTTTTTCCTTCCCATATAAACCTCCCCAGTGGTAGGATTCCATAGTCATCAGCTGGCATTAGAGACATTGTTGCACACAAATATATACATATACCCGTGTGTTAACATACAGTTGCTCATTTAAAATTCATTGAGATAGTTTGAGGACATAAATTTAAAAAAACACCACACATAGATAGTTTTTCTTCTACTCCTCTCTACTAGCAAGGGGCATGTGTTGTTCCCTGACACCCGTTTATTGCAGAATTAACCCAGAAATAGACTTACAATATAATCCTTCTCAGGCATTGTCACTTCCACAGTGGTAAACAGTGTCCCCAAATCACAGCCGTTTGCCATTGACTCTTTTTTTTAATAAAAAAGAAACACCTGGGACAAAAAAGAGAGATCTCAATAAATCTATTGATTTTTTATTTTATTCATGTTTGCCATTGTGTGTATTGTTTTGCTCTCCTTCCATCTGGATTCACCCTTCTACATCCAATTGAACCTTTGGGGAAGCAAGAATTTAATGTGGGTGTTATTGTTGTTTTTGTTGCATGCATGTTATCGACTTGGTTTGACCCAGCTGAATGCTTTGAATAGTTCTTTATGTCCGTAGAGCAATATATTCACCAGCACCACTCACATCTTCATCCTTAATCTTGCTGATTGAGCTGTAAATAAGGAAGTATGCTTTTGCAATCAACAGTAAATAGTTTTTGAGATTTTTTTTTTAAAAAAATTGAGAGATCTACGTAATATGGTCTACAAAAGAGGCCTAGATGTAGATTGTTTAATACTTTTCAGCCTGTTTTGTTAAATTAATCCTTTTGAAATAGCCTAGGAAAGAGATTGAACTCTTGTATTTTCTGGTTTCAGGTAGCAAAGCTCTTCACTGAAGCTATCAGATACTCTGGAAAACTGGACTATAAAAGCCTGTTCCACTACAGACAGTTCAATGCCAGCACAGGAGCATAGAACAACATTTCATCACCATATTTTTCTTACAATGAAATGGGAATTCTTTCCTGACTGACACATTGTCTCAGTTCAGTAGACTGTACCCTCGATGAATATCTTTGCATCAAATGTCTCATCTTCTTCCTTGGAAATACTACCTCAATGTGCTAATCTGGCATATTCTAAATACTGAATAATGTCCTACCCTTGAACTTTATTCCCTGCAATTTTCCTTTTGAATTCACAGGGATCTGCTTCCAAGTACATGCACATAGAATTTGGAGGGTAGGGTGAATCCCAAAGAATTCTCAAAGTCACTTAAAATATGAAATAAAATCAGTATCTAAAACCTTTGGTGTAGTTTCTGAGCATTTAAATAATAGTTTTTAAAAAAATAAAATTGGAGAGGTAACTTTATTATTTAGAAAAAGAAAAGAAGAGTATTGGTATGATCAAATAATCCCGGACCAATGCACAAAGATATGAAATATTATGAGATGTAGAGGCTCACACCGCATTTTAACAAACAACCCATTTTCTCTCCCTACCTCCAGAAATGATGGGAAACACAGACTTTTTTTAAGGCAAAAGAAAAAGCAGGTGATTCATATGTTTGATGCTGTTGTTTTGCGAACTGTTCCCGTGCTTTTCCTGAAGTCCCATTCTGTATCTTCCTTCAGAAGCCAGGGATACATTCAGAAAATTCGCAAAGTCTAGTTCAAAACCACCATTTGACTGTCACACACTCTTAATCTGTTTCCTTCCCACTACAGCTCATTCTGACGAATTTCCAGCCCTCTCCTTTACAGTCAGTAATCAGCTTTCTCCTGCTTGATTTACCTCAGCGATACTGCAATCACTTGCTACTGAATATGATGAATGTGACAGTAACTGTTTCAAGTAAGGGGAACTGCAATTCACAGCCTTTTGGTGACAGTGGATGACAGTAACAATGCAGCTTCTTTTTGTTTGTTCTTCATCCTGAATTGGCCCGCTGTCTTCTTTTACCCATTGGGGACCGTTTTCTATTTTGCCTTGTCACGTCACACAGGAATGCATCTACAAGGCACTCTGGTGAATAAAGGTGATTCGTGTGGGAAGATTTAATCCTGTGAAAACCTCAAAAATGCTTTGTTACTTAAAAGGAATGTATGCTTTGTATCTTGCAAAGATGGGTCGTACTTTAATGTGCAAAACATCCCAGATTCAATTTCCACCAGTTGGGACTGGGAGAGAGTTATGTCTGAGACCCCAGAGAGCCCTCATAGGTCCTTTTCACACAGGAAGGAAAAAACGCCCTGAGACGTCCTGAAACGGAGCTTACCTGAGTCTGTCACCACATGGAGCAGTACGTTTTCACTGCTCCACACTCCTCAGTGTCCCGCGGCGTCCTGCGGGGCCCAAAATGGCGGCTTACGATTGGCGGAGGCTCTCCACCAACCGGAGAAGCTCACCAGCCGGAAAGCCCGCCCCCGGCAGATCTGCAGGCACGCCCTTGCATGTGCCTGCAAATCCGCACCGGGTGCTGCGACGGGGCTGCACGTGGCTGCACGATCGTGCTTTTTAAAAACCACTTGAAAAGTGGTTTTTAAAAAGCACGCGCCGCCGCCACTTTCGGGTGCCCTAGCACGGATTGAGGTGTAGAATTACACTAAAGTAATCCGCCCCAATCCATTTTACAGTGTAGACGACCTCGTCAGAGGTCACTCTACACTGTTTTTAAACCCCCGTGTGGAAAGGGCCATAGTTTGTACAGACAAAACTGAGTCACATGGATAGATTTAATGTATAGGAACACGTTTGCTATAAACAGAATGATCAAAAGTATGATTCATTGTAAAACAACTATGTTCCTATCTATTTGTGTGATTTATTGAAAAACTTGTGATAAATGGTGCATATTGTTCCATGTTCTAATACTGAGAGTTTAATTTCTGTAGGTTTTGCCACTGTTTTCCATGTTACTGCTTGGCTCTAGAACATGAGAATTAGAGTGCATAAAGAGTGCTTTTTTAATTTGGGCATAAAGAGTGCCTTTCTGTTTAGCTGAAAGCATTCCCAATGTGCATGGGACTAGAAGTATGGAACAAATTGCTTTTCATGGACTTCCTAATCAAGGGGGAGTAAGCACTCTCTCAGCCTTAGATGAAGCCAATGGCAAACTTCCTCTGAGTAGATCTTCACAAGGAACCCTAGAATAGGGGTTGCCATAAGCTAGGAGGCACTTCACAACAATTAAGTAATCATCTTCAGTGTGTCCTATATAATGAATTAAGGTGTTGTTTGTATGGCTATTTAAAATGAAAAGGAAACAAAGATTAATCTGCACTGGTGATAACAGCAGTGCTTGTATGCCCTGTAATTAGTAATTTTCACTACTAAGATTGTAGTTCTCATAAGAAATACCAGAAAACTAACAGAAGAGAAAGGCTTCCATTCTTCTGGTTTGTCTACCACTCCAGCTTCTAGAATCACATATGTTTTTGGTCCTGAGTGAATGGGGATGCTATGATATTGTGTGTATATGTGTGTGCCACTTTAAATTGCCTGTCAACTTATGGTGATCCCATGTACTTCATAGGATTTTCTCAGGCAAGGAATACTCAGTAGTGGTTTGCAAGTTCCTTTCTCAGAAATATAGCACCTGGTATTCATTGGCTGTCTCCTGTCTAAGCACTAACCAGTGTTGACCTTGTTTGATTTCCAAGATCAGATGGGACCTGGTGCCTTTAGGTGTAGGCAGTAGTAAAGTTATACCTAGAGCATAGCATGTCAGAACTCAGGTGGTGGCATACATGACTGAATAAGCCCTGCATATACATGAGCACAAGCACAACTTAGAAACTGTAGTTAGTTCTAATATGCTAATATTAAATTGACAAAATTAACCCATTGATGTTAAACTTTTAAGAACAATTCTGAAAATTAATTTGTTGATTAATTGGTTAAATTGGTCAATTTAAAAGAATCATATACATTTACCAAAAATATTCAACTCCCTAAAATGCCTCAAAAAATTTAATAGATTAAGAAACACTAGTTATTTGTCAAAAATTACTGTTGCTGGTATTTAATGATTTCTAAATCACTGCTGAAAATTTTTAAGGGTAATATTTTAATGTATTTTTCAAGCTTGATGAGAAAACAGGTAAGTTTGGACTGGTCTTGAACCCCTTTCACTGACATGTTAGTTTTCTGTGTGGAGGGATTGTGTATAATACGGACTGTCACAAACAATTGACTTCCTCTTTGCAGGGAACAGCCCTGATATAGGTGAGTCAGCTAGGCATCATTGATTTCTGAGTAAAGAAATGACTGAGCTGTACATGCATGTTACTGGTGGAACCAGGATATTCTAACTGGATCTCAAGAACTATAGCCATTTCTTATTTTATCCTGCTTTCCATAAGAAAAAAATGTCTAAAATATTCTTACTTGTGCTGCAAAACTCTGTAAGGCACCTTTTCTATCAGTCAAACATGCCCATAGATGTTTCCTTGATTTTCCTCCAGCTCGTACTGGCTGACGTGCTTCATCAGGAGGAAAGGAAGCCCTTCTTTGACTGAACATTTATTCACCTCAGCAGCTGCGGGTACTTGAGCCATAGTTTCTGTGGTGTCCGTGGCCTCTCATACAATGAAGGGGGAAATTAGCTGAGAAACAAACCAGGATTGAATGCTCACTAAATGCTTGTTAATTGCATACCAGCATTACCATTTTGCTGTGAGTGCCAAGCATCCCACAGGCACAGGTGGTATCTATACACCATCCATACGTAATCACCCTGTTAATTACAGACTTCACCAAAGACTCTCAGACAGCAAAGATCTTGCTGCTTGCAGTGGCCATCTCTGCTTCCCCCTACCTTTTTTCCCCAACTACACAAAAAGGTTTGTTCTGTGTTTTCTTGTGCCAAGTGATGCAATATGTTTTTGGGAAATGTTCGCTTCTGTTTTGATAAGCAACATTGGGTGCTGAGAAAAAGAACAATCTCCTGTCCTTTCTTCTTCCTCTGCATGTGTTCTCTGATTGTATCTGCATCCCTTGATCATCTTATGCATGAGGAAAGGTTTGAGCATTCTGGGAGAAGACTTCAAGTACCTGCAGCTGTTGGCATCGCGTGTAGAATACAAAAATGTCCAAATTAGTTTCTATTCCTGCACCCTATTTTGTGCCATAAAACAAACTTGACTGGCAATTGCTGATTCTTTATTACGCCCCATGGGATAGCAGATGCAGTCAGGAAAAGAGATAGTGGGAAGTTTAATTACCATTTGTGGGAGCCAGTCACTGGTCCCATGGTTGTGGACCAGTATGAGGAAGGGACAATGGAAGACAGACATTTTAATCACTACGAAAGTGTGAGATATATCTCTTTTGGGACAGAAAGAGAAAAGGAGAGGAGGAGACTCATTTCCTAAAGTAGATGTTGTTCCACTTCTGAAATGAATTAACTATGTTGCATGTTGTTGAAAAACCTGCAGCTTAAGGTCTATTTCTCACCAAAGTACCAGTCTGGTTCTGAGAGGTACCAAAGTTTTGGGCCTGCATCCCCAACTTTTCCTAGTTGTGCTACATTCTAAACAAAAGGCATAAACATCCTGTCCTGGAAGGCTTAATGGGCACAGAAATCTGAGCTTGCTTTGTCACTTATCCAAATTGCAAAAATGGTCAGTGCATTCTCATTATTCAAGCTGTGTGTATATGGATTCTGTAAGGATGGCTCATCCTGGTTTACTAATCAATCAATCAATGGAGCCATGGCCATTTGAAGCTATTTTATTGTTGCTATTGTTGTCAATATGCAATAAGATGACATAAGACAATCACTGTGGCTAGGTGATGATAATGTCACACGTATATCATGTCCTTTAGCCTCTTACATATGTATATACACACAATTACAGATGGATAAATTTTGCCTTTTCAAACATTGCTGAACCTGAACCTAAGCCAGAAACACCACACCAATAGAGATGAGAAGGAGTGGTAGGGAACTCCAGTTAAGATGTAATAAAGGGTGAAGAGCAGCAATTAAACTAATGTGTGCTAAGGAATTCAATAGCAAATGACTGCATGAAGGTCTTATAGGGCATCCGTTTAATCCAATAACTCCCTCTGATGCATTGTTGTTAAAACATATTCAATCTGAATAAAGTAATCTTTAAAAGAAAACATTATTTCTGTTTAATTACTGGAGAATTGTCTAAGAAACTGGGGGACAAAAAGTTTCTGAGAAAAATCTGTTAAAATAACAGGCCTTTCACTGTCAAAGTTCATAATACAGTTTTGTCATATATGTAGCTAGGGTTAATTGTCTGCACAATTATTCTGGTGCTTTTAACCTGCTTGAGAGAGGAGGCATTTATTTCCCTCAGTACCACAGTATAATTACATAAAATAATTATGAGAATTATACTGCCTGAATCCCAATAGGGCAAATTTGTTGTATGGCCTTTATAGAATTCTTAAAACGTAAGAGGTGACAGTTTAATTTATTGTCCTCAACCTTGAACTATTTCAATTAAGGAAACAAAATGCCTTCTCTTTAATGAAATACTTTTGCCATAGGAAAGGTTGAATAAAAACATTCAAAAGAGAGCATTTATAAAACAATGTACCCCATACAGACAGCTGAAGATGCTGTGATGATGAGATCTGAACCCATTTGTTATTTGACAAAGATGCAAGCGTTCATCTCTGTAGGCTTTCCTAGATGCCCTTCTGAAATGATGGATACAGATGAGCACTTACCAAATGGTAATGTGCCATGATAGACCTGCAGTGAGGTGTGGTGTGAGGGCTGGTAGTGTTGACAACTACAAGGAAGATTATTGTAACTGATTTGCTATCTTAAAGCATGAGAAGAAAGGATCAGGAATGGTTTGTTTCCTACACAGGATGCAAGAAAAGTTGAATCAGTAGAATATATTTGCTATTGTCATGCCTTTTCCCAGCTCATGGGGCAACATCTTGACTTGCATGGATTTGTTGGGACTAAAACCCATGTTTGTCCTCAATCTGAGTCCCCATTCTCCCATCTGGATGCTACTCTGTCACTTCTCCAGCTATTTGGGATATTTACGGAGAAGACATTTTTCTCTCAGGTCTCCTTACATCATTGGATTCACCCCAGATTTTTTCCTTGCTCATAACATATGATCTTCCTATACTGGTTTAGGGATATTTCTGTCCATTGCTGTCAAAAGTGGCACTTTGGCTTTGGTTTCATGCCTATGTCAGGTTGCCCAAATCAGTAGTGTCCAGATGGGGATTCCTTTAAACTGGTAGACAA